>CM022945.1:52837810-52909334 GCA_012931725.1 Litsea cubeba | reverse complement strand
ATAGGCCTTCACTGCATTGGAGATAATTACGATGATTTTTTTTCTAAACTCTGTTAAAGCTACTTGTAATCTAAGAACCACCTCCTACCCTAGTGGTAATTAAAAGATGTGAGTTCTTACCGGTCTATCTTGAGTTCGAACATGGGCATGCACCTTCCCTCACCCGATGGGCCGCGCTATCTCACCAGAGGGCTTGGGTCCCTACCCGCTAAGCTGGGTACTAAGAAAAAACAAAGCTACTTGTAATATTCCAAGAGCATAGAAACGGATAATATGAGAATGTAACTCAATCGGCATGTATTATTGCTCCTTATGTAGGAAAGACCTCAGGTAGGCAATAAGGCAACACTACATTCCAAAATACCTAGTGAGGGCCCACCTAATGATCCATCTGAGTGGACCATAAAATAGGGACTCCCCTTGAAGACACTGATTCTAGGTTCGTCACTCAACCTAATGGATTGAACTGTTGGATCGATGTGCACTCTTTTGGATGGTGAAAACTTATGTGGCATTGATTAAACTGTTAGGATGATGATCTAAGTCTCTGTCACCATACATAGGGGGGGGGAGATCTTTCAATCAGGGCCCCACAAGAATCATTTCTCACCCTTATCTTGAGCACCAGTGTTCAGTGCTCAGGTGAGAGGGACCCATATATATATAGGAAAATAATATTCGTATGAGAGGAACTAGGGGGACCAGAGGTGGCCATGGTATTCATATGCATGCATCCCCAGGGGCAGAACTGTGGGGCCGGGGGTGGCTAGGCTCCCCTTGAAATTTCAAAAGAAAATCCCTCATTCTTAATGTAAATTTTAGCATTTTTTTCATTTTGGCCCTTCTCAGGGGCGGAACCAAGATTTCATCTCGGGGGGGGAGGGGGGATGAGTTGGGGGTAAGAGTGTGTGTGTGTGTGTGGGGGGGGGGGGGGGGGGGGGGGCGACATAGTTGTAAGTTCAAACATGAAAGACATATTACGATGCAAGATTAAACTTTAAATGAAAATTAAAACCAATATATATTCAGCCTTAACAAAATATAAGCACAGAAAAGTCATAAAATAATTATTTCTTAGTACATTTCAACTCAATCATCTATCAAAATGGAACTCGATATTCTTTCAAATTCGAAGATCGTCTGTGATTGAATCTGTGGAAAGCTTCTTAGCAATTTCTTTTTCAAACTACACAATCAAACAGTCAGAGAGAAAATCATCCTCCATTTTGTTGCTGAAAATGATCGTTCAGTAGTTGCAGTAAAAACTGGAATAGTAAGCACAAGTTCAATCACTTTAAAAATAAGTTGGTAGACTGTTGATCTTCTAGTCTTTACCAACCATTGACACAGATCAGAAACAGTTGATAATTTTTGAAAGTCTGAATGTCGAACTACATTATACTCATGATGGTGAAGTTACATTCTCAATTGCATTCTCTCATTTTCTGTGAAGTCTTGAGGATAAAAATTGTCTACCAACTCGCAAATATCATCGACTCTGAAAGATTCATTGCATTTCGAGGATCCAAAGCTGAGCTTATAAGAATAAGTAACTCTACTACATGCTTACTAAACCGACCATTTAATTCTTGTAATTGAGAATCAATCGCGGCATAAAAAATTTCTATTCGACAATGATGCTCAATTGTAAACTCATTTTGTTGATGGCGGGCTCTACCTCGTCTCACAACATAACAAGCATTCATATCTGGGACATCTATATTGTGTGCTTCACAAAATGATTTCACTTTGGTAAGTAAAGCATCCCACCCAACATCTCTCAATTTTTGGATAAGTGCTTAATTTAGTAGATGAAACAAGATGCATGGCATTTAAATGTCTTAAAATTAACATATATCTCATTTTTTAAGGTCAATGATGCATTGTTGGAGACATGAACAAACCCAAAAAAAGGCTCTCGCACAAAGCCATCTTTGTCGATGAATCTTAAAACTATAGCCATTTGCTCCTTCTTTGACTCATCACGAGCTTCATCAACAAGTATACAAAATTTTGCATCACTAATTTCTTCACGAATTATCTTCTTCAATTTGGTTGAAAAAACATGTATAATTTCTTTTTGGATCTTTGGTGACGTGTAAGAAGCATTTTTTGGAGCTTTATCTAACATAACTTCTGCAACTTCTCATTATAAGAACTCAACAAATTCAACATTTCAATATAATTTCCACAATTGATTGAATTGTGACTTTCATCGTGGCCTCTAAATGCATAACCTTGAAATGTAAGTTATCGGACTGTATCAATCGAAGTCGTAAGCCGTAGTTGATTGTTTGCAATTTCTTCTGAAGTAAATTTGTCAAGCACTTTCTGTATGTGTTGAGATTGATTCATCAAGTCTTCACATGATCTCTCAGCAACTTTATGAGGAGAGTTAGGATCCATCCCCACATGACCCAATAAAGCACAATTTTTTCTATCTTTAACTTTCTTTCAATTCTTAAATCCAGTAAGAGTAAATGTATTTTACGAAGCAAGTCTAGTTTGCTTATTAAAAAGATAGCATGGTAGACAAAAAATAGCATCTTTCTCTGGGGAATACTCCAACCATGAAGGAAATAGCTTGAACCACGAATGTTGAAAGCTACGAAGATGAGTTGTTGATCCAAATTTCGGATACTTTGAAAGCATATGTTGGTATGGACCAACCTTAATGTACTTTCATTGAATTTGATCACGCCGATTAATATCATTATCCCATATCTGTGGACGCAATCCTGGTTCACGCTCTAATGAACTAATATCAACTTCATTGATTTCAGTTCTTTGTGATTTTGTAGGATGATCTTTAGAAATTGGATTCTCGACATTAGAGGTCGGCAATGATGCATCGGCTTCTAAGTTTTGAGGATTTTTTCTTTTAAGAAATCTATCAATTGTAAATGACTTTTCCATCTACAAATCAAATAAAAATTATATTTATTATATGTCCAAAATCAAATAAAAAGTATTCATTGTCTCAAAATATGAACCATTCATCAAACAACTCAATAAACTTTCCTTGTTGTTTAGCTACTATCGTAGGTTTAGCTACTATTGCTAGATTGTTATCCACTTCAGTTGGTTTTTTTTTTCACTTTTTTGTTTAGCTACCGTTTGTTACGACATAGTCCTACTCTACACTACACATCTGTTAGACTGTTTCTCTACTTATTGAATAAGTCGAATGAAAACATTTAACACAGAATTATACAAGGCAAGAAAAACCCAATTTTTTTTAACCAAAGAGGAAAAAACCAACAAAAATAAATAAATCAAATGAAAACAATTAACCCGTCAAAATGAAAACACAGATTTCGTGTAGGTATTTCAAAGAGAGAGAGAGAGAGAGAGAGAGAGATCGAATGAATGCATGTTGCAAGGAAAAACAAAGAAAAAGAAAAAAGAAAATAGGGAGGAAGGTACCTGACCTGGGTCCTTCAGTCATTCTTCTTCTTCTACTATGCGTGCTACAGCTGCCAGCCGGCCTAGTCGCTCCTTCTTCTTCTTCTTCCTATTCTTCTCTCCTCTTCTTCGTTAGGGACAGGGTTTGGGAAAAGGGTTAGGGTGTAACGCCCCAATTCCGGATACCGAAAAGATCGTCAAAGTACCGAAATTGGCGCGCTACTTCCCGGAAAATCCGAGAACTTCCAAGATCGTAGGTCCGCAGTGAGGTCCAATTTAAAACTTTTTGAACAATAATATAACAACAGTTATTATTGCGGAAGCGTATTATAAGCGGAAGCCATACAGAGATAGCGGAAGCATAAGGTATCATCGTATATATGTCAAATGTAGAAGGGCTGAAGTCCAGCCTAAATGTATAGTGATAACAAATCAAAGTTTAATTACATATTTTTCATTACTACCCAACTCACAACAAATGTCTCTCAAAACCCAGAAAAAGGAACACTCAAACCCCTACAGCTGGTGTCGGCTCTCCACCTTCCGGCTCGACCTCATGGTCGGCCGGCCCCCATCCGTAGTCGCCTACTACGGGCACCTCAACGAGTGCGAACGCATCGCCCTCGAACTCGGGGTCAAGACCTAAGCACCAAGAGTGGGTCAGATCTAAAGATCTGGCAAGTCACAATATGCAGATAATATAGAATGTATGCATCAAATGAGTAGAGACATGTATAAAGTTAAGAGAGTAACAAAGGTACATATGCTATGCAGTCGTGCAAGATAACCATGTAGAATCATAATAAGCATAACAGTAATAAACCTACACAATATGGCACATCCACATAAGCTGGTCACCGCGGGATATTATGCCGCGGCCCTCCCATACTGAACACAGTCGCGGTAGGGATCCTAAGCTAATGCTAGGGATTACTAACCCTGCAAAATATCACCAACATCATCCACAACGACCGGAACCGGCATCACACCGTCCGTCCCAACAGTGATCATCATGATAGCCACACAACAAATCTCAATAGCCCCTACCAGTGATGATCAGTCCAACTGGCTGAGCTTAAATCAACTCAGTGAATGTCTATGCCGACTCGGAAACAATAAAGGTCTGTGTCTGTCTAGGCTTTACCTTGCGTGAACAAGGTCCTAACAAAAGTCCCTAAGAAGTCCAAGTACTCAATATAAACTGTGGATCATAGTCCAAGTCCAATTCCATCATTGGATCCATACCAAGGCCCACCAAATACATGGCCTGATCTATAACAGTCCATATGAGATACAAGTCCATATTCAATGACATATGATCCATTTACAACCTTAATGGGTCACAAGCCCATACAATCTAACCTCTCCATTCTAGGGTAATTCACATCCAACTTAGGCCATAAAAAGGGCCCGCCTAGCCACAGACACGGGTCAATGATCCACCCAATCAGATTACCGGTCACCACTAAGTATTCCTAGGTTTAGGTCCTCCATTTTCCATTTAATTAACAGGTATGAGCAATAATAAGGACAACAGAGTGATAGTCATAATGTGAGGGAGATGAATCTCCAAGTACACGAATCATAGGGAGATAGCAACAGTCCAACCTAGGTAAATGGTCCACTTTCGGATGCAAGTCCATCTCAGGTAATTCGATCTTTAAGTGAAACCATAGATGCTAAGGAATATTGTGTTTGGTGCTTAGAAGTTGTGTGCATCATTTGGTAACGTATAAAGGTCGAATCATCTTAGATTACATAACCTGGACTTTAGTTAGTGGACCCCACGAGTCAAGGTTGAGCCGTACCATTGACTCGTGGCTGGCACAGTGATGGAAGTCTATTTGAATGGTCAATGGGTCCTACATATGATTGCAACAATGGAAATTAGAATCTGGGAAGTGTCACTGCACACAGTGTGCTCAGCCGACCTCCTGGCCTGGGCGGTCAGCTCGGCACACTGGGACCAGAGAAGGAAAAACACCCTACAGGCAAAGCCTGTTTGTCCAGGACTTCATGTGAGTTCGGCTAACTCCCTGGCCTGGGTAGTCGGCCGTGCTCACTAAGAATTCTGGTTGAAGGGAATGTCCCAGGTTCTAGTCTCCTTTGTTGAAATCCCGCCTTTTTGGAAATCCATCTCGGAGTTCGGCTAAACACTGGAGCTCAATTACACTCAGCTGGGTCACTCAACTCAGCTCGGCAAAGGCCTAGCTCAGTTCGGCTACCCAACTGAGTTCAGAAAAATGCATTGAGTTCGGCTAGGCATTGAGGTTGGTCAAGCTCAGCTTGGTTAAGCACTGAGTTCGGCTAAGCTCGAAGTCCGGTCTGGCACAGAACCCGGTCTGGCGCTGAGCTCAGTAAAACACTGAGTTCGGCCACAACACTGAGTTCGGCCTGTAACACTGAACTCGGCTTTGAGCACAGAGCTCGGCCAGACACTTAGCTCGGCTAAACGCGAATCTCATCCTAACCATCATGCTCGGCAGAACTCTGAGTTCGGTTAGTGTTGAATCCAGCCACCGCTGAGTTCGGCCAGTGCTGAGCTCGGCAGTTGCTGAGCTGCGCCAACGCTGAGCTCGGCAACCGCTGGGCTCTGCAAGTGCTGAGTTCGGCAGTTGCTGAGCTGCACTAATGCTGAGCTCGGCAACCGCTGGGCTCTGCAGGTGCTGAGCTCGGCCATCGCTAGACTCTGTCCATCTCTCCTATCAGTGTTGTATTCTGTTACAGAACCCAGTTCTGCGACAGGACACAACTTCTCTTCACTAAGCACAGGAATGGGAGTCCACCCCTGATAAAAATCCAGATCAAGTAGCACCCCATGGTCGCACAGGCCCCCTCACATAGACGTAGGGTCCTGATCTACCAAGGGTGGTCCTACTTCGATTCCGATTTCAATACTGCGAGATGGGTTCTTGTCATTCCATCTCCGAAAACTCATTCCCGTGACCCAATTCTTCTGGGATTCTCCATAGACCATTACAGAAGCAAAATAAATCATTCCTACATCATCCACCCATCATCAACCGGCCATTGATCATCCAAATGAGGTAATCCCATCCATCAATGGCCAAAGGAACCAAACAAACATGCTCAAGGATCGATCTAAACATATATATTACAAATTGGAATTCTACTGCAAATCAAAGGAAGGAAACATGCAATCTAGACTACCAGCACAGTGCACTTGCCTTGATCGATTGAAGGTAGAAGGAAAAGAAAGAAAACCACAGGGAAACCAAAAAGGCAGGGTCTCGGCAGTTGCTCCTATGGTGCAGGTCGATCTCGGCTGGCCTTCTGTTAAGGGATTTCTGGGGCGAGGGAGAGAGAGAGAGAGATTGGAAGAGAGACGAGGGTTCGTTGGAGGGAATTGGGGAAGAAGAAGAGAGAGGAGATTGGAACTTGAGAGAAAAGGAGATGAACAGTAGTTGTTAGGGCGGGGGAGGGTTTTGTTTATATAGGTTGGGTTTTTGGGTTAGGGACAGAATTGCCCTTGGGGTTAGAATAGGATTAGGGTTAGGGTAGAGGGTATTTGGGTCTTTAGGTGATCTTCTAGAAGATTCTTTTGGTGCAAACCCCCTATGGTAAATACAAAACTCTAGCTAGGGCCTCTAACAAACTAACTAACTCTAAGAATAACAAAAGACCCCCTATTGACTCTACTAATTACACCACTAGGCTAACCCTAGGAAAATACATAACTACCCTCACTAAGTCCCATAATTAATATAATTAAAATACTTAAGCTAATATATAGTATTCAAATTCACATTGAAGGCCCACCAGGGGTGGGGTCTCACATAGGGGCTTAGTGTCATGACCCCGGACCAGGACCCCGGAGCCCCGAGCCGGCGCCGCGACATATTATTTATTTTTCCTTGGTTTCCCACAGGTTCCTGTGGTGAGGATTTCACACATTCGAATCATCTCACGATCACACATAAGAGTTTATTTGCGGAAGCATATAGCAAACACACTAGTGACATCATACATAAGATAGAGTATAAGAGGACTCATGTAAGAGGGAGAAACATAACTAGCATACCCACAAAATTCAAGTTTAAGTTGAACAGTAAACGAACATAAAGTTAAGTTTTGCATTCCCAAAAGATAGCCAACACAGGCCATTAACAAATTCCAAAAAAAAAAAAAAAATAGAAGAACATTCCCCAAAATATTTCACGTCTCAAGACCCAAACCAACGTCTAAATGACAACGTTGGGCTACCACTCTCGTTCAACTGGCTGCTCTACAACCGCTTCCTCATGCTCCTCCTCAAGGGTAATGGAACCTGGATCTAAACACCAAAATGAAATGGTCAGACACGACTGTCTGGCAGGTAAAAGAATGAAGTATAATCATGCTATTATATAATAGTTTTGAAATTGATAAAACAGTATGTACAATAAGGAGAAGTTGCATAAAACAAAGCATTTGATAACAATATCATTTATAAGCATTAGTTTATGAAATCAAAATGACCATTCAAAAACAATACCATAGCAACCACATGTAGCTACATTCTCTGTCACACGAAGTGATGATAGTACTCAAGATTCTCCGTCACACATAGGTGAAGGGAGACACTATCATAAATTGTAGTAGCCCAGTATAACTGAGAACCACACATGAATTCCGCCGTGGAACAGGCTAAATAAACAAGCAAGCACGTACGTATTTACCAACCCAATGTTGGTACAAGATTTAAGGACCCAAGGCGGTTGACCAGACCGACAATGGTCGTCCAAGCTAAGTGCAGCCGACACGAAAATGCACACTTTCAAAACAATGTTTGACATTTCCAAATTTGGGAACTACTCACTCTATATCAAGTACACGCACGCTCATTCACGAAAGTTTACGAAATAGTAGTCCCGACACGATGTGTATAGAAACACCATTCATGCAATGATTCTCAAACGGGGTTTTAAGTCAAAACCTTGGAAATATTCTTTTCAAGCTAATACGAATCGCAAAACCAGAATTTGGTTCATAAATCACAATTTCACATCAATACCTCGAGACCGTAACCGTTGAACCGTATATACTTTGAAATCCTATGTTGATCATTCATTTAGATGGAGCCCAATTTTTTTTTAAACAACATTAAAGTTATCAAAGTGTATGCATCGACCAAGTAGGGTCCCCAAGTGATTGGGATAGAAGTCCCCTCCATTCCCTTCATTTCTAACAATCTAGGCGAAATTCGGTCACCTGGCAGTTGGCTGGGTAGCGTCGAGGGGTTCGGCGGTTAGCCACTGGCTGACCGCGACGCTGACCTCGGATCACCTGATGGATGCAGCATTTTGGAATTGTAACCGAACTTTTTCGGTTAGCCGTCGGTCACTTGGTCGGCTAGCCGACAGGTGACCGCTAGCTGACCGCTCCTTCTGAACTGGAAAATGGCTCTCTGGAATTGTAACCGAACCTGGGTCGGTTAGCCGCCAGGTAACCGTCAGCTGACCGCCCAGCTGTGGGAAATTCACATCAGGTGCAATTTCAAGTCCTTTCTTTCCCAAATGAGTCCTCCATTCAACATCACTCTTCCCTGCAATAAACTGAGCCTACAGCTCCTCCATTTCACCAATCAATATCTCCAATTCATCACTTCAAATCCAACCAACCAAACCTCCTTCATACACTTCCAAATTCCAACCATTCATGCATAAAAAACCCCAAATTAAATGAAACAAGTCTCAAAACAAAATTCAATGAAATAAACCCAAACATATGAACATTTAAAAATGTGTTTAGCAAACTAAACTTCAAAGCAAAACAAGATTAAACATAATAGGTTCAAAAGCAAGAAATCAAGTTAGAATTCCATAAATCAACACATGCACATTTATATCTCATTTATTCACTTGCCTTGGTCCAAAATGCACTCAAAGAGATCTCCCAAACACTCCTATCTCAGCTGAACCTCCAATCTACAAAAGCCCCATGAAAAAGCGCTCAAAATCAAAGAAATTTTTGAAAAGAAAAGGTTCCTCCATAGGAAGCCTTGCATGCATGATAATGGAGCTTTAATGGACTCCATAAAACCATTGATAGAAGAAGAAAACCAATGCTTACCTCTAGAAGCTCTAACCAAGAAGAAGAACCTCAAGAAGAAAGCAATCCCAGCAGAAATCCTTTGAAGAAGAACATTTGTTATATTATATTATTCATATCTCTTTTATTGTTCATGTACTATACTCCACACCATTTTTTGTTGCACTCTGATATCTTATCTTTATTATTGAGGTACTAATCATGCAGGTACAGTTGGGATCGAGTATAGCCTTATTCCTTATATACGTTATTGTAATGTATTGTGTTCTATACATGACTATTTGCCTGGCTCTATGAGCCTATCTCAATCCTTGGTGCTTTCAGGTACCTTCCCTCTTTCGTTGCCTATCGGTTTGCTTAGTGGTTGTCCCGTTGCTAAAGGGTTCGGAGGGTGATGCAGCCGATGCATCAAGAGGCCTCTACCACTTAGAGTTTTCTATTTTCCTTCCTTCATTATTTGTAGATAGCTGTGATGGCTTAGGATTGTACTTAGTTTAATATTGGAAATTACCTTTGTAATTCTTTAAGCAAAACTAAATTGTGGGGCATTGCCCATTTACTTGCTCATGATATGAGATTCACATTTGCCTATTTTATTGGATTTCCTAATTCTCTTTCGATACTTTCCTTTAATGTCCCGGGATTCATGGCGCCCGAATCTTGGGGCGTTACATACATCCTCTGGTTTCTATGTGAAGGAAAATAGAACGGGGAAGATCCCCTTCCATGGAGTGACTAGTAATGGTCTTTATCCTCTTAATATGCAACTGTGCACCCATAATAAATTGTTTCCTTCTGCATTTGCCTTCAGTAGTTCTCGTCTACCTAATAGCCTTTGATATCACTGGTTGGGCCATCCTTCACATCAGGTCCTCTAATGACTTTTCTCTGCTGTACCTATACATTGATCATCCAAGCTTGATTTTTTGTACTCCCTGTCAAATGGGGAAACGGTCGAGGTTACCTTTTCGAAATTCTGATTCTTTTTCAACTTTTCCTTTAGAACTAGTGCATTCAGATGTTTGGGGATATTCTCCCACTTCGTCCCTTAGTGGGGCTAGATTTTATGTGACTTTCATTGATGATTTTAGTAGATCGATATTGTTGGTTATTTCCTCTTCATTTTAAATCTCAAGTGTTTGATGTGTTTTCAACTTTTAAATCATTGGTGGAGAACATGTTTGATCGTAAAACTAAGTTTCTACAATCTAATGGCGGCGGCGAGTTTACTAGAATGAACAAAGCCATACTCAATGGAATGGTCTTCCCTAAGATTATGGCGCCCTTAATACTTCCACTCTACCAGAGAATCCATAGAATCCATTTATAGATACACATAAGTAAAGCATATACTTCTACAATAACAATAGGTTACTTTCATTACTACAATTTAAGAATTTTCATGCAAAACATCAAACATCATTTACAACAAATACGACAAAAGAAGTTAAAGTTCATTAGGATTTCTGACCTTTAGGACCAAGAATCCCATTCACAACTGAAGAAGCCACCAATACCCCAACTACCTCCGTTCCAGTCACCACCCCAGCCTGTGCTAAATCCCCTGCCACTCCGAAACTCGTTACCGTTCCGATCTCCCGCTCCGCCATCGCAGTCCGCACCTTCGTTGTCTTGATCCCCTTCTCCAACGCTTTCTCCCACTCTCAGTATCACCTCCGCCTTCCTCTGGTTCTTCCGCAGTCCGAATAGAGGAATTAATGTCCTACACCATCACGGCCAGGTCTCTCGTCGACGACGTTAGGAGGAGGAGACGGTGGCGCCGTTTGGGAAGGACGCCCGCACGTTGGGGGACAATTTGGGTATTTTAAAAATATTGAGGAAAAAGTCACCAGAAAATATCTTTAAATGACCGGATGTCTTTAATTGAAAACTTATTGGAAAACTTAGGGTCCAATTTGAAAACTTTTGAAACTAATGTGCTTTTTTGAAATATACTAAAAACTCAAGACCTTATTTGAAGTCACCTCAATAAAATAAATTATAAAAGACGAGGTTTGTGTGGTTCGACAAGATTGCACCCATAAGATAGCCAAGGTCTTCTTCCTCACTGAAAACAATTAAAAGAGACGTGCTATACAGCTCGGGAATTGTGCCTGGGCTGTGGCACGGGAGACTTTTTCATATACTAATAAAGTGCAACATTTTTCTTTCACCACCTCATTGGCTTTCCATGTAATAGTGATCTGTCTTCCTATTTTATTTCCTGACTGAAAGAAACATTACTTTCTATTTTATATAAAATACTGCTTCTCGGAAACTCCGACAAAGTATCAACTATAGGGCAACTTTCTAGTTTATTTATTGCCTATCTGATGTTGTCAGTTGAAGGTTGAAGCTTACAAGTGAAGATTTGTTTTTTTAATAATCAAGTTCACCATGTAGCTGATCAAAACACTAATATTGAATATAGCTGGGACCATAAAACGTGAAAAAGAAATGTGGGCCATAAATGTAACTTCTGCTTATATGGGTCTCAAATATTTGTACCCAAAATCAATCTATAGCTAGGGTAGTAGAGACTCTACATTTTTCAAGTTTGTGATTACTGGATACATAATTTAGCATTCTATTCTAGTTCAACTGAGACCGAGTCCTAACGAGGCATGGGACAGAATCAGGTTGGCAATTGAGTGGGTTGAGATGAGGATCTGCAAGTTGAGGGACAGGCTACATTGGACCATTTTTTTCTCAACGGATTATATATACTCATATTTCACCTAATGAAGGTCAACCCGACCCTACCCACATAACCCATTTACAATAATCTATCCTTCTTTTATTTTTGGCTTTATTACATGTGGGCCCTCCTTTACAACTTAATTATCAAGGGCCACGCAAGAACGACTGCAAGACATTCATATAGTACCATGTAAAAGCAGAATTTAGCAAAAAACTTGCTTAATTAAAAATGTAAAGGCCCACCTTAGTTTTTTTTTTTTTTTTTAATGCAAATGGGTTAGGTGAGTTTTTTTTTTTTTTTTGGGTAATCTGATTAGGTGAGTTGAATTTATTGTAATTCCTTCGTACATTTGTTGTAGTTTAAGACGGAATCCCATTTTGGGATTAGGTGAGTTAATTGGGATTCCATCTTAAACTACAAAAATGTACGAAGGAATTCCAATAAATTAAGGATTAAACCTTGCTCTCAGTGACCTGATTCATACCAACCTTTTCATTTCTACGCCTAATCAGTGTCAATGGGCGACAATGACACGTGTACCACGTGTGGTGAAAAGTGATTGTGATTTTTTAACCCTTCTGAGCTTACCAGAAACACGTGATCTTCTACCTTTCTCATTTTCAGTAGAGAAAGTTGGAGGATTTTATATGTGTGTGCTGCAGAGAACAAGCATAGTTTCCAACTTTTCAGATAGTGGACTTTCCACATCCTTTTGGAGAACTCAACGAGGTTGGGTAGTAAACCTACAAGGGAGTAAAAGAGGGGTGATCGACCGGATTTCCGGTCCGGTTTTCGGACCGGAATCCGGTCGGACCGGATTTCCGGTCCGGCCCAAAATGAAGGACCGGACCGGACCACTTATAAGCGGTCCGGTCCGGTCCGGTCCGGTCCAAACCGGTCCGGTTGGACCACTTAAAGTGGTCCGGACCGGTTTTCATTTTTTTTTTTTTTTTTCTTTTTTTTTTCTTTTTTTTTTTTTTTTGTTTTTTTTTTTTTCATTTTCACCTCACATCTAAAAAGTGGGCAAATGTCAAATGAATGAATGATGGGTTTTACAAATAGGTGATGGGCTCATGCCTCATGGGCTCAAAGATTATGAAAAAAAATTAAAAAATATATATTTTAATAAATGCGGTCCGGTCCGGTCCGGACCGGACCGGATTTGGACCACCAAGACCACAAATCCGGTCCGGTCCGGTCCGGTTTTGTGGTCCGGTCCGGTCTGCGGTCCGGTTCTGTGCAGCCCTTTTAAAGAGGCCTGATGTGTGTGTTTAAAATATGAAGCTGAGATTGAGCTGGAACTTAGGCTTGGGCTGATATGAAATGTTAAATCAATCGATGTGAGCTAGCGCTGGATTCAAACCAAGTGCTTAGTCAACTCAAGCTGAATGCCGAGCCGAGCTGAAGCGGCCCTAACTCGAGGATTAGGACCTAGTCTGACCCGGAATTCCAGACGCAGGATTTTGGACCATCTATGGGCCAACAGTCAAATCTCCTTGCTCTTTGCGGTTTGGTATGACAGCATGTCCATGAAAAGAAGTATAAAAAGTCTTTTTTTTTTTTCACAACAAAAGGATTCCTTGCCCTTGCATTTCTAGGTCCTGGTCAATCTTTATCATAGGAAATCAAAATCTTCTCAATTTGATGGAAATTTCTTCATTTATTCATTTTTTATAGTTTTTTTAAAAAAATGTGCCTTATCAAACAACGAAACCAAACGTTATCTATATGAAAAATCTAAATAATTTTCATCTCTGTCACGAATCCTCTTATCACAAAAACACAGCCAAAAAAAAAATAAAGTTACCCTTTTGACCACTCAAGTTACACGAACGTGGCCTCAGTAGACTCTAGTTTTGAAAATTCAAAAGCCGACCTTGGGAACTACCAACTTATTACCCTTGTTTCGGTTTTCACAAACTTCGTGACGCGAACCATTGATCAATGCCATCCACAATCAAATAACTGGCGACGCATGGTAATCAACTTTGGGTTTTGTAGGACTTTGGGCATGTTTTTGCAAGGTGATTTCTACAGAAGCAAAAGTCTTATTTCAGCAACATTATATTTATGATTGTTTGGTGCGGAAAAACTTTTTCTTAAAAAACATCTATATTTTGTGACTCTTTTTGTATGTAAGAGAAGAAACCCATATCTGATCCTACCTCTTAAGATAAAATATGGATTTTTCTTTCCCAACATTACACAAACAAGCCTGTTAATAGTTGAAGACTATTCAATATTCCTCAACAGAATGGCCCTTTCTCTTCGAAAACTACCAGCTGAAAGCCCTCAATGGAATTCCAAAGGTGCCGTGGGAAGTGGCAACAAGTAACATTGCAGTTGTCGCTTCCCCCCATCAGATAACACGCACTGCATTAAAATCCTACTTCGTTTTCATTCATGCAAGTCATGAATTGTGGGCGTTATTTGTCCATTTTCAGTACCTTAAAAATTAAAGTCAGCAAGTCTACCTTCTACTCACGACTCCTGTGTTTGTGGTCCAAACAACCTTACAACGCCCAAAAAGACATGATATCAATACATGTCTTGAAGATTAAAAAAAAATTAATCAAGAAGCCCATTGTTTTAGCTATTTTATTGGGACCAATTACAAATGTGATTGAACAAGGTTAGGAATTTTGGAGTAAAGCTTTTGGTTGAACGGAAACTGACTTTTCTTAAATGAATCCATTTATTACAGCTTGCAGGCTTGTATCACGTTGTAGTGGACAAAAGCTATATATGAAGGTATTTATAGCACCGCAGGAGCAGGTTTTTAGATGCGAGTTGACTTGCTTAAATCGACTCAATGGGCTCGCGTTCTCTCAAATTGAAGAGAAATCACATATTTTTTTACATATGGATCGCTGGTGGTGAGACTTATCCTAAACACCCAGGGATCAATACATGGACAGCTATGTGAGGCGGTGAGACGCGTCTACCACTTGACTATGAGGCATGTCTTGAAGAGAAAGCATTTTTTGTCCATAACATATTACCACAATAAGAGGTTTATATATTCCAAGTGTAAATGTTTTTTTTTTCTTCAAATTTTTATCGTACACGTCCTTAGACCCTGAAATTAATGAGTTAATGTCAAGTTTTAAAATTTTATCAGGCAGGTGTTGGCATGCTATCATGCCTTTCAGACCACTTTCTCTCTAATTCATCACACTTTCATTCTACTTCTTCCTCTTCATCTCTTGGAATAAATAGGAAAAAGAAAAAAGAAAAAAAATCCATCTCTCCAAATTTCTTAACTGTCACATCTCGGTCCCGAAATCACCCTGGCCTAGGGCAATCCCCGAGGTGAGACACACGTACTCCCGTATTATTGTACCTATCGCGAGTCAAATACAACCACACGAAGGATAAAAACAACTTTTCCACTCGTGAGTTTAACTCACTTAAATCCATTAACAACATTTAAATGTAGCAGAAGTTGTGATTTCATTCACAAAATGAATATCATATCCCCATCTAGTCCATTTACAATATTCAAGTTTAATACAAAAGAATTGTACAAATATTTATACATTGTTTATACAAAAGAGGGCCGACAGAGGTACCCTATACACAATACCAAAAATATAACAAAGTGTAAAAGAAAAACTAAATGTGACCCACACAAAAAAAAAGTCAGTCACATTCTCACTGTAAACTCTCAAAATGTACGCAGCGCTCTACGAAGGAGGAGTATCTACATTGGCCCATTGTCCGACAACTCCTCTAGTCCTGGAGAAACCTCTTGGGTATTCTCCTCTCCTTCCTGGACCTCTTCAAGGCCGGGAGTTGCATCTGCTCTTGTGACACCAAGATTAGTACCTCAAATACGACAAATTGGCAAGTACAGGCAATAAATAATAAATACATAATGTTTCAAAGAGAATAAAATGACAATTGATTAATAAGATGCCAATGTAAAGGAATAACTAGGCAATTATGCAAAATAAACTAATTAATGTTTTTGACTCAAAGAAATGATATACACAGTAATTGGCTCCTACATTAAGCTCATCCTCTCAAAGAGAGCGAATCTAGTTGGGATGTCACCAGCGGCCCGGCCAAAGGCTAGCTGGCTACCCGATTCTGTAGTTCTGATGCTCTAGACGACATACTACAGTAGTCTCGAATAATAATATAAACCGAGTTTAACCCCATCGGGCGTCACAAGGTCAAATCTAAGTAGTGCCGACTCGATCGAATCAAATAATGATTGAATTTGAGTAAGTTTACATTCACTTATTTATAATCGAATCGAACAGTAATCATGTATACACGAATATTTACTCAATTCCACATTCCCAACAACTGCCAAACACTCGAATAACAATTGTAATAGTGAATCGGAAGATGAATAATTGAATTTAAATGCAACTAATTGATAAATCAGAATTCATTTGATGAAGACACTCAACTCCAATATGAATGCAATAGATTTTATGAGTCAAGGTGTTTATTAGCCAATTTAACTATTTTACGGTCTATCACCGTCCAATACAAGGTACATTCGAGATATCAACGCATTACTACCTTGTTATGTGTCACTAATTATGAAAAGTATGTTAAATTCCAAAGAGAAATTCTATTCGAACACAAATTTTTTCTTTTTCACACAAATTCTCTCTACACACATCACTATAATTTAAAAATTACATTATTTCTTCCACACACATCAAAATTCCCCAAAGTACCCATCCCTTCATTTCCTCTTTCTTCCCACACACATCCTCTTCCAACAAAGGGCTCTCCACCATTACCATTTCATTCTTCTTCCCCATTTTTTATTTATCATTTTTTCATCTTAGATTACCTTGTTTTTCATGGAAACTTATTATGGGGATAGATTCTCATTCAATGTAAGATTTCACAAATAATGCTAGTGTTTTTTCATACATTTGGGTTGTTTTTCATCCATCATCGCAAGGGTTTACAACCCAGAAATCGTGACTGTTCGGTCTCTGAGTGGCCGGACAAAATGCAAATGTTCGGAACTGTAGTTCCGAACAAAATTAGACCGTTCGGACCTTAGTGTCCGAACAGAAGTGTTCGGACATTATCTTTCGAACATGTTCCTTCTGTTCGGATGTACAGTTCCGAACAGATGCAATATGTTCGGACCTGAAAGACCGTACATATCGGGACCTGCAACTAGTTCCAAGCGAGAAATGGAGAAACGGACCTTTCCACTACTGCTCTGATTGAAAGACACATTTGATTGTTGTTTTCTTTCTTCATTGTATTAGAAATCCTTTAGAAATAGAATGAAAAAAGATAAAGTACAAGAAGAATGAAAGATGAAGGAGATGGAGGAAGATGAGTTGCCCAAGAGTAGAAAATGGAGAAAGATGAGTTGACCAATATGTTTTGAGTTTTTTTGAAAAGTGGAGAGTGAGATGGGTGGGAGGGAAGAAGAGATGAGTGGGAGGGAAGAAGAAGAGATGTGTGTGAAAAGAGGGGTAATGGATATTTTAGTCATTACATGAAGGGGTAAAAATGTAATAAAAAAAAAGATAAATTCCTTGTGTTGGAAAAGAAAAAATTGGTGTGCCAATAGCAGCACTCATTCCAAACTAACCTTCTTGGCACAGTGTTTAGACTAATAAATTTTCCATTGGACTAATAGAAAAGGTTTAAAGTTCCATTTCTAAGGATATAAAGATCTTAGGAAGACTAATTTCCTATGGAATGGGGGTGTGCATCTGGAATGGGGGTGTGCACCCTAATTATCCATTGGGGAATGATTAGAGTGGTTTAATATAGGCTAAGAGTGTTAATTTTTCCTAAAATCGGGTCAAAAGAAGCCCAATCTACAGTATCAGGTTCGCTCGAATGGACTCTTATTCGCTCGAGTGGACCCCATCTAGAGAGTTGTTCGCTCGGGGCATCCCCTTTTGATCGCTCGAGCTTGGGTTCAGAAGGGAGGTTCGGTTCACTCGAGCGAACTGTCCAGAATCCCAAATTTTCGAATTCTCATGAGTAAGTATTCCATTCATTCCATCCCATATTTACTTCTATCAAACCATCTGCACAATGGAGCCTCCTTGCTCCCCTTCATAACACATAATCCCTCTATTTCATTATCAATAAAAATCATAAAATCATGTAATTTATTCATTCATTAAGAAGGTAAAACTATCAAGATTTGATTATTAAGAATCAATGAAAGAAATACATTATATAAGTCCAATTTAAAGCTCATACTTGCCTCTAATAAGCTTTCCAAGCTCCCTCTTTACCTCTTGGTTCAAGAGGACTCAAAACCCCCAAAATACTAAACCCTAATCAAATGAACACAATGGAAATGCAAGTAAATATATATGCAAGGCCAACTATGAGTCCTTTGACTCTCTTTCAACTCCAAAAACCTAATAAAAGGGGTTTGTGGTTTACTTTTAGACAAGGATTTCGAATTTGGGGAAGATGGAAGATGGTGGAGATGAGTTCTTGGCAACAACTAGGAGGAGGAGGTGAAGAAGATGAAGTTGAGTCCACTCTTAGCCTCCAAAGCATATGCACTCCTTCTTGTAGAGATTGAAGAAGAGAGAAAGAGGAAAAATGAAGAGAAGAGAAGAAGAAAAGAGTTCTTGTAGTTAGAAAATGGATAAGATCGATGGTAGGAGAGGTTTTAAGGGATAATGTCCCCATTTTATAAGAATGCCCCTCAAGTGTTGGTATTTTCATAAAGAGTCAAATGGGGGTCCAAATACTCAATGGTAGTTCTAATGATGTAGAATCTAATACAAAAATCGATGTACTCATCGAATTACGCACGATGATACTAAAATGACATGCAAATGATACAAATGTAAAAATCAATAATTACGAAAAAGCCCTTGACTCTTTCCAACCTAGTCAAACCGGTGCTGACTCACCTATCTTAGACTCAAGACTCAACCAACTCAACTCACAAGGTCTAATTAACACTAATTATTATAATTAGTAACTAAGCATAATTAATTTAGCTAAAATACGATTAATTAGTACTAAATATGATTAATCAAGGTCGGCTTGTAACATTAACCTTCATAGTTTCATTGAAACATTTCAGTACGTACACACGTGCAAACTTACTCATCTACTTTCATTTCCTTATAAGCAAGAAAGTAAATCCATCTTCCAATATCTTCATTATTGCTAAGCAATTCACTTTTCTTTCTAGCTCAACTTTCTTAATTTGTTTAAAACCATATTTCAATACATACTTGTATCCTCTTTTGTAAATAGAAAAGACCCATCTCTCCAATTCCTTTTTGTTTTTTTAAAATTCTAACACCTAAATCTGGACACCCAGATTCTCTTTTCTTAAAAATCTGGTCCTTTCCTTTATAGATGTTTGCATCTTGTTTGCTTGTTTAATCAAAATAGATCTTGATATCACTAGATTCCAAGAAGTGTGTCTTTGCACTTTGAAGAGAAGTTGAGAGCAAATGCAAAGAAAACTGAGTTTTACCTTTTTGAGGTTAGAAGAAACTGAAAGGACGGTTTAAAGGGATCGATGAAACGGCCTTGCAAACCAGATGCGGTAAAGTTGTGTGAATTGTGTGATATCGCACACTCATGGGCACTTTACTAATTTGCACCAGTATGACCGCCTACACACCTCTAAAGCCACACAAAGATCTCTTTCTTTTATAATAGGTAGGATCTAACTCATGAACTCTTGACCCCCTAAGTGTGGCATTTGATGTCTCTAATTAGTTAAGCTATAGGCAAGGGGATAATAATATTTAGGTTTGGATTGCACCTTTTTTTCGAAGTTACTTTTCAACAAATTAAGAGAAGCAAATTGGTATAGGCCTTCACTGCATTATGGAGATAATTACGAATGATTTTTTTTTTCTAACTCTGTTAAAGCTACTTGTAATCTAAGAACCACCTCCTACCCTAGTGGTAATTAAGAGATGTGAGTTATTACCTGTCTGTCTTGAGTTCGAACATGGGCATGCACCTTCCCTCACCCGAGGGCCGCGCTATCTCACCAGAGGGCTTGGGTCTCAACCCGCTAAGCTGGGTACTAAGAAAAAAAAAAGCTACTTGTAATATTCCAAGAGCATAGAAAACGGATAATATGAGAATGTAACTCAATCGGCATGTATTATTGCTCATTATGTAGGAAAGACCTCAGGTAGGCAATAAGGCAAACACTACATTCCTAAATACCTAGTGAGGCCCACCTAATGATCCATCTGAGTGGACCATAAAATAGGGACTCCCCTGAAAGACACTGATTCTAGGTTCGTCACTCAACCTAATGGATTGAACTGTTGGATCGATGTGCACTCTTTTGGATGGTGAAAACTTATGTGGCATTGATCAAGTGTTAGGATGATGATCTAAGTCTCTGTCACCATACATAGGGGGGGGGAGATCTTTCAATCAGGGCCCCACAAGAAACATTTCTCACCTTATCTTGAGCACCAGTGCTCAGTGCTCAGTGCTCAGGTGAGAGGGACCCATATATATATATAGGAAAATAATATTCGTATGAGAGGAACTAGGGGGACCAGAGGTGGCCATGGTATTCATATGCATACATCCCCAGGGGCAGAACTGGGGGCCGGGGGTGGCTAGGCTCCCCTTGAAATTTCAAAAAGAAAATCCCTCATTCTTAATGTAAATTTTAGCATTTTTTTCATTTTGGCCCTTCTTCAGGGGCGGAACCAAGATTTCATCTCGGGGGGGAGGGGGGATGAGTTGGGGGCAAGAGTGTGTGTGTGTGTGTGTGTGTGTGGGTGTGTGTGTGTGTGTGTGTGTGGGGGGGGGGAGGACTTTGAATAAAAATAATTTTTATTTCACCAATTATTATAACTATCATATTTTTAAGTTTTCTTGCGACATAGTTGTAAGTTCAAATATGAAAGACATATTACGATGCAAGATTAAACTTTAAATGAAAATTAAAACCAATATATATTCAGCCTTAACAAAATATAAGCACAGAAAAGTCATAAAATAATTATTTCTTAGTACATTTCAACTCAATCATCTATCAAAATGGAACTCGATATTCTTTCAAATTCGAAGATCGTCTGTGATTGAATCTGTGGAAAGCTTCTTAGCAATTTCTTTTTCAAACTACACAATCAAACAGTCAGAGAGAAAATCATCCTCCATTTTGTTGCTGAAAATGATCGTTCAGTAGTTGCAGTAAAAACTGGAATAGTAAGCACAAGTTCAATCACTTTAAAAATAAGTTGGTAGACTGTTGATCTTCTAGTCTTTACCAACCATTGACACAGATCAGAAACAGTTGATAATTTTTGAAAGTCTGAATGTCGAACTACATTATACTCATGATGGTGAAGTTACATTCTCAATTGCATTCTCTCATTTTCTGTGAAGTCTTGAGGATAAAAATTGTCTACCAACTTGCAAATATCATCGCCTCTGAAAGATTCATTGCATTTCGAGGATCCAAAGCTGGGCTTATAAGAATAAGTAACTCTACTACATGCTTACTAAACCGACCATTTAATTCTTGTAATTGAGAATCAATCGCGGCATAAAAAATTTCTATTCGACAATGATGCTCAATTGTAAACTCATTTTGTTGATGGCGGGCTCTACCTCGTCTCGCAACATAACAAGCATTCATATCTGGGACATCTATATTGTGTGCTTCACAAAATGATTTCACTTTGGTAAGTAAAGCATCCCACCCAACATCTCTCAATTTTTGGATAAGTGCTTAATTTAGTAGATGAAACAAGATGCATGGCATTTAAAATGTCTTAAAATTAACATATATCTCATTTTTTAAGGTCAATGATGCATTGTTGGAGACATGAACAAACCCAAAAAAAGGCTCTCGCACAAAGCCATCTTTGTCGATGAATCTTAAAACTATAGCCATTTGCTCCTTCTTTGACTCATCACGAGCTTCATCAACAAGTATACAAAATTTTGCATCACTAATTTCTTCACGAATTATCTTCTTCAATTTGGTTGAAAAAACATGTATAATTTCTTTTTGGATCTTTGGTGACGTGTAAGAAGCATTTTTTGGAGCTTTATTCAACATAACTTCTGCAACTTTCTCATTATAAGAACTCAACAAATTCAACATTTCAATATAATTTCCACAATTGATTGAATTGTGACTTTCATCGTGGCCTCTAAAAGCATAACCTTGAAATGTAAGTCATCGGACTGTATCAATTGAAGCCGTAAGCCGTAGTTGATTGTTTGCAATTTCTTCTGAAGTAAATTTGTCAAGCACTTTCTGTATGTGTTGAGATTGATTCATCAAGTCTTTACATGATCTCTCGGCAACTTTATGAGGAGTAGAGGTGTACAAAACTAACCGTGACCCGACCCGACCCGTGAACTCGACCCGACCCGTGGGTCAATGGGTGGGTCATGGCAGCAGATTTCCGGTGCTCGACCCGACCCGACCCGACCCGTTACAGTTGGTACCGGTTAACGGGTCTAACGGGTCGGGTTGACGGGTTACCCGTGAACCCGATAACTTCATACATTGAATTAAGCCTCCATTTGAAACAATCTTTCGGTAGTCTGTAGGACCAGTCAAGCTACTCTTCTGTTCTCCCATCAGGATCTACACCTCCCATGCCCTAAAACTGAAACCCATCGTACTAGGAGAGTCAAGAATCATGAATCAAGATGCTCTCCAAGCAGGACAGGTCAGTAGCCATTGATTCTGTTCTAAGAAGCCATGACTGCTCTTCCCTTCCTTCTATCCCTGGATTCCGCGATCTAGGCCCCTTCTATGTCACTGATTGGGTTTCGATCGTGTTCGTCAATTGCTCACTTCCTGTGGCTGTGGACAATCCGCACTACATATCAACGGCTCCATGCATCAGTGGCCCACCTGGGATGTATGTCTATGCCATGATGGGTTATCGGACGCTGTTAGATCTCAACACCTCTTGCAAGGTTGCAATGAAGGTCCCTGGATTGGTTGTGGGTGGGTCTGGGATTTCATATCCTCCTAGTAATTACTCTGAGATTCATGGAGTTCTGACGATGGGTGCTGAACTCAATTGGAGAAATTCTAAATGTGAGCACAGTTTGGATTGCTGGGGAGAAGATCCACGTGTGACGATGACTATTTCTTCTATGTGATGAGACAGTGCACTAGTTCCTGCCAAAGACTCTTCCAATCGTCTTACTGTGAGTTGTCTTGCCACCATGTTTTTGGATAAACTGATTAAATAAACAAAGAATTTTATTCTTCTTCTCTTCTCTCCCATCAGAGAAACCCACACAAAACCTTAAAAAACATAAACTGATTAAATAAATAAATGAATGCTTTAAATTGCGTGGGTTGGGAGGCAAAAGATGGTGTTTTTTGGGAAGATGTGTTTGCTCTTGGCCTGCAAGTCACATAACCCCACTGTACCTGAACTTGAAATCAATCTCAATCTCTTCCAGACTTTCCCAGATGGGTCATCTTGTCGGTGTCTTTTTCCATAGTGCAGGCAGAGAAACACACATGTGGAATGTAGGTTGGTGGCTTTCATTCATTTCTCATGAACTCATGCCATTTCTGCTCCTTCTCCCTCTTCTTCTCTTCTCCCTGCTTTTCAGCTTCTCTGCACCGCCCTGCACAAGCCATCAGCTCCCACCTGCTGCAGCAGTCACTCTTCTCTCCTTGCACAGCGGCCGGCCATCTCCCCGCTACCTCTTTCTTTTACCGGCTAGCCCCTGCACTGCCTGCAGCCACAGTTGCATCACAGGCAACAGCCACCCCTCCTTTTCCCTGCAAACCAGCGGCCAACCTGCACTCCCGCTTTGGCGTCGGTCAGTCCCTTCCGCGCGCAGCAACCGGCTACTGCACCTGCATCACGAGCTGTCGGCCATTTCATCTCCTTGCTGCCGCCCGTGATTTTTTTATTATTATTTCTTTTTGACCCAAACCCGACCCGTGACCCGAGTGACCCGTGACCCGATTGACCCGTGACCCGACCAACCCGTGACCCAAACGGGTCGGATTCGGGTGGGTTTTAACCCATATAAAATTTTTCGGGTCGGGTCGGGTTTGACCCGAAACCCACGGGTTTGACCCGTTGAACACCCCTAATGAGGAGAGTTAGGATCCATCCCCACATGACCCAATAAAGCACAATTTTTTCTATCTTTAACTTTCTTTCAATTCTTAAATCCAGTAAGAGTAAATGTATTTTACGAAGCAAGTCTAGTTTGCTTATTAAAAAGATAGCATGGTAGACAAAAAATAGCATCTTTCTCTGGGGAATACTCCAACCATGAAGGAAATAGCTTGAACCACGAATGTTGAAAGCTACGAAGATGAGTTGTTGATCCAAATTTCGGATACTTTGAAAGCATATGTTGGTATGGACCAACCTTAATGTACTTTCATTGAATTTGATCACGCCGATTAATATCATTATCCCATATCTGTGGACGCAATCCTGGTTCACGCTCTAATGAACTAATATCAACTTCATTGATTTCAGTTCTTTGTAATTTTGTAGGATGATCTTTAGAAATTGGATTCTCGACATTAGAGGTCGGCAATGATGCATCGGCTTCTAAGTTTTGAGGATTTTTTCTTTTAAAAAATCTATCAATTGTAAATGACTTTTTCATCTACAAATCAAATAAAAATTATATTTATTATATGTCCAAAATCAAATAAAAAGTATTCATTGTCTCAAAATATGAACCATTCATCAAACAACTAAATAAACTTTCCTTGTTGTTTAGCTACTATCGTAGGTTTAGCTACTATTGCTAGATTGTTATCCACTTCAGTTGGTTTTTTTTTTCACTTTTTTGTTTAGCTACCGTTTGTTACGACATAGTCCTACTCTACACTACACATCTGTTAGACTGTTTCTCTACTTATTGAATAAGTCGAATGAAAACATTTAACACAGAATTATACAAGGCAAGAAAAACCCAATTTTTTTAACCAAAGAGGGAAAAACCAACAAAAATAAATAAATCAAATGAAAACAATTAACCCGTCAAAATGAAAACACATATTTCGTGCAGGTATTTCAAAGAGAGAGAGAGAGAGAGAGAGAGAGAGAGATCGAATGAATGCATGTTGCAAGGAAAAACAAAGAAAAAGAAAAAAGAAAATAGGGAGGAAGGTACCTGACCTAGGTCCTTTAGTCATTCTTCTTCTTCTGCTATGCGTGCTACAGCTGCCAGCCGGCCTAGTCGCTCCTTCTTCTTCTTCTTCCTATTCTTCTCTCCTCTTCTTCGTTAGGGACAGGGTTTGGGAAAAGGGTTAGGGGCTTAGTGTCATGACCCCGGACCAGGACCCCGGAGCCCCGAGCCGGCGCCGCGACATATTATTTATTTTTCCTTGGTTTCCCACAGGTTCCCGTGGTGAGGATTCCACACATTTGAATCATCTCATGATCACACATAAGAGTTTATTTGCGGAAGCGTATAGCAAACACACTAGTAACATCGTACATAAGATAGAGTATAAGAGGACACATGTCAAAGGGAGAAACATAACTAGCATACCCATAAAATTCAAGTTTAAATTGAACAGTAAACAAACATAAAGTTAAGTTTTACATTCCCAAAAGATAGCCAACACAGGCCATTAACAAATTCCCAAAAAAAAAAAAAAATAGAAGAACATTCCCCAAAATATTTCACGTCTCAAGACCCAAACCAACGTCTAAATGACATCGTTGGGCTACCACTCTCGTTCAACTGGCTGCTCTACAGCCGCTTCCTCATGCTCCTCCTCAAGGGTAATGGAACCTGGATCTAAACACCAAAATGAAATGGTCAGACACGACTGTCTGGCAGGTAAAAGAATGAAGTATAATCATGCTATTATATAATAGTTTTGAAATTGATAAAACAGTATGTACAATAAGGAGAAGTTGCATAAAACAAAGCATTTGATAACAATATCATTTATAAGCATTAGTTTATGAAATCAAAATGACCATTCAAAAACAATACCATAGCAACCACATGTAGCTACATTCTCTGTCACACGAAGTGACGATAGTACTCAAGATTCTCCGTCACACATGGTGAAGGGAGACACTATCATAAATTGTAGTAGCCCAGTATAACTGAGAACCACACATGAATTCCGCCGTGGAACAGGCTAAATAAACAAGCAAGCACGTACGTATTTACCAACCCAATGTTGGTACAAGATTTAAGGACCCAAGGCGGTTGATCAGACCGACAATGGTCGCCCAAGCTGAGTGCAGCCGACACGAAAATGCACACTTTCAAAACATGTTTGACATTTCCAAATTTGGGAACTACTCACTCTATATCAAGTACACGCACGCTTATTCATGAAAGTTCACAAAATTGTAGTCCCAACACGATGTGTATAGAAACACCATTCACGCAATGATTCCCAAACGGGGTTTTAAGTCAAAACCTTGGAAATATTCTTTTCAAGCTAATACGAATCGCAAAATCAGAATTTGGTTCATAAATCACAATTTCACATCAATACCTCGAGACCGTAACCATCAAACCGCATATACATTGAAATCCCATGTCGATCATTCATTTAGATGGTGCCCAATTTTTTTTTAAACGACATTAAAGTTATCAAAGTGTATACATCGACCAAGTAGGGTCCCCAAGTGATTGGGATAGAAGTCCCCTCCATTCCCTTCATTTCTAACAATCTGGGCGAAATTCCGTCACCTGGCAGTTGGCTGGCGGTTAGCCGTCAAGGGGTTTGGCGGTTAGCCACTGGCTGACCGCGACGCTGACCTCGGATCACCTGATGGATGCAGCATTTTGGATTTGTAACCGAACTTTTTTGGTTAGCCGTCGGTCACTTGGTCGGCTAGCCGACAGGTGACCGCTAGCTGACCTCTCCTTCTGAACTGGAAATGGCTCTCTGGAATTGTAACCGAGCCTGGGTCGGTTAGCCGCCAGGTAACCGTCAGCTGACCGCCCAGCTGTGGGAAATTCACATCAGGTGCAATTTCAAGTCCTTTCTTTCCTAAATGAGTCCTCCATTCAACATCACTCTTCCATGCAATAAACTGAGCCTACAGCTCCTCCATTTCACCAATCAATATCTGCAATTCATCACTTCAAATCCAACCAACCAAACCTCCTTCATACACTTCCAAATTCCAACCATTCATGCATAAAAATCCCAAATTGAATTAAACAAGTCTCAAAATAGAATTCAATGAAATAAACCCAAACATATGAACATTTAAAAATGAGTTTAGCAAACTAAACTTCAAAGCAAAGCAAGATTAAACATAATAGGTCCAAAAGCAAGAAATCAAGATAGAATTCCATAAATCAACACATGCACATTCATATTTCAATTCATTCACTTGCCTTGGTCCAAAATGCACTCAAAGAGATCTCCCAAACACTCCTCTCTCAGCTGAACCTCCAATCTACAAAAGCCCCATGAAAAGCGCTCAAAATCAAAGAAATTTTTGAAAAGAAAAGGTTCCTCCTTAGGAAGCCTTCCATGCATGATAATGGAGCTTTAATGGACTCCATAAAACCATTGATAGAAGAAGAAAACCAATACTTACCTCTAGAAGCTCTAACCAAGAAGAAGAACCTCAAGAAGAAAGCAATCCCAGCAGAAATCCTTTGAAGAAGAACATTTGTTATATTATATTATTCATATCTCTTTTATTGTCCATACACTACACTCCACGTCGTTTTTTGTTGCACTCTAATATCTTATCTTTATTATTGAGGTACTAATCATGCAAGTACAACTGGGATCATGTATGGACTTATTTCTTATATGTTATTGTAATGTATTGTGTTATAAACATGCCTATTTACCTGGCTCTATAAGCCTGACCCATTCCTTGGTGCTTTTAGGTACCTTCCCTCTTTCGTTGCCTATCTGTTTGCTTAGTGGTTGTCCCGTTGCCACAGGGTTCGGAGGGTGATGCAGCCGATGCATCGAGAGGCCTCTACCACTTAGAGTTTTCTATTTTCCTTCCTTCATTATTTGCAGATAGCTGTGATGGCTTAGGATTGTACTTAGTTTAATTTTGGAAATTACCTTTGTAATTCTTTAAGCAAAAACTAAATTGTGGGGCATTGCCCATTTACTTGCTCATGATATGAGATTCACATTTGCCTGTTTTATTGGATTTCCTGATTCTCTTTCGATACTTTCCTTTAATGTCCCGGGATTCGTGGCGCCCAAATCTTGGGGCGTTAAATACATCCTCTGGTTTCTATGTGAAGGAAAACGTACAGAACGGGGAAGATCCCCTTCCATGGAATGACTAGTATATCCTCTCAATATGCAACTGTGCACCCATAATAAATTGTTTCCTTCCGCATTTGCCTTCAGTAGTTCTCGTCTACCTAATAGCCTTTGATATCACTGGTTGGGCCATCCTTCACATCAGGTCCTCTAATGACTTGTCTCTGCTGTACCTATACATTGATCATCCAAGCTTGATTTTTTGTACTGCCTGTCAAATGGGGAAACGGTCGAGGTTACCTTTTCGAAATTCTGATTCTTTTCAACTTTTCCTTTAGAACTAGTGCATTCAGATGTTTGGGGGATATTCTCCCACTTCGTCCCTTAGTGGGGCTAGATTTTATGTGACTTTCATTGATGATTTTAGTAGATCGATATTGTTAGTTATTTCCTCTTCATTTTAAATCTCAAGTGTTTGATGTGTTTTCAACTTTTAAATCATTGGTGGAGAACATGTTTGATCGTAAAACTAAGTTTCTACAATCTAATGGCGGCGGTGAGTTTACTAGAATGAACAAAGCCATACTCAATGGAATGGTCTTCCCAAAGATTATGGCGCCCTTAATACTTCCACTCTACTAGAGAATCCATAGAATCCATTTATAGATACACATAAGTAAAGCATATACTTCTACAATAACAATAGGTTACTTTCATTACTACAATTTAAGAATTTTCATGCAAAACATCAAACATCATTTACAACAAATACGACAAAAGAAGTTAAAGTTCATTAGGATTTCTGACCTTTAGGACCAAGAATCCCATTCACAACTGAAGAAGCCACCAATACCCCAACTACCTCCGTTCCAGTCACCACCCCAGCCTGTGCTAAATCCCCTGCCACTCCGAAACTCGTTATCGTTCCGATCTCCCGCTCCGCCATCCGCAGTCCGCACCTTCGTTGTCTTGATCCCCTTCTCCAACGCTTTCTCCCACTCTCAGTATCACCTCCGCCTTCCTCTGGTTCTTCCGCAGTCCGAATAGAGGAATTAATGTCCTACACCATCACGGCCAGGTCTCTCGTCGACGACGTTAGGAGGAGGAGACAGTGGCGCCGTTCGGGAAGGACGCCCGCACGTTGGGGGACAATTTGGGTATTTTAAAAATATTGAGAAAAAAGTCACCAGAAAATATATTTAAATGACCAGATGTCTTTAATTGAAAACTTATTGGAAAACTTAGGGTCCAATTTGAAAACTTTTGAAACTAATGTGCTTCTTTGAAATATAATAAAACTCAAGACCTTATTTGAAGTCTTCTCAATAAAATAAATTATAAAAGACGAGGTTTGTATAGTTCTACAAGATTGCACTCATAAGATAGCCAAGGTCTTCTTCCTCACTGAAAACAATTAAAATACTATATACTATATTCCTTCCCCTCATGAACTCTCTCACAGATTGCACACTCCACCAACATATATACTAATAGAGTGCAACATTTTTCTTTCACCACCTCATTGGCTTTCCATGTAATAGTGGTCTGTCTTCCTATTTTATTTCCTGACTGAAAGAAACATTACTTTCTATTTTATATAAAATACTGCTTCTCGGAAACTCCGACAAAGTATCAACTATAGGGCAACTTTCTAGTTTATTTATTGCCTATCTGATGTTGTCAGTTGAAGGTTGAAGCTTACAAGTGAAGATTTGTTTTTTTAATAATCAAGTTCACCATGTAGCTGATCAAAACACTAATATTGAATATAGCTGGGACCATAAAACGTGAAAAAGAAATGTGGGCCATAAATGTAACTTCTGCTTATATGGGTCTCAAATATTTGTGATGATGTTTAAAATAGGGTTCGGACACCACCGGTCAAGTAATTAATAAATATAGTAAATGTAATAATTAGAGAAGAGAGAGAAGGGATTATAGTGGTTCGGTCAAGATGACCTACGTCCACTTCATAAAGGCAGAGATTGCCTGTGGTGTTTTACTTCCTCAATGATTATTACAAACTAGAGGAATACAAGCGTCGAAATGAATAGAGAGAGATCCGTCCTTTTTCAAGTGCTGGTGGGACTCCTTGATTATAGTCCTCCCCTAACAGATGGGGACGACTCTTCAGCAACGTTCGTCCTTGGAACCCTCGAACTGTCATCGCGCTGGAGGAGGCAGGTGAGGAACTACCCTCGCGCTGGACGAGGCAGGTGCGATATTTCTCCGCAAGACCTGGTAGGAGCGGGATTGCTTCCGAAGCAACGTGGCTGCCTGCCTTGACTTGGTCACTCCGTGGATCTGGACCTGGGCTTCCCTGGTGGATTTGAATCTGGCTCATCATATTCTAGGCCACTTGGGCCTGGCTCATCAATTTGTACCCAAAATCAATCTATAGCTAGGGTAGTAGAGACTCTACATTTTCAAGTTTGTCATTACTGGATACATAATTTAGCATTCTATTCTAGTTCAACTGAGACCGAGTCCTAACGAGGCATGGACAGAATCAGGTTGGCAATTGAGTGGGTTGAGATGAGGATATATCTGCAAGTTGAGGGACAGGCTACATTGGACCATTTTTTTCTCAACGGATTATATATACTCATATTTTACCTAATGCAGGTCAACCCGACCCTACCCACATAGCCCATTTACAATAATCTATCCTTCTTTTATTTTTGGCTTTATTACATGTGGGCCCTCCTTTACAACTTAATTATCAAGGGCCACGCAAGAACGACTGCAAGACATTCATATAGTACCATGTAAAAGCAGAATTTAGCAAAAAACTTGCTTAATTAAAAATGTAAAGGCCCACCTTAGTTTTTTTTTTTTTTTTTAATGCAAATGGGTTAGGTGAGTTTTTTTTTTTTTTTTTGGGTAATCTGATTAGGTGAGTTGAATTTATTGTAATTCCTTCGTACATTTGTTGTAGTTTAAGACGGAATCCCATTTTGGGATTAGGTGAGTTAATTGGGATTCCATCTTAAACTACAAAAATGTACGAAGGAATTCCAATAAATTAAGGATTAAACCTTGCTCTCAGTGACCTGATTCATACCAACCTTTTCATTTCTACGCCTAATCAGTGTCAATGGGCGACAATGACACGTGTACCACGTGTGGTGAAAAGTGATTGTGATTTTTTAACCCTTCTGAGCTTACCAGAAACACGTGATCTTCTACCTTTCTCATTTTCAGTAGAGAAAGTTGGAGGATTTTATATGTGTGTGCTGCAGAGAACAAGCATAGTTTCCAACTTTTCTGATAGTGGACTTTCCACATCCTTTTGGAGAACTCAACGAGGTTGGGTAGTAAACCTACAAGGGAGTAAAAGAGGCCTGATGTGTGTGTTTAAAATATGAAGCTGAGATTGAGCTGGAACTTAGGCTTGGGCTGATATGAAATGTTAAATCAATCGATGTGAGCTAGCGCTGGATTCAAACCAAGTGCTTAGTCAAGTCAAGCTGAATGCCGAGCCGAGATGAAGTGGCCCTAACTCGAGGATTAGGACCTAGTCTGACCCGGAATTCCAGATGCAGGATTTTGGACCATCTATGGGCCAACAGTCAAATCTCCTTGCTCTTTGCGGTTTGGTATGACAGCATGTCCATGAAAAGAAGTATAAAAAGTCTTTTTTTTTTTTCCCAACAAAAGGATTCCTTGCCCTTGCATTCCTAGCTCCTGGTCAATCTTTATCATAGGAAATCAAAATCTTCTTAATTTTGATGGAAATTTTCTTCATTTATTCATTTTTAATAGTTTTTTAAGAAAAATGTGTCTTATCAAACAACGAAACGAAACGTTATCTATATGAAAAATCTAAATAATTTTCATCTCCATCACGAATCCTCTTATCACAAAAACACAGCCAAAAAAAAATAAAGTTACCCTTTTTACACCTCAAGTTACACGAACGTGGCCTCAGTAGACTCTAGTTTTGAAAATTCAAAACACCGACCTTGGGAACTACCAACTTATTACCCTTGTTTCGGTTTTCACAAACTTCGTGACGCGAACCATTGATCAATGCCATCCACAATCAAATAACTGGGCGACGCATGGTAGTCAACTTTGGGTTTTGTAGGACTTTGGGCATGTTTTTGCAAGGTGATTTCTACAGAAGCAAAGTCTTATTTCAGCAATATTATATTTATGATTATTGGTGCGGAAAAACTTTTCCTAGAAAACATCTATATTTTGTGACTCTTTTTGTATGTAAGAGAAGAAACCCATGTCTGATCCTACCTCTTAAGATAAAATATGGATTTTTCTTTCCCAACATTACACAAACAAGCCTGTTAATAGTTTGAAGACTATTCAATATTCCTCAACAGAATGGCCCTTTCTCTTCGAAAACTACCAGCTGAAAGCCCTCAAGCAATGGAATTCCAAAGGTGCCGTGGGAAGTGGCAACAAGCAACATTGCAGTTGTAGCTTTCCCCCATGAGATAACACGCACTGCATTAAAATCCTACTTACTTCGTTTTCATTCATGCAAGTCATGAATTGTAGGCGTTATTTGTCCATTTTCAGTACCTTAAAAATTAAAGACAGCAAGTCTCCCTTCTACTCGCGACTCCTGTGTTTGTGGTCCAAACAACCTTACAACGCCCAAAAAGACATGATATCAATACATGTCTTGAAGATTAAAAAAAAAATTAATCAAGAAGCCCATTGTTTTAGCTATTTTATTGGGACCAATTACAAATGTGATTGAACGAGGTTAGGAATTTTGGAGTAAAGCTTTTGGTTGAACGGAAACTGACTTTTCTTAAATGAATCCATTTATTACAGCTTGCAGGCTTGTATCACGTTGTAGTGGACAAAAGCTATATATGAAGGTATTTATAGCACCGCAGGAGCAGGTTTTTAGATGCGAGTTGACTTGCTTAAATCGACTCAATGGGCTCGGGTTCTCTCAAATTGAAGAGAAATCACATATTTTTTTTACATATGGATCGCTGGTGGTAAAACTTATCCTAAACGCCCAGGGATCAATACATGGACAGCTATGTGAGGCGGTGAGACGCGTCTACCACTTGACTATGAGGCATGTCTTGAAGAGAAAGCATTTTTTGTCCATAACATATTACCACAATAAGAAGTTTATATATTCCAAGTGTAAATGTTATTCTTTTTTCTTCAAGTTTTTATCGTACACGTCCATAGACCCTGAAATTAATGAGTTAATGTCAAGTTTCAAAATTTTATCAGGCAGGTGTTGGCATGCTATCATGCCTTTCAGACCACTTTCTCTCTAATTCAGCACGCTTTGATTCTACTTTTTCCTCTTCATCTCTTGGAATAAATAGGAAAAAGAAAAAAGAAAAAAAATCCATCTCTCCAAATTTCTTAACTGTCACATCTCGGTCCCGAAATCACCATGGCCTAGGGTAATCCCCGAGGTGAGACACACGTACTCCCGTATTATTGTACCTATCGCGAGTCAAATACAACCACACGAAGGATAAAAAACAACTTTTCCACTGGTGAGTTTTAACTCACTTAAATCCATTAACAACATTTAAATGTAGCAGAAGTTGTAATTTCATTCACAAAATGAATATTATATCCTCATCTAGTCCATTTACAATATTCAAGTTTAATACAAAAGAATTGTACAAATATTTATACATTGTTTATACAAAAGAGGGCCGACAGAGGTACCCTATACACAATACCAAAAATATAACAAAGTGTAAAAGAAAAACTAAATGTGACCCATGCACGCAAAAAAAAGTCAGTCACATTCTAACTGTAAACTCTCAAAATGTACGCAGCGCTCTACGAAGGAGGAGTATCTACATTGGCCCATTGTCCGACAACTCCTCTAGTCCTGAAGAAACCTCTTGGGTATTCTCCTCTCCCTCCTGGACCTCTTCAAGGCCGGGAGTTGCATCTGCGCCTGTGACACAAGAGTAGTACCTCAAATACGACGAATTGGCAAGTACAGGCAATAAATAATAAATACATAATGTTTCAAAGAGAATAAAATGACAATTGATTAATAAGATGCCAATGTAAAGGAATAACTAGGCAATTATGCAAAATAGACTAATTAATGTTTTTGACTCAAAGGAATGATATACACAGTAATTGGCTCCTACATTAAGCTCATCCTCTCAAAGAGAGCGAATCTAGTTGGGATGTCACCAGCGGCCCGGCCAAAGGCTAGCTGGCTACCCGATTCTGCAGTTCTGGTGCTCCAGACGACATACTACAGTAGTCTCGAATAATAATATAAATCGAGTTTAACCCCATCGAGCATCACAAGGTCAAATCTAAGTAGTACCAACTCGATCGAATCAAATAATGATTGAATTTGAGTAAGTTTACATTCACTTGTTTATAATCGAATCGAACAGTAATCATGTATACACGAATACTTACTCAATTCCACATTCCCAACAACTGCCGAACACTCAAATAACAATTGTGATAGTGAATCGGAAGATGAATAATTGAATTATAAATGCAACTAATTGATAAATAAGAATTCATTTGATGAAGACACTCAACTCCAACATGAATGCAATAGATTTATATGAGTCAAGGTGTTTACTAGCCAGTTTAACTATTTTACGGTCTATCACCGTCCAATACAAGGTACATTCGAGATATCAACGCATTACTACCTTGTTATGTGTCACTAATTATGAGAAGTATGTTAATTCCAAACTAACCGTCTTGGCACAGTGTGTTTAGGCTCATAAATTTTCCATTGGACTAATAGAGAAGGTTTAAAGTTCCATTTCTAAGGACATAAAGATCTTAGGAAGCCTAATTTCCTATGAAATGGGAGTGTGCACCCTAATTATCCATTAAGGAATGATTAGAGTGGTTTAATATAGGCTAAGAGTGTTAATTTTCCCTAAAATCAGATCAAAAGAAACACAATCTACAGTATCAGGTTCGCTGGAGCAGACTCTTGTTCGCTCGAGCGGACCCCATCTAGAGAGTTGTTCGCTCGGGGCATCCCCTTTTGATCGCTCGAGCTTGGGTTCAGAAGGGAGGTTCGCTCGAGCGAACTGTCCAGAATCCCAGATTTTCGAATTCTCATGAGTAAGTATTCCATTCATTCCATCCCATATTTCCTTCTATCAAACCATCTGCACAATGGAGCCTCCTTGCTCCCCTTCATAACACATAATCCCTCTATTCCATTATCAATAAAAATCATAAAATCATGTAATCTATTCATTCATTACGAAGGTAAAACTATCAAGATTTGATGATTAAGAATCAATGAAAGAAATACATTATATAAATCCAATTTAAAGCTCATACTTGCCTCTAATAAGCTTTCCAAGCTCCCTCTTTACCTCTTGGTTCAAGAGGACTCAAAACCCCCAAAATACCAAACCCTAATCAAATGAACACAATGGAAATGCAAGTAAATATGCATGCAAGGCCAACTATGAGTCCCTGGACTCTCTTTCAACTCCAAAAACCTAATAAAAGGGGTTTGTGGTTTACTTTTAGACAAGGATTTCGAATTTGGGGAAGATGGAAGATGGTGGAGATGAGTTCTTGGCAACAACTAGGAGGAGGAGGTGAAGAAGATGAAGTTGAGTCCACTCTTAGCCTCCAAAGCACATGCACTCCTTCTTGTAGAGATTGAAGAAGAGAGAAAGAGGAAAAATGAAGAGAAGAGAAAAAGAAAAGAGTTCTTGTAGTTAGAAAATGGATAAGATTGAGGGTAGGAGAGGTTTTAAGGGATAATGTCCCCATTTTATAAGAAAGCCCCTCAAGTGTTGGTATTTTCATAAAGAGTCAAATGGGGGTCCAAATACTCAACGGTAGTTCTAATGATGTAGAATCTAATACAAAAATCGATGTACTCGTCGAATTACGCGCGATGATACTAAAATGACATGCAAATGATGCAAAATGTGAAAATCAATAATTACGAAAAAGCCCTTGACTCTTTCCAACCTAGTCAAACCGGTATCTTAGACTCAAGACTCAACCAACTCAACTCACAAGGTCTAATTAACACTAATTACCATAATTAGTAACTAAGCATAATTAATTTAGCTAAAACACAATTAATTAGTACTAAATATGATTAATCAAGGTCGGCTTGTCACATTAACCTTCATAGTTTCATTAAAACATTTCAGTACGTACACACGTGCAAACTTACTCATCTACTTTCATTTCCTTATAAGCAAGAAAGTAAATCCATCTTCCAATATCTTCATTATTGCTAAGCAATTCACTTTTCTTTCTAGCTCAACTTTCTTAATTTGTTTAAAACCATATTTCAATACATACTTGTATCCTCTTTGTAAATAGAAAAGACCCATCTCTCCAATTCCTTTAGGGCCCGTTTGGCACTTTACTTTTAAAGTGAAGTTGAGTGAAGTGAAAAAAAAAAAAAGAATGAATAAAATATGTAGTGGGTTATGATGGTATTTTATTTTTAGTTGTTTGGAATGGAATATTTTTTACTTTTTGTATGGGAGAATGAGTTTTTTTGTCTTTTAGTTAATAATTGTAGTTTTTTTTTTTTACTTTTTTTTGGAAAAGTTGGAGGGAGTTTTGGTAAAAAGTGATTTTGATGTGATGTTTAAATTGACTTAACTTTACTTAACTTTACTAGTCAAATTACCAAACGGGCCCTTATGTTTTTTTTAAATTCTAACACCTAAATCTGGACACCCAGATTCTCTTTTCTTAAAAATCTGGTCCTTTCCTTTATAGATGTTTGCATCTTGTTTGCTTGTTTAATCAAAATAGATCTTGATATCACTAGATTCCAAGAAGTGTGTCTTTGCACTTTGAAGAGAAGTTGAGAGCAAATGCAAAGAAAGCTGAGTTTTACCTTTTTGAGGTTAGAAGAAAGTGAAAGGACGGTTTAAAGGGATCGATGAAACGGCCTTGCAAACCAGATGCGGTAAAGATGTGTGAATTGTGTGATATCGCACACTCATGGGCACTTTACTAATTTGCACCAGTATGACCGCCTACACACCTCTAAAGCCACACAAAGATCTCTTTCTTTTATAATAGGTAGGATCTAACTCATGAACTCTGACCCCCTAAGTGTGGCATTTGATGTCTCTAATTAGTTAAGCTATAGGCAAGGGGATAATAATATTTAGGTTTGGATTGCACCTTTTTTTCGAAGTTACTTTTCAACAAATTAAGAGAAGCAAATTGGTATAGGCCTTCAATGCATTGTGGAGATAATTACTAATGATTTTTTTTTTCTAACTCTGTTAAAGCTACTTGTAATCTAAGAACCACCTCCTACCCTAGTGGTAATTAAGAGATGTGAGTTATTACCTGTCTGTCTTGAGTTCGAACATGGGCATGCACCTTCCCTCACCCGAGGGCCGCGCTATCTCACCAGAGGGCTTGGGTCTCAACCCGCTAAGCTGGGTACTAAGAAAAAAAAAAGCTACTTGTAATATTCCAAGAGCATAGAAAACGGATAATATGAGAACTGTAACTCAATCGGCAATTATTGCTCATTATGTAGGAAAGACCTCAGGTAGGCAATAAGGCAAACACTGCATGCCTAAATACCTAGTGGGGCCCACCTAATGATCCATCTGAGTGGACCATAAAATAAGGACTCCCCTAATAGACACTGATTCTAGGTTTGTCACTCAACCTAATGGATTGAACTGTTGGATCGATGTGCACTCTTTTGGATGGTGAAAACTATTGTGGCATTGATCAACTATTAGGATGATGATCTAAGTCTCTGTCACCATACATAGGGGGGGGGGGGAGGGGGATCTTTCAATCAGGGCCCCACAAGAAACATTTCTCACCTTATCTTGAGCACCAGTGCTCAGGTGAGAGGGACCCATATATATAGGAAAATAATATTCGTATGAGAGGAACTTGGGGGACCAGAGGTGGCCATGGTATTCATATGCATACATCCCCAGGGGAACTGGGGGCCGGGGGTGGCTAGGCCCCCCTTGAAATTTCAAAAAGAAAATCCCTCATTCTTAATGTAAAATTTAGCATTTTTTTCATTTTGGCCCCTCTTCAAGGGCGGAACCAAGATTTCATCTCGGGGGGGAGGGGGGATGAGCTGGGGGCAAGAGTGTGTGTGTGTGTGTGTGTGTGTGTGTGGGGGGGGGGGGGGCCGCTTGAATAAACTTTTATTTCACCAATTATTATAACTATCATATTTTTAAGTTTTCTTGCGACATAGTTGTAAGTTCAAACATGAAAGACATATATATATTACGAAGCAAGATTAAACTTTAAATGAAAATTAAAACCAATATATATTAAGCCTTAACAAAATATAAGCAAAGAAAAGTCGTAAAATAATTATTTCTTAGTACATTTCAACTCAATCATCTATCAAAATGGAACTCGATATTCTTTCAAATTCGAAGATCGTCTGTGATTGAATCTGTGGAAAGCTTCTTAGCAATTTCTTTTTCAAACTACACAATCAAACATTCAGAGAGAAAATCATCCTCCATTTTGTTGCGAAGCCTAGTTTTGACATATTCATGGCTGAAAATGAACGTTCAGTAGTTGCAGTAAAAACTGAAAGAGTAAGCAAAAGTTCAATCACTCTAAAAACAAGTTGGTAGACTGTTGATCTTCTAGTCTTTACCAACCATTGACACAGATCAGAAACAGTTGATAATTTTTGAAAGTCTAAATGTCGAACTACATTATATTCATAATGGTGAAGTTACATTCTCAATTGCATTTTCTCATTTTCTGTGAAGTCTTGAGGATAAAAATTATCTACCAACTTGCAAATATCATCGCCTCTGAAAGATTCATTACATTTCGAGGATCCAAGGCTGAGCTAAGAATAAGCAACTCTACTGCATGCTCACTAAACCGACCATTTAATTCTTGTAATTGATAATCAATCGCGGCATAAAAAATTTCTATTCGACAATGATGCTCAATTGGAAACTCATTTGTTGATGGCGGGCTCTACCTCGTCTCGCAACATAACAAGCATTCATATCTGGGACATTTATATTGTGTGCTTTACAAAATGATTTCACCTTGGTAAGTAAAGCATCCCACCCAACATCTCTCAATTTTTGGATAAGTGCTTAATTTAGTAGATGAAACAAGATGTATGGCATTTAAAATGTCTTGAAATTAACATATATCATTTTTTAAGGTCAATGATGCATTGTTGGAGACATGAACAAACCCAAAAAAAGGCTCTCGCACAAAGCCATCTTTGTCGATGAATCTCAAAACTATAGTCATTTGCTCCTTCTTTGACTCATCACGAGCTTCATCAACAAGTATACAAAATTTTGCATCACTAATTTCTTCACGAATTATCTTCTTCAATTTGGTTGAAAAAACATGTATAATTTCTTTTTGGATCTTTGGTGACGTGTAAGAAGCATTTTTTGGAGCTTTATCTAACATAACTTCTGCAACTTCTCATTATAAGAACTCAACAAATTCAACATTTCAATATAATTTCCACAATTGATTGAACTGTGACTTTCATCGTGGCCTCTAAAAGCATAACCTTGAAATGTAAGTCATCGGACTGTATCAATTGAAGCCGTAAGCCGTAGTTGATTGTTTGCAATTTCTTCTGAAGTAAATTTGTCAAGCACTTTCTGTATGTGTTGAGATTGATTCATCAAGTCTTCACATGATCTCTCGGTAATTTTATGAGGAGAGTTAGGATCCATCCCCACATGACCCAATAAAGCACAATTTTTTCCATCTTTAACTTTCTTCCAATTCTTAAATCCAGTAAGAGTGAATGTATTTTACGAAGCAAGTCTAGTTTGCTTATTAAAAAGATAGCATGGTAGACAAAAAATAGCATCTTTCTCTGTGGAATACTCTAACCATGAAGGAAATAGCTTGAACCACGAATGTTGAAAGCTACAAAGATGAGTTGTTGATCCAGATTTCGGATACTTTGAAAGCATATGTTGGTATGAACCAACCTTAATATACTTTCATTGAATTTGATCACGCCGATTAATATCATTATCCTATATCTGTGGACGCAATCCTGGTTCACGCTCTAATGAACTAATATCAACTTCATTGATTTCAGTTCTTTGTGATTTTGTAGGATGATCTTTAGAAATTGGATTCTCGACATTAGAGGTCGGCAATGATGCATCGGCTTCTAAGTTTTGAGGATTTTTTCTTTTAAAAAATCCATCAATTGTAGATGACTTTCCCATCTACAAATCAAATAAAAAATATATTTATTATATGTCCAAAATCAAATAAAAAGTATTCATTGTCTCAAAATATGAACCATTCATTAAACAACTCAATAAACTTTCCTTGTTGTTTAGCTACTATCGTAGGTTTAGCTACTGTTGCTACATTGTTATCCACTTCAGTTGGTTTTTTTTTTTTCACTTTTTTGTTTAGCTACTGTTTGTTACGACATAGTCCTACTCTACACTACACGTCTGTTAGACTGTTTCTCTACTCATTGAATAAGTCAAATGAACACATTTAACACAAAATTATACAAGGCAAGAAAAACCCAATTTTTTTAACCAAAGAGGAAAAAACCAACAAAAATAAATAAATCAAATGAAAACAATTAACCCATCAAAATGAAAACACAGATTTCGTGCAGGTAGAGAGAGAGAGAGAGAGATATCCAATGAATGCATGTTGCAAGGAAAAACAAAGAAAAAGAAAAAATGAAAACAGGGAGGAAGGTACATGACATGGGTCCTTCAGTCATTCTTCTTCTTCTGTTATGCGTGCTACAGCTGCCATCCGGCCCAGCCGCTCCTTCTTCTTCTTCTTCTTCTTCTTCCTATTCTTCTCTCCTCTTCTTCGTTAGGGATAGGGTTTGGGAAAAGGGTTAGGGGCTTAGTGTCACGACCCCGGACCAGGACCCCGGAGCCTGGAGCCCCGAGCCGGTGCCGCGACGTATTATTTATTTTTCCTTGGTTTCCCACAGGTTCCCGTGGTGAGGACTCCACACATTTGAATCATCTCACAATCACACATAAGAGTTTATTTGCGGAAGCGTATAGCAAACACACTAGTAACATCATACATAAGATAGAGTAAAAGAGGACTCATGTCAGAGGGAGAAACATAACTAGCATACCCATAAAATTCAAGTTTAAGTTGAACAGTAAACAAACATAAAGTTAAGTTTTACATTCCCAAAAGATAGCCGACACGGGCCATTAACAAATTCCCAAAAAAAAAAAAATAGAAGAACATTCCCCAAAATATTTCACGTCTCAAGACCCAAACCAACGTCTAAATGACATCGTTGGGCTACCACTCTCGTTCACTGGCTGCTCTACAACTGCTTCCTTGTGCTCCTCCTCAAGGGTAACAGAACCTGGATCTAAACACCAAAATGAAATGGTCAGACACGACGTTCTGGCAGGTAAAAGAATGAAGTATAATCATGCTATTATATAATAGTTTTGAAATTGATAAAACAGTATGTACAATAAGGAGAAGTTGCATAAAACAAAGCATTTGATAACAATATCATTTATAAGCATTAGTTTATGAAATCAAAATGACCATTCGAAAACAATACCATAGCAACCACATGTAGCTACATTCTCTGTCACGCGAAGTGACGATAGCACTCAAGAATAATCTCCGTCACACATGGTGAAGGGAGACACTATCATAAATTGTAGTAGCCCAGTATAACTGAGAACCACACACGAATCCCGCCACGGAATGGGCTAAATAAGGAAGCAAGCACGTACGTATTTACTAATCCAAAGTTGGTACAAGATTTAAGGACCCAAGGCGGTTGATCAGACCGATAATGGTCGTCCAAGCTGAATGGAGCCGATACAAAAATGCACACTTTCAAAACAATGTTTGACATTTCCAAATTTGGGAGCTACTCACTCTATATGAAGTACACGCACGCTCATTCACGAAAGTTTACGAAATAGTAGTCCCGACACGATGTGTATAGAAACACAATTCACGCAATGATTCCCAAACGGGGTTTTAAGTCAAAACCTTAGAAATATTCTTTTCAAGCTAATACGAATCGCAAAACCATAATTTGGTTCATAAATCACAATTTCATATCAATACCTCGAGACCGTAACCGTCGAACCGTATATACTTTGAAATCCCATGTTGATCATTCATTTAGATGGTGCCCAATTTTTTTTTAGACAACATTAAAGTTATCAAAGTGTATGCATCGACCAAGTAGGGTCCCCAAGTGATTGGGATAGAAGTCCCCTCCATTCCCTTCATTTCTAACAATCTAGGCGAAATTCGGTCACCTGGCAGTTGGCTGGCGGTTAGCCGTCGAGGGGTTCGGCGGTTAGCCACTGGCTGACCGCGACGCTGACCTCAGATCACCTGATGGATGCAGCATTTTGGAATTGTAACCGAACTTTTTCGGTTAGACGTCGGTCACTTGGTCGGCTAGCCGACAGGTGACCGCTAGCTAACCGCTCCTTCTGAACTGGAAAATGGCTCTCTAGAATTGTAACCGAGCCTGGGTCGGTTAGCCGCTAGGTAACCGTCAGCTGACCGCCCCAGCTGTGGGAAATTCACATCAGGTGCAATTTCAAGTCCTTTCTTTCCCAAATGAGTCCTCCATTCAACATCACTCTTCCCTGCAATAAACTGAGCTACAGCTCCTCCATTTCACCAATCAATATCTCCAATTCATCACTTCAAATCCAACCAACCAAACGTCCTTCAAACACTTCCAAATTCCAACCATTCATGCATAAAAACCCCAAATTGAATTAAACAAGTCTCAAAACAAAATTCAATGAAATAAACCCAAACATATGAACATTTAAAAATGTGTTTAGCAAATTAAACTTCAAAGCAAAGCAAGATTAAACATAATAGGTTCAAAAGCAAGAAATCAAGATAGAATTCCATAAATCAACACATGCACATTCATAAACAAATGCACTCAAAGAGATCTCCCAAACACTCCTATCTCAGCTGAACCTCCAATCTACAAAAGCCCCATGAAAAGCGCTCAAAATCAAAGAAATTTTTGAAAAGAAAAGGTTCCTCCTTAGGAAGCCTTCCATGCATGATAATGGAGCTTTAATGGACTCCATAAAACCATTGATAGAAGAAGAAAACCAATGCTTACCTCTAGAAGCTCTAACCAAGAAGAAGAACCTCAAGAAGAAAGCAATCCCAGCAGAAATCCTTTGAAAATGGTACCAAGAGAAAGATTGAGAGACGAGAAAGAGAATTGTGCAATCAAATCTCCATTTTGATCAAGAAAATCACAACATGCAAAGGAGAGAAGGCAATGAAAAATGGTTGGTTCTCTCCCTGAACTTAGCTGTTTGAAAAACATGCAAGTGTGAAATGAGGAAGAATATACACGTGGGTTTGCATTTGAGTTGGGTGGGATGTGGGCCCCACCAGGTCAAACAACTTCAAGGGCTTAAAACACCATCTTGCAGTTCCCAGATGAGATCGACGAAAGAGAGAAAAGTGATCGTCGAAATATCTAGTTTTCAAAAATATAATTTTCACATGATTTTGCAAACATTGAAATTCATGCACAGATTTCAAGGTGAAAAGTCTGCTTTACCCTTTTTGCTGAAAAATGTGATTTCGGTGTTTTGAAAACGGACGGAAAGGACATAAAAGTTGCAAATGATATTTTAACGAATCAAAAGAATCAAAAATCATAATTTTCCAAAATCAAGAATAATTTCCCCCCACACGCACACGGGACCCACAAGCTACCTCCGGCCTGTGACAAGCTAAATCAACGACTCTAGAAAATTTCCAAAGCTATAAAAACATCTATCGAGCTCACTATCTAAGTTAAACGTCATCTGATCTAATCTCGGCTTAAACTACACTAATCAAAGCAAACCTGGGTCGTGGTCTGACACTTCGGGCTAGAAAGGTTTTGGAAAAGGGGCTGGGGTCTTAGGAAAATGAGAATAGGGAAAGGGTTAGAGGGGCTGGAAAGTTTTGGAAAAGGGGCTGGGGTCCTGGGGAAATGGGAATAAGGAAAGGGTCAAAGGGGCGTTGGATTTGGGGGGGGGGGGGGGGGGGGGGGGGTTGCTTCCCAAGCCCTACTGTGGTTCCACCACTGCCCCTCTTAGAGTTTTTCTTCACAAAGGCCCTTCCAAGGTTTTCCTCCTGATTTCACCCCTATACACCCTCACCATATTATGTAGAGGGGCAGCTTGATAGGGCTCACTTGGGGCCCAACTAATCATGGGATTAGGGGGAGAGGAGAGGATGGAAAGAAACATTTTGGATGGGCCCAAATATCAAATAACCGGAGAGATAAGAAAGCTGCGATGATAAGATAGAGATGAATAACCAGAGATGGATAAGAGTGTTAGAGAGGCACTGGTTGGGTCTGGATCATCACATATTAGGCACCTCCGAACTCAATGGGACAGCAACAATGTGGATTTTAGACTTTAACTTGTTGAAATGAATTGTTGATAACCTTTTTGTAAATATATTGTCTACTTGATGGTTGAAGATTGAAGTGAACTGCCAAATTATGATATTTGTTTTTTATTGGTAATAGAGCTTACATTAAAAGAGGTTACAAGAATGAGCAAATAACAAAAAGGTGCAAGAGATATGTACCCTTACCCACTCCAATTACATAATAATTCTCTCTTAATGAGACAACCTTTCAACCCCTACTTAGCTAAAACGTCTGCCATAGAGTTGGCCGATCTTAGCTCATAACAAAACACAACATCCAAGGTAGAAGATAGGCCACGGATATTCTTAAACCGAAATTGGAGTTTCCAAGGAAAAGCCTTCTAATTTGACAGTCAAACAAAGACAGTAGAAGAGTAACACTCCACTATAAGAACTCCATGGAATAATCTCAAAAAATACCAATGGGCTTCTAAAAAAGCTAACACCTCCACTTTATTAGAATCACACACCCCCACATGCTTAGAAAACATAAATAAAACCTCACCAATGTTGTTACGCACGATGCACACCATCAATATCTACTGGCCCCAACTTACCTTTTGCAACTCTATCAACATTGAATTTAGGCAAACTAGGAGATCAGGGGAGGAGACCAAGAAACGGATCTCTCCTTACCATAGTAGAGCCACATCACATACAAAGCTTCTCAGCTCAAAAGAATATCATTAAAATTAAAATTGGAGAATTCCTTTCTAACCAGTATCCAACTTCTAGTCGTCAAGTTAACACTATCGATTAACTCTGCTGAAGAATAGGATGCACCCTTGAGAATCCTATCATTCCTTTCTCTCTAAATAGGCTAAGGAATAGCAAACAATAACATCCACCGAAAAATCACACTCATACCGAAAAAAATGCCCTCCCAACCAAGACTCCACTACTTCTGTCATCGTCTTTAAATTGGACAGCATCAAGCAAGGCCACATCTACCAATGATCAAGTGGTTCCAAACAGCTACCGCTACTTCACAATGAAGAAAAAAAGGTGGTTTACAATCTCCTCCTTACAACGCATTACACAAACATTGGAGAGATTGGATAATGTTGACCCTCTTCTTCTTAGAAATCTGCTATCGATACCTTGGCCGCAATGACTAGCTAGCAGAAAACGTCAACTTAATTGGGGAGGAACTAATCTCAACCAAACAAGAAAGAAAGGAGCTCTAGAAGGTCAGTATCCCTCCAAGGCTGAGTGAAAAGATTTTGTTGAGAATTCCCTAGATATAGATGGCTTCCAAATCCAAAAACCCTTAGTCCCTCAATATAAATATGTTAGAAATGGTTAAATTAAGATTAACCACCTTTTCCCGAACAAGAGCACGATGTTTTTCTCAACTAACCTATTTTTCTTCCAAAATGATACTCATTTATACCTACCTACCTATGTCCACCAAGACGTAACCTAGCTAGTTACTCCTACCTTCAGCTTGAGGTTTTCTCTATCCATTGCCAACTGAACTAGGCAAGTAAACCACTCCTACAAACATTTTCTACACTAAATGGGTGAAATTGTCTTTTAAGTAAAGCAAAAACATAATATGCCTTGAAGCACTACTTTCAATTACTTAATAATTCTATACCACTAGAGGCCAAGACTCCCCTGACCCAAACTCCACTGATTTACATTCCCAGCACAAATCATACCCAATCATACCCAACCAAAGACTGGTTACAATTCCGCATATGATATCTAGCAATCGGCCGGCTGAGGAATGTTCTGGTCTTATTTCCAACTTCCATTTCATGGGCAGTATGAATATGGGACTTTGTAATGGCCAGATGAAAAACTGCTATGCATGTGACTTCAATATAAATATATGGATGTCACTTTCTTTGAGATCAGCAAATGCAACATGTAATCTGTATGTAAGGAGCGGATCACCGTGCCAGCTTAGCTAGAACTTTCATGCAAACAAGCATTATTCTACAAACCATACATTACCATTTATAATAAATGTTTCCCTCTAAACCTTTCCTTTTATCACAAGACAAAATAAATGAGTTGTCTTCAAGGTGGTGAGAAGGTGAAATAAGCATTACTCTATTGCCATTGAAAATTCCAGGACATCTCACCCACATAGCAGGAATTAGGTTTTCCTAGCTGCCTTCCAAAATGACTTTCTTGATCGAAGTTTTAGGACAGAACAACCAAACCACAACAGGTTTTAAAAATGCGGTCCTATCACATCTGGTTAACATATTGCAGTAGTCTTATTGCCAATTGAAATCAATTGGGGCCCAAAACAAAAATACGAGTGGGGACCAGACTTAGGAATCCGGACCATGTCCAGTGGACCCACCATATATAGGTTGCTTTCATATAAATTGTTGGGTGGGGACTACTAAATAAAGTAAGTTATATATGAGAGTTGTTTATGCATAAACAATTAATTGGATGAAGGCTTGGCCATGGATGATGATTAATAGCCAGTGGGGCAAGTCTGCAGCTCAAGGATTAAATAATGGCATATCCCACAGAACAAGGAAAAGAAGAAGAAAACATCAACAGTAAGTAGGTGGGGTAGCATTGAAAAAGATGGGGCATGGTAGTAGCACTAAACCATCAGTCTAGAAAATATTGTGGAAACAAACCACTGATTTCAACGGAGTCAACTACAGCTAAACGAGTCACAAGATTGCACCTACTACGTACCATTAGCTAGCCTAAACTGGAATGTAAAATAAGTGGCTTAATAAATTCACGTGAGTATGGAGATCAAACAATTTGTGGCCTATTCTAGGTTATTACGTCTCAGTTAGCTTGATCACTCTGACTCTCTTAGGATAGCAAAATGCCTAACTATCTAAATAGTAATGTACACTTGTAATGGTTCTAAGAGCTCCGACTCATCCAATATGACAAACTCATCAAATGGTTCCTTCCTCGTCATAATCCATTGCGTTATTTGGAAGGCCTCACAATTAATGCCATCTCCCCAATACAGCTTCTTGTTAACATCTCTTGATTTTTTATTTTTTTTTGTATTTTTTTATTTATTGCAATTTGTACATTTTCAGCTCTAAACAGACTTTTCTGTAGCACAAAGTTAAAGAAAATATCAGACTTGGGATGGTTTCTTTACTGAGATTTCTTACTAGAATTTGTGTTGGTGTGGGGAGTTCAAAAACAATGATGTTATATATGGTTGTCCCCTGATATTTATAAATATTGTATTATTTTACTTAAATTAAAATTTTCAGCTATCTTAAGAGTGATCAAAGGTATCCTTTAAAATTCTCCAAATCCCAACCTTTCTTTTTGGCATTTCTGAATGCTCAAGTGAAGAGGAGGATTTAAGAAATTCACTTGGAGGACAGCTTTAGAGAATTAAAGAAAAAGGCCCAAATTCTTGAGATAAATCTTAAGATTGGAAATTTTAAATGCCAATATTCAAAAAGCACTTAACAATTTCAGAATTTAAAGCATCTAATGATTATTTAGCCATCTTCTGCTTGTAGCTGATTTTAAGAGTGAGACTACTCAATAGAACCACTTCTCAATAAATGTGGTTCTCCATTTAATTTAGCTACAAACACCATTGGAAAAAAATTTTCCATGTTTGCTCCACAGCCAACAAGTGGGCCACACTAAACCCCCAACCATCAACCATTGCCTTTATTTTTCCTATTTTATCTTTTACTCCACATAATTGCATAATGAGAATTTATAAACTGAAGAAACCAAGAAAGGAAAACCCTTTGAGCAACCAGATTCAGAGTTCCAACAAGAAGAATCAATTAAAATGGGTGTCTAATTGACAGCCAAAATCCATCCAATTCATTAATCATATTTTACATTTGATTTGACGAAATATATTTACAGATAAAAGCGTGTCCTCGAACAATTCTTACCGTGGCCCGCCCTAGAACAGCTACCACAACATCCGTCATAACACCGCGTCACCCCTGACGTCCTTCCACCCTTCTCCGTTAACTCCCCGTCAAATCCGAACCCCTCTCCGTCACCCAACCAAAACGGCGCTGGCATCGAACCACATCTGTCCGTCAGACTCCGTTATCTCCCCCAATTCCAACGGCGACCCCACATTCCTCAAGTCCCTCACGACCACCGAACCTCCATGCTCCCGCACGTACACCTTCTCCACTCCGCCGGAATCCACCCCCACAACCCGCCGCCAGCGCGGCTGCCACTCCGCAGTCGCCGCCGCCGCCCGGCCGCCGGACCTCGCGTCCCAGATCCTCATCGCCGCGCTCCGCATGTTCTCGACGCCGGCGGATATGACCACCGCCGGAGACGGCCTGGTGATGGCCGGAATCTGACCCTTCGAGCCCAACAACGACGTCAGAATCTCCCCTCTGTTCAGATCCAACATCGAAATCAATCCGCTCGATTTCTCGAACCCAAATCCCCAATCGTTCCACAACTTCACAACACCCCCAGAAAACCAATCATCTTCTTCTTCCTCTTCTTCTACCACCCCACAGAATCCCTGCAACTGCTTCAATTTACGATCTTTGCCACTATATGATTCAAGCTTGTTCGAACCAGAGACTCGAAAATCCTCCTCCCCCAAGAACCTATCAGTCTCGAATATCAATGAGGTCTCTTCGTTTTCGGAGTCTGATGAAAACGAGGAGCTTTCGTCATCTGAGTCGGTATCGAATAGGGTTGAAGGCTCTGAAATTGATGATTCCACGCTCTTGAATCTGAACAGCAACGCGATCATGGAGCGGTGGAGGATGCTGCTGAAGGTGGCGATGGTGGCGAGGAGTAAGGCGACGCAGGTCCAGAAACTGTAGAATTTGAAGGATTGTGAAGGTCGGAGAAGGCGAGAGAAAAAGGAGGGGTCTTGTAAGTGGGTGAGTCCGGCTTCGAAGCCGGTGATTGTGTTCATGAGTTGGATTTCCATGATCGAGAACAAGGCGGGGGTGTTTGGATCGGTGTAAATGTGTTTCCTTGGAAATGAAGGAAAGAGAGGGTTTTTATAGGTTCGAAGGTGAGAAAAAACGTTGCAGAGAGAGAATATACTGGGAAAAGAAGAAGGAAAGAAGAAGAGAAGTATGGGGATTTATAAGGGAAGGCGAAGTTTCGTCCGTCGAGTGATGGTCTGAGTCAATGTGGTTACGCAAGAAATGGACGGTCTTGATTAAGAAGGCCGTCTACTGACATGGCCGGATTTGATTGGGTCGAGGTTTTGGATGTTCCTGACGTCAGAAAAGGTCAGGTCTCGTTTTTGGGTGGAGACTGGAGAAGGGATGGGGATGGGGATGGTGAGTCAGCACGTGTGTGGCGGGCGTGTGGTGCTGCGTCAGCATTCGAACTGGGAATGATATGGATTCTCGACAGCGTGATTCGGTTTTGGGAACGAGTGGTGGTGGGAGGGGTTCTCGGGTTTTGTGACCATTTGGAAGATGACACGTGGCTGGGAATGGACGGCTGGAATCAGCACCGTCTAAGTGCTTTAGAATGGAGGCATCCACAATTGTTGTGGGGCCCACCAACTGCATGGTAATTGGTAAGACAATTCTGTGGGGCCTACCAAAGGAGAGGTTGCATGATGAATACGTAATCTGGGCCGTCCCTGGGAAAGGTGGAAATTTTTAAAGTTCCGTCTCCGACTTTCCAAGTTGAAGTAGATTAAATATTGCTTCTTGTTTGTTGCCGGTCCAAATGCAAAAGTCCATTCCAAGTTACAATTTCCATCTCGAAGGAGACTGTTTCTTGCTTCAACTTATGGATGGATAATGGGGCGACTAGAGCATCTGGTCTATGCATGCTGGCATCTAGATATGGATACATTATAGATCACATGGAGATTAAGGCTGTCAAAGAGCCAGGTGGGCCCATCAATGGTATATGGGTGGGGCTTAGGGTAGGCCAAAGCTATCCAAGCAGTTCCACTACTTAGGCCTTTACCTTTCGTTTATGGGTGAGGGCCCCACCTAGGACGGAAAAAAAAAAATAATTGTTCAAAATTGTCCATCCACTTGTAGTTCAATTAGTAAGGTACCTACCTCTCTTTATCAAAATCGACCAACGAGCAATCCCGAGCTGAAATTGATGGTGAGGGTCTTGGTTGGATGGGTGGGTGGGTGGATGGTTATGTGTGTATACTTATCTTTCCAAAAAAATATATACTCGAAATGACTTGGTTGTTTGCATGGCTAGAAATACATAGGAATTCATTATCAAACAAGCATGTTTGTTTGCATGGAATCAAGATGCATAAGAAGTAGTTGATTGAAATGGGCGTGTTAATTTGTTTGAATGGAATCGAAATACATAGGAAACGATTGATTCAAACAAGTTTGATCATTTGACTGAATTAGAATATATAGGAATTCATTGTTAAATGGACTATTTGTAACTATATGATGGGATAAATATGTAGATATTTAATATGATTGGAAAAGTTAATTTCATACAATTACACACGGATGTAGTTAAATTAAATTAATGTTATAAAATGAATCACATGTGTAAAAGGTGTGAATAAATGGGTATTTGATTAATTATACAATATATATTAATATGAGAATGAGGGGTTGCTTGGTTGGTTGGCAAACATGGCATCTCAACCAGCTGCCCAAAGATCAATCCTAGGATTATGCCACTCTTTCCACAAGTGTGAGGTTACGTTCCCACAATGTGTGCCTCCTCTTGCCATCTGTGTGTGCCCTCTTCAGTCCAATCCCCTAGGCTATTGTATAAAAAAATAATAATAATGCATATTAATATATTTATGTAAATCTAAATATATGATAATAATAAATATGAGAGGTCTAGACCGTGCATGATGTTACCCTTGCCTAGTTCCCTGGCCCTCGTGCTTGCTTTGCAAATAGAGAAAAAAGAGAGAGAGACCTCAATTTGAGTGCTTTTGAAGGGCCGGGCCAAACGCTATCTTGATTTTTCACCTTGAAAGTTTCTAAATTAATGAAATTGCAATTGCTTACATTCTCTTTTAACATATTTTTAACTTAAAAAGTACAAATTATGTCAAATAATTGACTTAGTATCATAGGATATTCAAAACTTGTACCAATCATTGGTATAATATAATAATTGAGTATTAGTGCAAGGATACACCAGGCATGTATACCGTAGGCTGGGGTACAATATTTCGACCATTCATCGATCACCCAGCCCACCATTTAGGTGCCCAACGCCCCAACCTTGTAACATTGGCCTTATATATATTGCATGAAGATGATCTTTCTAGGATATTGTAACATAGGATCACATAACCAAAGGACTGAGGTTTTGTTGGTAAAAGTATACCCCATTTTTTTGGGCTTACTATGGTTGTCACTGTTCTAGGAAGGAATTCAAAGGTCTTAGTGTGGATAAATAATAGAGGGCATTCGGCGACAGGTCCCTCAACATTACACTTTATGGCCTTAGATCCACAAAAAAAAAGTCATAAAGCCAAAGGTCCCTCTCACACTTATTCACACCTAAAATGTCTAATTTACCATTTCTTCAAATCATAACCAATCTCATGATTAGTGGGATATCCCATTAATAATGGCCAACTAACATTTAATTGCCCACGATTAATGGAATCTCCAAATTTTCAAATAAATTCTAAAAACACACAAATAAATTTTAAAATAACGAAAATAAATTTTAAAAAATGAAATAATTTAGAAAACTCAATAAATTAAAAAAAATAATATATAATCAAACAACGTAAATAAATCTAAAAAGATGCAAATAAGTTCAAAATATCCAAATAAATTTCAGAAAATATAAATAAATTTCAAAAGACTCAAATAAATCTCAAAAGATGTAAAGAAAATTTCAAAAAATACAAATAATTTTAAAATAACGAAAATAAATTTTAAAAAATACAATAATTTCAAAAAATACAATAAATTTGAAAATACACAAATAAATTTCAAAAGACTCAAATAAATTTAAAAAGCGCATATAGATTTCAAAAAACGTAAATAAATTTGCTAAAAGACTAAAATAAATTTTAAAAAAACTCAGATAATATTACCAAAAACACAAAGAAATATGACGAAAAACAGATAAATTTGAACAACACTCAGATAAAATTGACAAAAACTCGGATAATTTTGAACAAAACTCAAATAAATTTTCCAAGAACTTAGATAAATTTTGAAAAAAATCAGATAAATTTACCAAAAATACAAAGAAATATGACAGAAAACAGATAAATTGAAACAACACTCAGATAGATTTGACAAAAACACAAAAAAATATGACAAAAAACAGATAAATTTGAACAAAACTCAGATAAATTTGACAACAATTCAGATAAATTTGACAAAAAAATAGATAAATTTCCTTCTCAGCCTAAAAGGTAGCCCAGATTCTGAAACGAGTCAGGTCGAACCTAACCTGAAACCAACCCGGAGCTGCTGCAGAACCCAAACCCACCTTCTTTTTCTTCTCCCGTTTTGGTTTTGCAACAAGAACCAGAAGACACTGCTCCCAGTGGTATTCGTCCTCTCCGATCAAGGCACGACATTAGCGGCGGCGACCCTCCTTCTCCGTCGGAGATCTGTGGTGGGCCATCTGATTTACAGAGGTGTGGGTTTCTAGAGTGCTTGTGGAATTGCAGAGATCAGAAGACCTGATCGGTGGGCCATATCTGTTTGCACAAGATCACCGGAGAATCCTCTTCCTCAACTGCACCGACCGCCTCCTCTCCTCCCCCTTAAACTGCTCCGCCACCAGCATCTGCCATGCCTACATCAACCAGACGGCTGAGGCAGAGCCATGTCTGCGGACGGGGATCTGCTGTGCTTTCCGCGCTGGCGGATCGTCGACTTCGTATTCGGTGCGGAGTTTCAGGTACGGGGTGTAACGGGTATCGGAGCTTTGTGAATCTGGACCCGTCGCTGCCGGTGGGGAAGTGGCCGGAGGCGGGGGTGGAGATACAGTGGGCCTCGCCGAGGGAGCCTGTGTGTCGGGTACAGGCGGATTGTGAGGCAGGTACGAACGCGACGTGCACGGCGGATCCGATGGAGGATGGGGTTCGGAGGTGCTTCTGCAATTCCGGGTTGCAGTGGGATCCAATCGCTGGGACGTGTGCTGAAAGTGAGTTGATTGAGTTTTGAAAGGGGATTTTGTAGAAAACCAAACTTGTTGCCTAAGCACAAACGAGGGAGAATATAAATTTTGAAATTTCAAATTTCAGAATTTCATGCCTAAAACGGTTGAAAGGGCAATTTAGTCCTCAAAAAGGAGATCATGTGGATGCAGGGACCTAAGGCTGAAAAAAGTCTAGCTAAGTAGACCATAAGCCTTAAAAAGTTTTTCCTTGGACCGGAGGCTGGAAACATTGACTTATAGGGACCTTTCGCTAATTTTGCCTAAATAATATTGAGTGAAAAATCGTCAAATTATAATATAAGAAGCTAGAAGGTTTTAGATTCAATTTTAACTGTACTTTCTATTTTGATCGATACTTACTTTCGAGACAAAATTAACGAAAGGTCCCTATAAGTCAATGTTTCCAGCCTCCAGTCCAAGGAAAACCTTTTTAAGGCCTATGGTCTACTCAGCTAGACTTTTTCCAGCATTAGGTCGCTGCATCCACATGATCTCATTTTTCTGGACTCAATTGCCCTTTCAACCATTTTAGGCATAAAATTTTAAATTTTCAAATTTCAAATCTTCCCTCCTCCTTCCTTCCTAAATTAAAACCTCTCAATCTTCTTCCTCTATCCTTCCTAAACAAACTGATATCAGAGAAAAATTCTCATTTTCTTTTCCCACCTCTAAGATAGGCAGCGATTTGGTTTGTGTCACGCGGCTCACGCTTGATCAACGGTTAAGATTGTCGCGGGTTGCAGAGGAGAGAACAGAAGGTTCTCGGTTTGAAATCGGTCTTAATGCACGTTATAGAGAAAAAGTGATTTCGTGTTTGACTTCTTAGGTACAAAACAAAAATTATTTTTTGTTGTCTTATGTGGGACTTAGTTTTACAGAACCCATAAGTGGTTTTTCGTTTCGTTTTGGTTCCAAAAGTGCAGAGAACGCAAGGCGGGTTTGGGTTCGTCAGTGACCAGATTCCACCACCGTCTTCGTCGGCCACGCACCGTCCCATTTTTCTGCAGCAGTCAAACGTGGCGGCCCACCTTGATATGTCGACTGCAACAAATCCTAACCCACCTCTTTTTTTCTTTTTTTTTGTTCCCTCTGGCCCTAACCTACCTCTTTTTTTTTCAGTTCCATTGACCAAATCAAAGCACCCAACACAATCCCCACCTAGTCTCTTCCATGCCTTTCGTCTATTATCTTCTGTGTCTGATTCCAACAACTGAGGATGGAAAGACCTCAGTTCTCCCTCTTTGTTTCCAAACAGAGAACATAATGAAATAAGCAAAGGGCTGGTCAGAGTTGACTCCTAGATGGCCAGGTTTCAAAGGCAACTGGTACCTATTCAAGATGTTTGCACTGTCAGATATGATCATGGTCGGTAACATCACTATCCCATCTTTATTGCAGAAACGCATATAAAACCAATGCTATATATGGCTCCTTGATGGCCACGTTAGGACTGGTTCATTATTACTTGTTGTGTAGAAAGAGTAAGGATGTGACCTCAGTTCTCCCTCTTTGTTTCCAAACAGTGAATGGATTCTCCGATCAAAAACTATCTGTTGGTTCTGGAGTCTCGCTTTTGTGCTTGCAAGAGGTAGTCCTGCTGCCTTTCATCCTCGATTCTGGCGTAACAGCGAGGGCAACGCATGATTCTCGGCAAATATATCTAATTTTTACAAATTTATTTGAGTTTTTGATAAATTTATTTGAGTTTTTTGCAAATCTATCCGAGTTTTTGTCAAATTTATCTGAGTTGTTGTCAAATTTATCTGAGTTTTGTTCAAATTTATCTATTTTCTGTCATATTTCTTTGTGTTTTTGACAAGTTTATCTGAGTGTTGTTTAAATTATCTGTTTTCTGTCATATTTCTTTGTATTTTTGGTAAATTTATCTGAGTTTTTTTTCAAAATTTAATCTGAATTTTTAGTAAATTTATCTGAGTTTCGTTCAAATTTATCCAAGTTTTTTTAATTCTATCTGAGTGTTGTTCAAATTTATCTGTTTTCTGCAATATTTCTTTGTATTTTTGGTAATTTTATCTGAGTGTTGTTCAAATTTATCTGTTTTCTGCCATATTTCTTTGTATTTTTGGTAAATTTATCTGAGTTTTTTTTCAAAATTTATCTGAATTTTTTAGCAAATTTATTTACGTTTTTGTAATCTAGATGCATTTTTTAAATTTATTTGCGTCTTTTGAAATTTATTTGTGTCTTTTCAAATTTATTGCTTTTTTTGAAATTATTGCATTTTTTAAATTTATTTTCATTATTTTAAATTTATTTGTATTTTTTGAAATTTTCTTGGATCTTTTGAGATTTATTTGAGTCTTTTAAATTTATTTATATTTTCTGAAATTTATTTGGATATTTTGAAAGTTTTTTGCATCTTTTAAATTTATTTGCGTTATTTGATTATATATTGTTTTTCTAAAATTTATTGTTTTTTTTAAATTATTTGTTTTTTAAAATTTATTTTTCTTTATTTTGAAATTTATTTGTGTGTTTTTAGAATTTACTTGAAAATCTGGGGATTCCATTAATCGTGGGCAATTAAATGTTAGTTGGTCATTATTAATGGGATATCCTACCAATCATGGGTTATGATTTAAAGAAATGGTAAATTAGATATTTAAGGTATGAAAAAAATGTGGAAGGGACCTTTAGCTCTATGACTTTTTTTTGTAGAATGTTTGCAACAAATTCATACTTTGAGAGACCTCCGGCCGAAGCCCCCTACTTTCAATTTGTACAACTGTTAACATACTCTACTTTCCACTAATGTACTTTTCCCATATATTGAACTCTCATCTCCCTCCTTTCTAACATATATAGAATCCTACCTATTTATTGATACCATACAATCCTACCTCTTCATGTATACTAAAGATTTATGGGTCAAAAATGCGGCTTCGATAACGGTCAGATTGGTTTGAAATAAATTGGGAGTTAAATGTGCTTGTCGGTTTGAATAATCATCGTAGGCAGGCCCAATATCGTAAACTTTAATTGGGCTGCACTCTTTTTAAAAATTAATCTAAGTTTTGGCAGATTTGGCGAAGCTGTTTATGGTGAAAACAATTTTTTTTAAGCTAAACCCCGATTTTCCGCAGTTGTGATCTAGTAGTTTATAATGAAGATTGTCCAACAAAGTAGCAGAGTAAATAGCTACAGTGTAAAAAGTCCATATTATAATGTGATGTTTAATGATTTCTTTCTGGAAAGCAGATGCAAGAGCTTATTTTAAGTGCATACTGAGCATATCATGATTCTCGAAGTCTTTATTAAACACATATATAAATCTGTGCTTGTTTTAACACTTAATCTAATGAAAACTTTATTTGGTACTCTGAAGGATCAAGTGACCCTCCAATGGAATATGCCTTTGACATGATTGACTTCAATGGTTGTTGAATAAATAAATCAACAGAACCACCCATGTGGGACCCGCTGCAGATTAGACAAAAAAAAAACCTCTCTAAAAGTGCTAATAATGCTGTTAATAAAATATGCACCTTTGTCTGCCCCAATTATAATTATAATTATAATTATATATATGTATAGAAAATATTCAGGTAAGAACTAGTTCTCACCGTGCTTCCGTAAGAACTATTTGGTGGGGCCCACCTAGAAACCCATCCAAATCATGCATAAATAGGGACCCCCTGATAGTCACACGATCCCAAGGATTGCAACACATCTGAATGGATTAAACTGTTTGATCGAAGGTTGAGTCCTTTTTTAATACAAAACCATTAAACTAGGTTCTCACCTAAATAAATTAATATATATATATAAGGGAAATGAATGGCTTTCAATGTATTCTTCTCCCCACCCCACCGTTATTGTTTTTTTTTTTTTTTCGTTCTTTCTTTCTTTCTTTTTAACAAGTCATTAGACTATTCACCTATTGCACACTCTCAACTTATCTCTAACCAATTGACCGTCATCAATGACAGATCTAGAATTTTCGTTTGGGTGGTACAAACAATAATCAAGTGAAGAAATTAAACAATAAAATCGAATCCTTTAATGTATTATATAAAGGGTTTTCGAAATCTCATGGGTGCTAGCATATCCCCGTGCTAACACTTGGATCCTTACTGTCACGAGACAAGTGACTTACAATGTGAGCTGGTCTTCACATTGCATCCTTTTGAACCCATAAATGGGTTCAACTATCAAAGACCAATATAGTATCAGAATGGCTAATGTGTATTGGTGTAATGGTCATATCGACATTATTTCAGTTTTAGCTAAATTGTAAACTAGTAACCCGTATGGAACCACATCAGCCCATATTACTGTGTGTGTACGCTCACTGCAGTCTATTTGAATTGGTGTCGTGGTCACGGTGGGACCAATTAAATTCAGGGGGGTCTTGTCTTTGAGGACAGTCTGGTTGTAATTTTTTATAGACGAGTGTGCACTGTGTAGGAGAAGTTTTTCATCATAATAAGATGAGAGAGTTTATCTATATATATATAGATGTTTCCATCTTGAATTTTTTAATTTATCAATTAATAGCTGGACTATTATTAGATTGATTATATATACCATACCAGCCAGTATTTAAAACCATGAGTCCTCATTTTATATTTTGGAGTATCATCTTTCTTCCCTTGAGATTTTCTTGCACCTCACATGAACCCACGCGTGACTTTTGATAAGTGCCTTTAATTCAAGAATCAACTTTTGTGTACTGTGGGGGCTGAATTGTGCGGATTCCCATTGGAGAAAATTAGCTCTTTGGAGGTGCATTTGAGTCGCTGTCTCTTCTCCTTTTTGTCACACATCATACTGTCAGTGTGAATCATAACCAGTTATTTTTACCCTCAATGGGTACAAAACTTTACTGCGCGCAAAACATGCCCTATTATTCAATTAATACGTCTTCATCGAAAGATCCACTAAAGTCTTTAGACCCAATGAATCTTTTTCAATGTGTTTGGCTTCTGATTTCCATTTGCATGATGTATTATTCTATTTAGGACTTTTTTTTTTTTGCATGATGTATTATTCTTTTTAGGATTTTTTTCTTCTTATACATGAGTCATGACCTGAATCCTGTGTTTACAGGATCAGCTATGAGTGGATCATTAAAATGTCCAAAAGTATAGTATTTCTTTGATCTTGTTGAGGTCAACGTCCACCCTCGTTACTAGCGGTCATAATTGTAGTTGAGCCCCCACCCTCACTATAAAATTATTGTTGTATCGTTTTCTATCACCAATTGATTTTGGGATAAGTGGTAGCTCAATGGGATGTAAGATCCTACAACTGGTATCAGAGTCTGATCAGTCAGGTGTTTGAGGCACGGTACACGTATTTTGCGAGTTCGCAGCAGGAGCCGCGGTGCGTGTGCCATTGAGAGAGGGATTATTGAGGTCAACATCCACCATCGCTCCTTAGCGGTCATAATTATGGGTCCATGTAATAAACTTCTAGATAGATGGCCAAAATATTATTAGTCAATAGCTCACAATCATAATCCTACTTTTTTTTTTATTATTAAATATTCACGCACCCACCCAAAGCCACACTCACCCAAGTCCCTTCCCATCAGTGCTACAACTAAGGATTGATCCATTTTCCTATAGAAGTGAGGTGCCCCATCATTGACTTACCAATTGATTGCCATAAATTTATATTAAAATGCTAATAATATGCCTCTTTAATCTGATTTTTGGTCAATGGGTAACACGTAACTGCTTAGATCTCATGGAACTAAAAGCTAATAGACTACGGTGGCCAACGGATATCCAACTCTCTGATTATCCAAAAGTCTTGACCCGCAAAAAACCCATCTTTGGAATTTATTTTAGATTTCGATTCATAAACAAATTAATTTGGGATCTGGAATCCAATTCAGGTTCCGATTGATAAAAGGGTTCGGTTCTGGATCCATATAGGTTCCGACCTGTGAACCTAGAACCTGGCATACGAGTCTTTGATGTTGCAACCTCTAGCTCAAAATTAACAGTTTTTTTATATTTATATATATAATCTTCGAGATAGTAGACTTGATGCACTGTTATAAGTTGAATGATATGCTTATTAAAAAAAAGAGTACAAAAAGAAAATGAAAAGAAATTAAAACCGGTTTTGAAACTAGATTTCGATCCTCTATGTGGACCTAAATCTGGGTTTTTCCTTGGAACCAGGTCTGGAACTAACAAAACTAGGCCTCCGAGTCAAGATCAGATCCAGAATCAAAGCTGTTATTTGAAAATAGGTCTGGTCCAGTATAATTCTAACCCTGAAACCGTCCCGTTTACAACCCTACAATATAGACCCATCAAAAGCCACACATCAACAGGACATAGCTTATTAAACAAGTCACAAAGAGTTCTCCCCTACTTGGACATTACCCATTCTCAATTGTTTTTCTTCTTTCTTTTTTTTTTCCTGTAGTTGTTGAACGAGAGGTTATTCTTTGATGAGATGGAAAGAATCTGGGCTGATAGGTCTGTTTATATATATATATATATATATATATATATATATATGGTATAAAGGCAGAAAGCAAGGGTTTATGTATTAAGTATTAGAATAAATGGTAGGTGTCTGTATTTGAAAAAGAGCGATTGGTGGCATAAACATTTGGTTTTTGCTTTAGAGCAATCATTATCTCTTGCACTTAATCAAGCTAAAGCAAGGAAAAATGTCACCTTCATTGTATCTTCTAAAGAAGTCATTTGCATGTGGCTTTCAGGTTGAGCTATGGTGATGGCAACGGGTAAGGTCTGGCAGGTCAGGTTGGGCAATGTGCCTAATATCCAGGAAAATATTCAAGAGTGGATGTCCTCGAGTGGACGGTTAGTATTTTCAACTCCTGTTGTCCACAAAAGCAGGAACCCTCACCAGAAATCCCATACATATGGGATTCTTGTAGGAGAAAATCTACGAAATATGTATGGGCACTTGGGCAGCCGCAGCACTTTCCCAAATTAACATGTCGGGTTCCAGTTAGTTCATGGGTCATGATGCAATTTGTTGGGTTGGGTCGGGTTCACATTGGGTTGGAAGGTTCAATAGCAACAACGAAACAACCTGAATCCAATCCATAAAATTGAAAAGGGTCAACTCGTACCCTGAATCACTTGATTGAGTTTAGGCAGGATTGTCATCCATGTAGCCCTATGACATAATGCGGTGGAGGTTTGCTATGCAATGTAAAAGAGTACTAGATATAGAACTTCAACTTTTACCCAATGCATTTGTGTCCCCCAAACATGCTCAGCTTGCAAAAAAAATTCTTCAAAGAAAGGTTTAATTTGGGCACATGCCTGTCCTCCAAGGAATGAAGTGCTAACAGTCTTCGATCCTTGTGAAACAAGAACTCTAATCCCATAATCCTGAAGCCTTGTCAAGTGAGTACTCTCTCACTCCTGTGACTTGCACGCCAGACACATGCAGAACCATTTTTGAGGTGCAACTAAGGGCCGGGAAAGCCCAAGGTCACACATGCTTAGCCCACATGAATCTAATTGGACTGGGTTTGTTCAAGGTTGTGTCTAGGCTAGGTAGGATATAGATTTTGAAGTCCAAGTAGAATTTGGGCTCAAGTTCGGGCTCATGTCCACGAATTATGATAATATACAAGTACGTACATAAATTTTATCATATAAGTACTACTCTACCCTATGGTAGCCCATAATTTAAAGTTACCAGTAAGCAACAGTTCTGTTCTGTGTTGCAACTAACTACAGTACAGAGTTACTGGTAATCACATTTACATTTTAAACCATTTCTGAATCATAAATTGGTGCCATCCAATTGAATGCAGAAAACAGTGCAGCGAGGAATGTTGCCCCATTGTACCTCTATAGGTTACATGTGCGTATGTTCTTATTTTCTTCGAATGTGTGTTTACTACAGCAATCAAAATATGACATCCTTCCGATGTTTTCTAACATAAATACATACATCCACAATTGTATTGATGTCTGAGCAGAAAAAGAAATTCCTATTCCACAGTTGAGCCTATGGAAAGTAGCTACCTGCTTTTCTTATCTTCTTTGATTCTTTCAAGCACAACAGGAGCTGCTGGTATGCTGAACCACCACTCTCTCAATCTTCTTGTCCATCTCTCTGTACTTGCCTTCCTTGGGGGAGAATATCTTGTGAACACATCCAAGAACATTAAAAGGCCAACATACTTCAAGGGTAGGAAGGCTAGAATCAAGGCCACAAGAACTAGTGCCAGTGCAACTCTCTCTGTTGCCTGTTATGCATGTGAAAGACCGATGAAAGTTTATTTACAAGACCAACTAATGCAACATCCAACTGGAATCCAATAAACAGTACCCAAATAGTATCAAGCATATCAAACAGCACCAAAAGCGGGTCTGAAAATTCAAATAAGGGAATTTTTCCGGTGCGCTACTCCCGTGTGAACCGTCCAGTCCAGGCGAATAAGCTGTGCGGCCCATTGTAGGTCCCATCAGGGGGATGGAAATATCCACGTGGGACCACCCCATGTATCAAGTTTGACCGCAATCCCATGCCCCTAACCCCTTCATCTGTGGCCCACAAGTTAGGCTTCATATAAAAAAATCAAATTTTGACCCTGCATCCAACGGTTTAGTCCATTTAAATGGGTGCCAAACCTTAGGATCGGTTACTATCAAGCGAGTTCCGGTTTTGGCAATCAGTTTGGATTGGTGGTAGGTAGGTGAGCCCACCACGTGGTTGCACGGTGAGATTCCGTGCAAATAGGATGTAGCCAAGAATTTTCCTTCACATAATATGTAAAAAAAGATGTCCCTAACGTGACTAGGGAGGAAAAACTCTGAGAAAACACATTCAAACTTTATTGTATCAGGTCCATCACCACAAGACAGGTTCTGAATCAGACAGAATTTGAGCCATAACCTTCTGGTTTAAAAAATAAATAAATAAATTGCATTAAGCCAAATAAAGACAAAGCTGACCTTTAGTGGGTGGGTGTAAGCTGGACTTAAGAGATCCCAATGCTGTCACCCAGAAAGTTCTTTTTTTTTTTTTTGTAAAACATCCCATATACCCAGCATCCAGGATGTTGGAATTTAGAGAATTTGAAAATTTGAAAGGAAACAAGGAATTCCATGTAATTACTGTCAAAAGGATTTTTTAACAAAATGAACCAAACCTGCTTCAAAACCCTGAAAAAAACTTCTGAAAATCTCCTTAATACTTGGTGAATCAAGACTAAATGAGACTATTAGACTAACGAGATGGTGTAGGCCTTGTCATTCATTCCAACTCTTTAACAAAATGGCCATTGATGCCAGCTCTAATTAGATGATTAGGCCTAGTTTGAAAGATTTATCCAACATTCGTGGGTGGGTGGGGGTGAGAGAGAGAGAGAGATTGTTAAATAACTTTTCATGGGTCAAATACTCATTTGCATACACACATACTGAGAGAGAGAGAGAGAGAGAGAGAGAGAGATCACTCATACAGCTTCCTTAGTAAAGTTTTCCTCATCATTAGTTTTGTCTCTTCGGTAGAACAAATTAAGCTAACCCCAAATTGATGGGACAAGGCTATGATGATGATGGTGGCGACGACGACAACCATGAAAGAAATAACTAATGAATTATACATTCACCCACATGACTCACAGTAGAAAGACTATATTACCGTTACTAGCAAAATTCAATTACTTACAACAACATCATAGTTCACATTCAAATTGTTATTAGTATTTTTCAGTTAAAAAAGACTTAATGATGTTACCATTGGTTTCTTAAGCTACATTTTTTGTCAGATTTAATCCGACGGTGACTATAGATTAGTGCCAAATTAGGGTGATTGTGGTTAGTAAGTTTGAGGGGGTTAGATTTGTCATGGGGTATCCAACACAGAGGTAAAAAGGTTACCTCTCACGCAAGTCCATGAGAGGTACCTTTTAGCAGAATATTACCTACTATATATATTTATATATGATGCTCCTATGCGTCTATCCTGAAGAGAGCTTACCAATGATAATAAAGCCGTTAAACTTGTGGACCACGGATCAAGGGTTTAAGGGCATTGGATTGACTTGAAATTTGATATCTATGGCCTATCCACATGGATCTTTCCATTCCCCCAGTCCCATGATCTGTGGAGCCCCTGGTGGGCCCCAACAGCCTCTGTCGCACACGGAACCATAGGGCTAGTTTGGTTCACCCACTTGTAAAGTCAAGTGGAGTGAAGTCAAGTGAAATATCACATCAAAAGCATTTTTTTATCATAATTCCCTCCATCTTTTCCAACAAAAAGTCAAAAAGCAACTATAATTACTCACTAAATGACAAAAAAACTCCATTTCCCATACCAAAAGTCAACAATATTCCATCCCAAACAACTAAAAACAAAATATCATCATTACCCACTACAGATTTTATTTATACTTTTATTTCACTTCACTCCACTTGATTTTAAGAGTAAAGAGACATATGCACAGGAAGGAATGTGTGTGAATACGTGCATGCTTGTGTATAGAAGAATAAAACAAGTGTTAGATAGTGAGGCCAAAAGGAAAAGAAAAGGAGGAGAAAAAAACATGACCTGAGGGAAAACAGCCAACAAAAGAGCTCGTAACTTCAAGAGAACAATGTTCCCATCCTGAACAAGCTCTTCAACTTGTGAAATTGCATTTTGAACTGCTGAGAGCTGCTCCACAGTGTTCATTTCTGGTGGGGCAATCACCCTGAGCTCATTAGCCAGCATTCCTTGGCTACAACATCTAGTAAGTAGCATAAAGATTGCAATAAAGAGAGTCAGAAGTGCGAACACGTGACCAATCCACCCCCTACAAAAACATATCAGATAAGAGCAGTAGTGTGCCAACATGATATATGGGTCAGTAACATGTCCCCAGAATGGAAAAAACTGATGAACTTTAACGTAGTAGTACAATACAATCAAATGTTGTTATACAAGACATCAAGCTACAGACCAGACAACCAAAAGTTTTACATAGCTCTTGTAGAGATTTCAAATATTCATTTTATGTAGTATCTTGGGGAGATTTTTGCAATTAATATGTTGTATAGGGTTCTCTTGGGGAGTTTATTGTGCCCTAATTTATTCAGATAACACAAGAATAGTCATTAAAATGCTAGGAAGACAATTTGCTAATTTTCCTCTTTATCTTGCTCTTTCTTTATTCTTTATCATTCATCTTCTCCTTCCCCTCTCTTCTCTCTTTATTTCTATTGGCTGGAAAATCACCTTCTTGGTATCAGGTGAATAGATCTTCAGTTTCTTTTTACCTAGGGCTGACAACAGCACTTGAATGTGCTGACATCAGCAGCTGTGGTCGGCAGTAGTAAGGAAATGGACAGTCTAGTTTGGCCTCCCTTGCAGTGAATTTTAGTATTTTTTATATTTTTTGCATATATTAAATGCAGGTTTTTTAATGAAAATCCAAAAAAAAAAAAAATCAGTTTCTTCCCAATCTGTATTGAGTATTCATCTGGAAGTCCTTTAGCTAGCAAAAGGGTTTGTAGGACATCTCTGGAGTTCCCATTTTCATTAGAAATTGATTCAGTGTGCTCTGTTAAGATTTGAGAGAGCCCATGGCTCATTCCTGTCCATCAGGCACCAAACTGAACATTTGATATGCAGTTTTTCCAATTCTTTAAAAACACCAACTGTGAGACCTCTCACAGGCCAAGTTGATATATTTTTGGGTTTGTATCAACCTAAAGAATTTTTTTTGGTACTTTGGTTTCTGTTGTTTGCCAGACATTTTGTTTGACATGCTATTTTACATTCATCAGCAGTTGCCCTGGGGAGAAATCACAGGTTCCAAGTCAGGGGGAGGTTATATTGGAAAGCTACTATCTGGTCTGGAGTTCGCAAGCCACATAATAGGATTCTCAGTGAACTTGTTTAAGCCTTCCAAGTCAGGGGGAGAGGTTACTATTGGAAAGGCCACCATCTGGTCTGGAGTTCCCCAGCCAAAATAATAGGATTACAGATTTACAGTGAACTTGTGTAACAAATGGAATTACACTGGATGGTCATATTCTGCAGAACAGTCATTGGAGGTTTTAAAAGACACCGATACATAAATGGCAAGATGATAGAACCAGCTGAGGATGATCCAAAACACGGTAATTGGGAGGCAGAAAGATATTGATCATGAATCAGATCCTTTAAGAGTTCAACTCCGAGGAAGATTTCTTGGCCGCCCAGTTTACAATTTTATTAACCTCCAAACACATAACAGGTCTGTAGCCATGGCATATTCACATAAAAAATAATAAATTCCAGGATTTATCAACTGACCAGAGATATTGCTCAATTTTGACTAAGGTAAAACCGTAAGGGAGATGCCAAATTTCATGGAATGTGGCTATCCTCATTTTGTATCAAATGTCCTTGATGTACAAAAGTACAGATCAAAGAAATAGACGCAGATCTACAAGTTATTTTTGTGCGGTGGTGGTCGTGGTATTTGGGCGGGCGGTGGTGTTGAAACCCAAATATAAGGCAGTTTGAGAGTAAGCTCTTAATTCAGTATCCTCTTCCAAATCTCCAAACAGTCTATATTCATTCTTCTTTAAAAAGACGAGTAGAAGTGAGATTAGCAACCTGACTGGGCTAATGTAATTCCTCTGGCCAGCATTTTTAGAGATGGTTGAACTAAAGGGTAATGTGATAGTGGTCAAGAATGTAGCTGTGGCCACGGGAGGAGTGGTAATGACAGTGGCTGAGGGAGCAGTAATGATGTGGTAAGCATAGAGGTCGATTGAATCCAACAGACACAGTAAACTTCATTATACTCCGTATGGTAAGATTCATACAAGAATACTAAGGAGACCTGTTGGGATCTTATTGGCGCAGCCACCAAGGATTACATCTGTGTATTTGGCTGACAATAAAAAGAACCCTTCCTTACAGTATCCTCAACCACTAAAAAGGAAGCTCAAGCATATCATTGATGAGACCGCAGCTCTTTCGTCAGACTCTGTTGCTAGAGGGATCATCTTCCATGTCATCCAGTATCACACATTCTTCTATCAGTACCTATACAGATGCTCATATGGTATCCACCTCATCTAGTGAAGCCCATCATGGATCATTGATTCTGGGTTACAAATCATGACCATATGCGTACTCAATTCCCATTATACGTATTAAATTCCCTCCGCTAACTAATCCTACCAAACCTTATGGCATTAGCAGAGGGCAACAGAAATGCTTTTCAACACTCCCCCTAAGGTGGAACCCGGTCTGCGCACTTTTGGTGAAACTCCAAGAGAAAAGTGTGCTTTGATTAAAGTTGTAATATTGTATCATAATAGGCCCATTGACCCAGTCCACTGCTACCTGTGAATTTAAGCCCAGCCCACTGTATCGAAGCAGGCAGACCTTAGTCATATCTTGTACAGCTAGGCACCCACCGTTGTATTCCCTTTGGTTTAGAGATCTAATTGATCTGATTTAGCTTTAATTTCTTGATTTGTAGCCTAAACATAGCATTGTAAACTCTATTTAAGAGAAGAAATCCAAGATGGCTAGCATCGAAATCAAAGTAATTCACAGACTTTCTCTCTCTCGTTTTTGCATGTCTCTGAATGTCATGGTATCAGAGCCTGAGGTCTCGAGTTCGAAATCACGCAGGGCAGAAATGCCCCATGCCGCGTTGTGTGTTTGTGCGGGCGCAAAATGCGCAGGGCAAAAAGGCCCCATGCCGCGTTATAGTCTTGTGCGGGCGTGTGCTTCGGATCCGGGCGGTGTCCCGCCCGAGGGGGGGTGTTAAGTAGTTGTTTGTGCAGTTTCCTATCACCAATTGGTTTTGGGATTACTGGCTAGCAACTTTGACATAAGAGGAGCCGGAGGTGGATTAGGTGCAGTATCAGGAACAGGAGGCGCCGGAGGTAGATCAGGTGTAGGATCAGGAACATTCAGGGTAGGCGTAGCGAGAGACCCAGAGCCAGGATCACCTGTAACATTCCGTCGTTTATACACAAAATCCGGCTCCTCTTCATGCCGACAATACAAGTGCCATTCGAATTACTGAAAACCCTGTGTTCCATGAGCGGACAAAACATATTGAAGTAGACTGTCACTTCATTCGGGACGAGTATGATCGCAAAGTCATTACTCTTCCCCATATTTCCACTGAGTTTCAGCTTGCTGATATTTTCACCAAAGGCCTTCCACGGCCGCGGCATGAATTCCTGGTTCGCAATTGTTGCTGGTTGATTCCCCGCATCAATTTGAAGGGGGTGTTAAAGTGTAATATTGTATCATAATAGGCCCATGGACCCAGTCCACTTGTATGATGATAAAGCCCAGCCCACTTATAAAGAGGAGACTTAGTCATATCTTGTACAGCTAGGCAACACCGTTGTATTCCCTTTGTTAGAGATCTAATTGATCTGATTAGCTTTAATTTCTTGATTTGTAGCCTAAACATAGGCATTGTAAACTCTATTTAAAGAGAAGAAATCCAAGATGGCTAGCATCGAAATCAAAGTAATTCACAGACTTTCTCTCTCTCGTTTTTGCATGTCTCTGAATGTCAAAGTGGAGCATGGGAATCATTTACATACTTCATTGGAGCTATTAAGAGACCATCAGTTTGCATGCCAAGTTAAGCAAGTGCCACTTTTGGTGACATAGGGTAGCATTTTCTGGGTCATATTATTTCTGGTGAAGGATTATTTGTGGACCCAGCGAAAGAAGAGGCCGTTACTAATTGGAAGAGACCTACCACAATTTCAATGGTTTGGGAGTTTCTTGGTTTTTGGCAAGATACTACAAAAAGTGTGTGAAGGGATTTTCTTCTATAGCAGGCCCTTTAACCAAACTCACTCACAAGGATGTTCTTTTTTCATGAGATGAGAAGTGTGAAGGTAATCTCCAAGAATTGAAGAATACATTGACATCGGCTCCCGGTATTGACTCTTATGTGGAGTAGTCGAGGTTATGTAATTTAGGGGTGATGCATCACTACAAGGATTAAAATGTGTGTTAATGCAGTATAGAAAAGTGATTGCGTATGCATCATGATGCAGGACAAAACCATGGTCCCCATGGGTTGATCAGCCAATGGATGCAGCCCATCGATCTCGACCAAGCCTTTGGGCCTAGCCAAGGATCAAAATAGCAGTTGTAGTGGGGGTAGCGGCCAGTGACCAAAAACACTACTTTGTGGCGATAAGTAGCGGCGCAGTGTGAACTTTCGGTACTTAAAAAATTCGAAAAAATTTGAATCATGTGTAGTGTCAATCTTGTGTTTTTTTAGTGATTTGAAACCATATAAGGGTAGAGACGACTTTAGAAAGGATATTGAGGAGAAGAAATAGGAAAAAAACCGTGTTAAATTAAAATTATTTGGCTCCACTAGATTTTAGACTATAGCGCTGCTATTTTCCAAAAATAGCATAGCAGCCTCAACCACTAAGGCCAATAATGCGACTGCTATACTAGAAAGCGGCCGTTATTTGGAAACCATTGGCCTAGCCCATTCATTTTACGTTATTTTTTATTTAGATTTTTTTTAAATTGGATGTTTTAATCCTGGCCATCATTGTGTTGGATTGGTCCAACTAGTTCGAGGTCATTTTCTTTTCCTAAGCCTCTTGGCTTAGGAATGATTGAGAATAGTGCAATTGAGTTTTGAATGCTTTTGAGATCTTCCTCAAGTTCTCTTCGAGATTTCTTTGCCTTTTGGCTAGGAGTTTGGCGTGAGGCCAATTTTCAAGTTAAGCAGAACGGAGGGGGGATGGAAGGAGGCCAATTTTCAAGTTCGCGTGATCTACCCCCTATCGCTCCATCTCTACTTTGCTCGCTTCGCATCCCCCCTCCGTTCTACTTAACTTGAAAATTAGCCTCACGCCAAAATCCAATCCAAGAGGCAAAGAGAACTCAGAGAGATCTCGAAGAGAACTTAGGGAAGATCCCAAAAGCATTCAAAACTCAACTTCATTATTCTCAATGATTCCTAAGCCAAGAGGCTTTACATCATTATATAGGAAAAGCAAATAAAATAGAACTAATCTGGACCATGCAAACACAATGATGGCTAGGATTAAAACATCCAACTAAAATAACTAAAAACATAATTAAAACTCTAAATAAAATTAAAAAAATAACATAAAATGAATGGGTTGGACTGAAAGGCTTGGTCGAAATAGATGGGCTGGGCCCATTGGTTGGTCGACCCATGGGGATCATGGGTCCGTCCTACATCACATCAAGACAGTTGAAAGCTTATGAACAGAATTATGCCACTCATGACCTTGAATTGGGGACAGTGGTTTTTGCACTAAAGATTTGGAGATAGTACTTGTATGGAGAGGAATTTGAAATTCATACTGATTCTAAAACCCTCAAGTATTTTTATCACAAAAGGAGATTTGAATCTGAGACAGAGAAGGGGGATGGAGTTCCTTAAGGATTATGATTTCTCTATCTTTTATCATCCAGGCAAAGCAAATGTGGTCGCAGACGCTTTAACTAGAAAATCAATTCATATGGCTTGCTTGACTGTGGAATAGAGATTGCTTGAGGAAACTAAAGATTTGGATGTAAATTTATGACCGATAGGCAATAAAGTATTGTTGGGAAGCTTCAAGGTTCAGCCATAGTTAATATGGAGAATCAAGTATTATCAAAGAGACAACCCAGCATTGGTAGAAATTTTTGATCGAATGGACAACAAACCAGACTTCTCCATTGTAGATGGCACTTTGTACTTCCAAAACAGATTATGTGTTTCAGACATCCAAGAAATAAAAGACTACATTTTGAAGGAAGCTCATCATACATGTTACACTATCCATCCAGTTAGTACCAAGATGTATCAAAATGTAAAAATACGATTTTCGTTAATTGGCATGAAGAATGAAGTGGCTGAATTTGTATCCAGATACCTCACATGTCAGTAGGTTAAAGCTGATCACATGAAACCAGGAGATTTGCTTCAACCTTTGCCCATTCTTGAGTGGAAGTAGGAACACATTACAATGGATTTTGTTTCAGGATTCCCAATGACGCAAAGAGGTAATGAGGTGATGTGGGTCATAGTGGAGAAGTTTGGCCATTTCTTACAACCAAGTTAGCCATTTCTTACAAATAAGAGCTAACATCACCATGGGGCAATTGGCACAAAAGTTATGTAAACAAAATTGTGAGACTGCATGGGATACCGGTGTCTATTGTGTCAGACCGGGACAATAGGTTTGTGTCGCAATTCTAGAAGAGCTTATAACGAGCTATAGGCACTCAATTAAGTTTCAGCACTGCTTATTATCCACAAATGGACATACAGACAGAAAGAACTAACCAGCACTAGAAGATATGCTTAGAGCTGGTGCATTGGATTTCCAAGGCAATTGGGAAGAACAATTACCATTGATAGAATGCGCTTATAATAATAGTTATCACTCTAATATTCAGATGGCTCCATTTGAGGCATTGTGTGGAAGAAGTTGTCGTTCTCTTTTTTGTTGGGAAGAGGTTGGTGAACGGAGATTGTTGGGCCTCATTGGATACAAACTTCTATTGACAACATCAAAATATATGAAGAAAGATTAAAGACAACACAAAGCATGAAAAAGAGCTATGCTGATAAACAACGCAAAGAACTCCAGTTTGAGAAAGGAGGTTCTGTCTTCCTCAAAGTCTCCAACTAAAGGAGTAATGAGATTCGGCAAGAAAGTGAAGTTGAATCCAATTTATATTGGCCCATTCAAAATCATTGGACGAGTCAAAAATGGAAATACTTACCAGTTGGAATTACCACAACAACTCACGGGGGTTCATTATGTCTT
>CM022945.1:52064412-52191549 GCA_012931725.1 Litsea cubeba | reverse complement strand
AATGACAAAAAAAAAATTAAAAGGGCCACATGAGGACGCCCCCCCCCCCCCCCCCCCCCCCCCCCCGTGTCCAACATGATACTGGCACCTCAAGAGTGGTATGGGGTCCTACGGGGACCTGCACCGTAAATTCCTATATAATCAACTTTGATTTGTGAGATCGGTACTATTCCAGTTTAGGATAAGCTAAACTGCAGCTTAAGAGAGCCCTGCTCTTTCTCTCTCTCTCTCTCTATATATATATATATATATAGAGAGAGAGAGAGATTGTCATTTCGGTTCCTCTGTTGGTACAACAATAGGGCTACTTTATAACATCTGGCATAATTGTAGGCCCTACTAGAGACAAGAGGGTGGATGAAGTCCACTTGACTATAAAGTGGACATGGAGATAGCCTTAAGGAAATATATAAAATTGATCTAAGATAAATGATCAAATTTACACATTTTTAGGAATTTCCAATTATGTATTTATTTATCTTATTTTTGAAGTCCCTTTTCTTATTTTTCAAGAATCACATGCCTGTACCAGTCTAGCACTGCCGGAATCAACTTGTCCCAGTCCAGACTAGCACATAATCCTTAGAACATTGGAGGGGAATCCAATAGAAGAGTTGTTTAATCATAGTTTTCCAACCTTGTGGGTTGATAGGAACCATGCAAGTTGACTCGACTAGTCAAACAGCTAGTTGAGTTATGTTGAACTCAGTCTTGACAAGTTTAGGTTGAAACCAAGTCAACCCGCTACCGCTAGGAAGCATGGACACTTCTCCGGGGCTGAAGTGTCGGTGTCCGACACGTGTCGGACACGGACACGCTCCGGACATGCTTCGACACGTGTCGGACACGCAAAAAAGAGTATCCCTTTTTTTTTAAATATTTTATATTTCGGACACGTCCAGGACACGTCCCGGACACGTTTTGCATTTTTTTAAATGGAAAAAAATAAAGTTAGAGTAAAAAAAAAAAAACAAATGGGGCTTTTTTTGCAAAAGGTCATAACTTAAAAGGGGTCAGCCAGCCAGCCCTAATTTCATTCAAGCTCTTCCAGCGAAAGAGAACGAAGCAGAAAAAAACGATCTGGAAAAAGAAGAAGAAGAAGAAGAAGGAGAAGGAGGAGAAGGAGAAGGAGAAGGGAGAAGGGAGAAGGGAGAAGGAAAAGGAGATCTTCCGGGTACTGTTTTTTTTTTTTCCTGCACTTTCTTACTGTTTGTATCTGTTGACTGGGGTTGTGGGACCCCATGGCCCACTTGATGAGGGATCGGGACCATGGATCTGAAGGAGGACCCATGGTCGACCACTGTAGCACTGGACCCATGTGCAGTGGGTCCCGGTTGGCTCACCAATTTGTCTCATCAGATCTGAGAGGCGGAAGACCCTTTTTTCTGTTTGTTTTGAGACTGGGAGCAGGGGAACTATTTGATCAATGATCAGATCCAAGGTTCTGCAGGCACACCCTTGGGCGACCCTATGTAGTAGGTCAGATCATGGATTAGGCCAGTGGGGTCCACTGCCTCCCAGGCTTGTGCTACTGTGTTCCGGGCGATTGTTCTTTTGCTGTTTCCATGAATCTAGAAAATCTGTTTTTGTTGTTTGTATATCAAATCTGTTCTTTACATGAAATAATTTTTTTTATTTATCAGCTTTGCTTCTTCACCTCTGCGTGACAATTTGGAATTTAGGAATATGAGTTCCACTCCTGGCTCTAGTTCACACCCCTCCAATGAAGAAGATACAAATAAGCCTCTGTGGAAATATGTAACCAAGTTTGATAAAATTAATGAAGGAGGGGGGGAATATTACTTGGCAGTGTAATTTTTGCAATCAAATAAAAAAGAGCTCATACACAAGGGTTAAGGCTCACTTGTTAAAATTGCCTGGCTGTGGGATTGCTGCATGTTCACGCATTACAACAAAAGATATTTCTGAAATGCAAAAATTAGAGGAAGAAGTAAACTTAAGGATGAAGGCCAATGCACCAAAACAAGTACCTTTGCCTGTTCCTAATGTTTCAGTGTCTTCTAATTGTCTGAGTATGAATAGTATTATGCACAGAGGGTTTGACTCAAAGAAGAGAAAGACAAGTGGAAGTGGGAGTTCAAATCCAATTGAGAAGGCATTTAATATAGGAGCTCGTGATCAATTACATGCTGAGATTGCTAGGATGTTTTATTCTACAGGTTTACCATTTCACTTAGCACGAAACCCATATTTTGTGAATGCCTTCACTTTCGCTGCCAACAGTCCACTTACCGGTTATGTGCCTCCAGGGTACAATATGTTGAGGACGAGTTTACTCCAAAGAGAGAAGGCAAACATTGAAAGATTATTGCAACCTATTAAAGGCACGTGGAGGGAAAAGGGTGTAAGCATTGTGAGTGATGGGTGGAGTGACTCACAAAGGAGGCCATTAATCAATTTCATGGCTATTACAGACAGTGTGCCTATGTTTCTTAAAGCTGTTGATTGTTCCGGTGAAACAAAAGACAAATATTTCATTGCTAATTTGATGAAGGAGGTCATTAATGATGTAGGGCATGAAAATGTAGTTCAAGTGATTACTGACAATGCTCCAAATTGTAAGGGTGCGGGGCAAATCATTGAATCACAATTTCCAAACATTATTTGGACACCATGTGTGGTCCACACCCTCAATCTTGCTTTGAAGAACATTTGTGCAGCAAAAAATGTTGAGAACAACCAATTGGCATATAGCGAATGTAGTTGGATATTAGACATTGTTGGTGATGTTATGCACATAAAGCATTTTATCATGAATCACTCTATGAGGTTGGCCATGTTCAATGAGTTTGTTACTTTGAAATTGCTTTCTGTGGCAGACACCCGCTTTGCTTCAGCGATTGTCATGCTTAAGAGATTCAAACTCATAAAGCGGGGTCTTCAAGCTATGGTTATAAGTGACAAATGGTCTTGTTATCGAGAAGATGATGTGGGGACGGCAAGATTTGTAAAAGAAAAGTTGTTAGACGACATTTGGTGGGATTCCATTGATTACATTCTTTCCTTCACATCGCCTATTTATGATTATGCTTAGACTCTGTGATACAGACAAACCTTGTCTTCACTTGGTGTATGACATGTGGGATACAATGATTGAAAAAGTGAAGACCACAATATTTAGGCATGAAGGGAAGCGGCATGATGAGTCATCTGGATTTTATGATGTGGTACACCAAATACTTGTTGATCGTTGGAACAAAAACAATACCCCACTCCATTGCTTGGCACATTCATTGAATCTCAGGTGAATTACTTTCTTTTATTCTTACATCGTAATACACATTTTTTTTTTATAAAGTAAATTTGAAATCCTTCTTTCTTTGTGAAAGGTAATATAGCGACGAATCGCTTCATGAGGACCCGAGTCGAGTTCCTCCACATAAAGATGTAGAGGTTTCTAGAGAGAGAAAGAAATGTCTTGTAAAATACTTCCCCACTTCCGAGGAGCGCACAATGGTTATTACGGAGTATGACAAATTCTTGTGTAGAATGGGGGAATCTGGGGAGTATGATTCTTTATATGATCGATATCATGTGGATCCAATGAGTTGGTGGGCCAACCATGGCTCATGTGCACCCATGCTTCAAAGCTTAGCTTTTAAGCTACTTCTACAGCCTTCTTCTTCATCATGTTGTGAGAGGAATTGGAGTACTTACTCCTTTGTGCACTCCGTGAGAAGGAACAAGATGACGCCAAAACGTGCTGAAGACTTGGTTTTTATTCATAGTAGTCTACGTCTTTTATCAAGAAAAACCCCACAATATATGCAAGGTGAGACTAAGATGTGGGATATTACAGGAGATACACATGATTCCTTCGAGGATGTTGGGGTGCTTGAGGTTGCTAATCTCTCACTTGATGAGCCAGAGTTGGAGACCGTGGTCTTTACAGATGATGTTGATCATGATCAAATTGATGGTGATGATGAGGCAATTGAAGTTGCATCAATTGAGTAAACTTTAGATGGAAATTGACTTCTATTTGTATATTTGGAATGGAGGGGAAATTGATGATCCTCCCTTTTCTTTGTATGGGTTTTATGGAACTATGGATATTTCATATTTAATGATTGTTAATTATTTTTCAATTTTGTATTGCTATTTGATAATTTGACATGTTTGTTAATTGGTACAGTGGTACTTGAATTTTTATTTATTTGATTGCTAAAATGATTACAAAGTTAAAAATAATAGTATCTTTTAGTATATATGATTAGATATATTATTATTATTATTAATTACTAACGTGATCCCGACGTGTCCGTGTCCTACTTTTTTGAGAAATGCCGTGTCGGCGTGTCCGTGTCGTGTCCCGTGTCCATATCCGTGCTTCTTAGCCGCTACCCAAGTCGACTCATGACAGGTCTACCTAGTCAACCAGGATGTGTCTTAATGCATTTCTATTGTTACATATTAAAGACAAGCAAAAGCACATATATCCTTACATTAGTAGAATGGTACAAGCCTAATATAAAAGTGAAACTTAAAGTTTAAAATTAAAATTAATATGAAAACTATGAAGATTGTTCGGGAAGAACGATTTTTTTTTAAATTCACATTTTCCTACATTATAATTATCAGTTATCACAATTGCATGTTTATAGAAATTACATTTTATAATTAATTTACTGACACACGCGGTAGACCCCCTGAGTTTCCTAGTCGATTATTATAACCTGGTAACTGGTCAAGCATGGTCGACCCACCAGAGCAAAAAACTATGCTGTGAAGTGCTTTATCATGAAACTTATGCATGCTTCATTACGTTGATTTTCTCCTAATATATTGATGCATTGACAATTTGACTGGGTAAAGAAATCTGGAATATACAAAATCATCAGACGAATCAGCTAGATTATTTCAGTAGGCATTCTACGAGTTCAGCTTCAAACTGAACGTGGAGTAACACTTAGCAGACTACAAACTAGGTATCTGCTGTTCCAATAATGGTAAGAGATGTCAGCAGGAAGGAAAACAATACCACAGAGGATTTCCTGCCAGCGGCAATCCAGCCACCAAAGCAGCAAGAATTCCAATACAAATGAAAAGCTGGTTGACAGATCCAAGTGCACCACGAATCTCGGTTGGTGATATCTGAATGTCAGGGAAAAATAAAATCTTCACAAAACTTTCAAAAAACTCTCCATAAATCTTGAGACAAAAAAACAAAATAAAATAAAATAAAATAATGGGGTATAATAATACTAACTGTGCTTTGTTACCTCAGATATATAGAGTGGCACAATGGCAGATGATATGCCAATTCCAATGCCTGCAAGCAAGCGGCCGATTATCATTGTCTGTATGCTCTGGGCTGTAGCACTGTGACAATCTTCCAAAAAGTTTAGACACAGCTGCCAGCAGTTAATCCAATTTCATAGTCGCACAACTACAAGAATACATGGCAAACCTGAGAAAAGCTCCAACTGCAAGTGGTATCACATCTAATTGAAATGTCCTTGTTCTGCCAAATTTATCAGCCAATGCCCCACCAGTGAATGATCCAACAGTGGCACCCGCAAGGGTTGAGCTAACAACCCATCCTGTCCAAAATTCAGTTGCCATGGAAACTTGTAAGAATGATTCATGCAGATAGAGAGAGCAATTTCATTAATGCTCACATGATCATGAAGAAATTTCATTGTAAAGCATACTGTAGCAAACAAATCATGGTTTTAAATTCTGAAAGGAGTCGACCCAGTGCCGCCACTTCTGAGTCAGGTTGAGGTACCGGCAAAGGGGCTGGTTTTCACAATAGCCCTTCAGCACTGCAATAATTTCTTACACTAGCCATGATTAGACAGGCTAGAAGTCACTTTTTACTTGCCACAATTAGTTTAACCCCAAGGGGTTGACCGAGTGGTCAGGACCACGGTTCCTCCCTCTTCCGGAGCTAGAGGTCTTGGTATCGACCCCCGGTTCCCCCTTCTTCAGGAATCGAAGGTTGAGTCCACTAGTGCTACCACCTAGGGGCCGCAGGAGTGTTTACCCGGCTTTCCTCTAGCCCCGGAGGGATTAGTCCAACCAAAAGGGTTAGGAACCCTTCGACAGCAAATAAAAAATAAAACTTGGCACGATTAGAAAGTCTAGAAATCTCATAGATTGCGTAAATTTCTTCCTTGGAAATTTCTCATCTCACGAAATCATTAAAAGAGATTTTACATCTTTTATCATTTTAAAAGATAATTCTAAATTTAAAAAGAAAATAATAATACACAGGAGTCCAATCACTGTTCTATTTTTATTTACTAAGCTTAAAAACTTTACTTTAAATATTATATTCTATAACAATCTTACCAAAATTACAAATTTTAAAACACATTGATATTTGCAACATTGGTCTGGGAAGTAGAACATGCAGAGGCGCCTCCCCTAGTGCTTGCCCTCCAATGGGCCCTATTCCAATGGACCATAGACCATGGCTTGGATATCATCAATTTTATTGTCCGTCTCAACTGGGTCCCACCAATCATAACCACGTTTTTCTTTTCAGCCTTTCTATCCTGGTTCATGTCCACTGTTGCTTTCAATTTAACCGATAGTGGGCACCTTCTGAATTCATGCGGATCATACCCCTCAAAAATAGCTCTCACCATTTGATTAACTACTTAATAGAAGGTGCAAAATTAGACCATGTATCTGATTAAGATCAATGACACAGTGCTTAACATTCAACAACACTAAATATCACTATATTTGAGAAATGATACAGCACAATTTTAACAATTTTACTATTTTTTTTAATTTCTATTATTCTAAAAATTTTAAGATTGTTTCGGCACTTTTTAGGCCCAGCATGGTCGTACTGGTTCGGCACAGCCGGCACAGACTCATCCCAGTCCCAATAGAGATGAAAAATGACACCAGAATTTAAAACCATGATATGAATGCACCAAACCTAACAAACATGAAAAGAATCATGTAGCTCACTTTGTTAATTAAATTGTAGTGACCAGTTATCGTTAATTATGTCAAATACAAGTCATCTAAGGCCCACTTGTGTAGCTGACTCAGATCTGGGCCCGAAATTGAACTTATCTTTTAGATATGATTTGGTCAAAATACGTGTATACTTTCCTAGTATAGGTTATCCTTTTCTTATATTTAGACAGTGTATGATTGTAAAGATACATACGTGGAGCCCTGATTAAGGCATTGTAATTCTATTTAATACAAGGGTCGATCTCCTGAGGAGACACCAAATTCAATTGAAAATTTAGAAATCTTGTTTGAATGATAAATTAGGCATGTGATAGGAGGATTCTCCTGTTTCCATCTATTCAAATGGGATCATTGCTGTACTCACCTTGTAAAACAGTGTTTTCAGCTATCCCAAGATCTCTAGAAAGATATTCAAGTGATCCATTCACCACACTGAAACAGAAGACAAGTGTGTTAAGCTTCAATTAGAAACTACAAGACATGTTTTTTCAAGTTTTTGCAACGACATGCTGCAATATGACAACAAAATGCCTGAGCCCAGATTTTAAAGTGAAAAATAGAGTAGCCTTTCTCTGGGCAACAGTAAGTTATGAGCAGCATTGCATTGGGTAGTGTGAAATGCTTCTGGAAAAAGTCTTAAAGGAGCAAGTTCAGAAACAAAATAATATATATATACATACATATATATGTGCACTTCCATGGTTCCATAATAGCATACCCCAGATGATATCCAAACAAAATAGCTCCCAAACAAGCAACACCAACATATGGCAGAACTGATGCAGAAGATTTTGCTTGTAGCTTGTCAGGGCCGACATCTTCAACATCTCCATCTGCAACAGATCAGCAACAGAATTCACATCCGCAGATGGACAAAATATTCAGGGGAAGCCTAAGCATCAAAAGCCACAGCCAAATGTCAGAGGCAATAAAAATATCAAAAATCTCATTTTTCAAAAGGCAAAACTGATTACAAAATGACCATTGCAAATGTGCACAAATATTGGAGTAGATCTGATCCCACAAAATTTAGTGAGTGATAAGTAACTGAGAGCATTACTTGAAAAATGCAAGCAGAAGATATCAAACAGAACAACAGCAGTGTCAAAAAATATCTGAGCACAAGAACAACTGCAAATTTGGGTTTTCAGGATCCATCATATATCTAATCATTGCCAATGGTCGGTGGATGTAGCATTCTTGCCTGTTTGGAAACTCTTTATCTGTTTGAAATAAAGCGAAATAGATATGTTTCAATTAGACTTTGTATGTCTAAATCAATTAAAAATATAAAATAAATTAAATTTATCACATACTGAAAGTTAAATGAGCAGGCTTATCATATAGTAAAAGTAGTATAGGCAAACTAGTTGTATGGTCAAAGTAGTACATGCAAACTTTTCATGTAGTAAAGTTATATGAGCAAATTTTTCACAAAATAAAAAATAAAAAATAAAACAAAAATTGTCGGATTGCTTATACCCTTTTGTTACTTTTTAGAAACGAGGCAAAAGGTCTTCAAGCTAATGCAATCAAAGATTCAAATAACATTCCCAATCAGTTTAAAGCACTCAAATATCTGTCTGCATCAGTTTTAAATCAAATAGGCCAAAAAATAGACTTGCCAAACGGCACCTTAGATAACATGATCCTACATAAAGGAGCATCAAATTAAACTCAAATGGAAAATAGTTTAAAATTGAGATAAAAAATTATCATCACAAAGTTTATCAGTCATAACTTAAGTAATCAGTAGTGGAGTCAGTAAACTATAATTCAGACAGAGTACAAGAACGAAACTGCTTTTGTTCCAAATTCCAACACTCAATTGAAAGAATTTGCATTCTAAATGTAGCATAATAGTAGTGTCAAATGCATTTAAGCGCCTGAGGTAGAATATAATCCTCAAGAAAATATGGAAGTTACTAAAAAAACCCAAAAATTAAGCACGAGAAAGACCAAAGTGCGAACCAGAAGCTTGAACCCTGATTGATCTAGCCCGTGCTTTTGACCTGAAAATAGTGTCTTCTCCAAATCTTGAGCAAAGTTGAGCACCCATGACTAATGAACCAAGATGTGAACTGCCACAAAAGCTTCTATCTAACATACACAGATTACTAACACCTGAACTTCTCTTCCTAAATATGCCGAAATCAGGCAAGACTTTATGACCTGCATTTCTGTTAGCTCCAACTGTCAAAGCCTGCATTTTCCCTACCGGCATTGTGAATCAGCACACTTTCTTTTTTAAAGGCAAAATACCAAGGAAAGATGAAACAAAAATAGTCCAATGACAGAAATATAAGAAATCAAACAGTAGGAAGTATCTGGTTCATCTTGCTGAGCTGGTAAGGGCTCATTTAGATGTACAGTTGGTGAATGGGAGTCTGGACTGTGAATCTGTTTGCCCCAGTGGATGCAACCCTTTGAAAGTTCAAAACCACACAGTTTAACCCATCATAACAAGTCTGAGCAGATCATATTCCATGGAAACTGAAATGCTCCCACATCTTGTGTTCGAAACCACCCCAGATTTTTCAGCGATATCCATGTCATAAAAAAAAATGTTATTTTAGGGAATGTTTGCACATGGCACTTTCCATGGAATTTTATTTTCACTGTAATGTCATTTTCTGCGGAAAATAAAAACCCGACGACTTCACTTCCTCTGTCTTTAGATTCCATTGTTCGTTGAGGGAAAACGCTTTCCATGGTGATATCTATTTCGTGTGTAATTGCAGAAAATGAGGGTAGAAACACATTTCACCATGGAAATTTTTTCGCCCCACCAAAACATAGAAAAAAATGCCCTTCGATTGAGGATAGATAGCTAACAATAGTTTCATCTCCACCATCCATTCCAGTTCCAGGGGAATCAAATGAACCAACCGCTAGGATTGCATGTGCCTTTTCTTCTTCTGTTGCCCTTCCACAGCGGGCCCGGAAGACGCAAGCACGCACCATTCGTGTGCGTCCACGTGTCCGGATAAGCTAAGAACTGTTTTTTTTTTTTTTTTCACATGCGAATCTGGTGTCTGATCTTTCCAATCTATCAAAACAATCTCCACAACAATACAACTCTACAGAGATTATCACGAACAATCGAACGCACATCTCTTATTAAATCTAACTTATAGAAGTACTAGATAATCCATTCCACACCAAACGGCTTGCTTGAAGAGAAAAAGATCAAAAAGGCCCCCCATTTACAGAGGAAAGAGGGAAATGATCAGATGAAATTGCATTGATGCAATAATCTATCAAACTGAATCCAAGATCATAGTAAATGTAAATGTAAGACTGAGATGAAGAGATGAAAGGAATTGGTTGTCTGTTTTTAATGGAATTTGTGTGGATGAATGAATGAATCATGTGTACCTGCCTGCTGGAGAGATGTTGTGGTGGATGGAGTTATTAGTCAACTTGAACTGCGTCTTCTTCTCTTTCTGTGGATCGATTTGCAGAGAAGCGGTTTTAGAAGGGCAGGGTGTGGGCGTGGGTGACTTTTCTTTTGTGTTTATGAGTAGTGACCGGGTCTGACAACAGAACAAATGGACGTCAAAAGAAGATACATAAATTGAACAGCAAATAGCCCAGAAGGGCAGAACTGCCTAAAAATACATATTTATCCATAACTATTAGATCTTCTTTGATATTTCATATATTTTTTTTTTTACTATGGACGATCATCAAACCACCATTCAAACAATTGGATATCTGTACGAATAGGGAAACTCTGCATGCACCGATGGGGAGCCCGGGCTGTGGCCCGGCTCCCCATGCCTGGGATCCAAGGGCCCCCATGGGGAGCCGGGCCACAGCCCGGGCTCCCCATCGGTGCTTGTAGCACAGCTGGTACGAATATAAAAACTAATTATTAATATCGCTTTTTTCTTTTCTTTTTTTACTGTGGGACTATCAAACCACCATTCAAACAATTGGATAGCTGTATGAGTGTAAGAACTAACAACTAATATCGCATCAAATTTGAATCGTTGATATATCATAGTTGTCAAAAATTTTATAAAAAAATCACGCTGTTTTGCAAATTATAAGAACAAATTATAAGCCACGTTTTTTTTTACAAATTTCTTGATAACCGTGATAGATCAACGGTTCAATTTTGGTGTGATATTAATTCTTACACTCATACAGCTATCCGACAATTTGAATGGTGGTTTGGTGGTTCCATGGTCAAGGAAATAAAAAATAAAAAAAAATTGACTGTTCAAGTGATTGTGGGATATCCTGCATCCCTAGTTGCGATATCCTACCGATCGAATAGTTCTACGGTAAATATAAAATTTTCGGCTGTACTGGAGCTATTGTAAGCTTTAACACCTTCCGTATAATAATTGTCCCATTTATATATCTTGAATGCGCATGATACAGAAATAGTTAGGCCTCCTTTGGTGGGGCCCACTGTAAGGCCCACCTTCCATTGCAATTTTGAGACGATCAAAATGGCTTTACCCCCATGGTAACCGTGGGTGGACCAATTACAGTCCACCAGATTACTTAGAGGCCGAAGTCAATTTTAAGCCTGAGATTACCAAGCTTCTTTTAGCCAGTGGGCCACTAACAATCTTTGCTCCTTGGTCTGCCTTTAATCCTACGGCTAATAGCTTGCCTCCTTTCACTATGTGCCCCTCATTGCCCCAGGCTCGCCTACCTTTTCTTTTGACCCCACACCACAACCCATTGCTTCTTTTATAACCTGCAAACCCAGTATCCAAGTCCTTGAAAGTACAACTATGCCAAGTCCAAGCCCAGAGTGCCAGCACATACGGCTCACCTGTGGAACTCACCTCTATTATATGGCCCACCTGCATTCCAATAGCCCTACTAGCTCGCATGGATGAAGAACAACTTGTCCCTCGCAAACCCACAAACAATCAAGATTTTTTTATGATATATAGAATTTTATCTGGTAATACAGGGACTTAAAACTAACCTACACTTATTGGAGTAAAGCCATGCAAGCTGAATTCAATACTCTCATCCCCAATGGGACTTGAACCCAGCTAAGTCAGCATGCGGATGGCTTCTTTGAGCAATACAAGGCACAACTGATAGCCAAAGGCTTTAATCAACATTCTAGCTTCAATTATACAGACCCATCGGTTGTCAAAACTTATATGGTTTCTACTAACTGTGCGTCAAGGATGATTATTCATCAACTTGATGTCCATAATTACTTATGCATGAAACTCCAGAGGATGTCATCTGGCCCACCCACCAGAATTCATTGATAAGCGAAATCCCAATCATGTTTCGAAATTTGAGAAGTCATTTCAAGGTTAAACTGGACCCTTGGTCCTGGTCCATTTGGCTCAACTCCTTTCTTCAACCCCTTGGATTGGTTGGGTCCAAGACCATAACCTCCCTCTTGTTTATACATAAAACCAATCAGTAGTTATTTCTCTCCTTAAATGTATCGACTGCTATCGACGACATTCTCAACATGAGAAACGGTTTTAACAATCACTTCCCCTCTATTACAATAGCTTGGTGAGGAGTTTGTAGTACATGATCTTGGCCCATTGTATTACTTTTTGGGGAATTTAAGCCATGATGTACGGATACTTCAAAATGAGCAACGTATCGTATCCGATACTTCACTTTTTACATGTAAAATTCGTGTCCCCATCATGTCTATGGCGTGTCCCTGCCGTTTCTGGGCATCATAATTTAAGCATGCCACCATCTCTCAACCAAAGCATATTGCAGTACGAAGAACTGTGATGGATGGTGCAGATCCCATATCCAATTCCAAGCTGCTGGAATTTTTTTTTTTTTTTTTTGCACGCATGGATATGGACCACAGGGCCACATGATAAACATGGATGGCCCCACTTTGAACGACCAAGTATGTTAGGACTCATCTTACTTTCTGTACTTTTTCTACAAATAACTTAGGCTTAAAAGAAAATGGATTGGCCCACTTTGAAGGACTACATAGATAAACATGGATGGGCCCCACATGATAACTTTGAATGACAATGTAGCACCGCTCCAACATAGCATAGTGAAGCACCATTATTCAACCATTCAATGTATGGTGGGGCCCACCTTTTTAAAATCCAAGCTACTCATTAGCTCTAACACTCTATGCATCCATCAACTTGTATATTATTATTCAAATATATAAGATGGCCGCCATTAACTTGTATATTATTATTCATAAGATGGCCGCCATTGGATTTACCTGACTTCACTTTTCTGTTGTTGCAATAGAAATGGAGGGAGTCCCGATTTGTGATTAATCTAACGGTTGAACTACTGGGATTTTCTTTAAAAATCTAGATAAATTAAATATGATGGGTGTTAGGGCTGATGACCGACTTGAATTTTAAAAAGGTGGGGCCCATCTTGCAATGAAGAAGGGCGCTACACCATACTATCTTATTCTGCTGCTGCATCGTAGTTTTGCCCAAAAGGAAGATGTTGAATGCTGTTATCAAGAAGATATTGTCCAATCATAGAACCGATTATTTCTTTAATTTCAGTTTGGGTTGTTTGGATCTGTCGTAATTATAGACGATCTGTATGTATCATTTTGATGATCATAGATCTAACATTTTCCAAGCTATCTAAAGATCACGTGGGTCAGCCTATGGATGAGCCTACACTCTTCCAGAGTACAGTTGAGCCCTTCAGTCTGTTACCCCAACGCACCTTGATCTAGTATTCGCAGTGAACAGAATTTAACAATACATGCACAGACCCATGGATTTTCATCAGGCTGCAGTAAGAGAATTTTGTGATACCAAACACTTCAGATGTTCACAAACGGATTTAATTGGCATAGTAATATGCATAATCTTAGTCAAAAGTGTCAAACATTCGAACACATTCGTATGCCAAATGCTCCTTTACACAGCCTTGTGATTTCCAGAAGCAATTGATCTTTGACTTTATGGAAATAACATTTGATTCAAAGGAAAACAAAATCTGATTTTAGATTTTCATGTAGATTAGGGGGTGTTTGGATAAAAGAAGAACATAATCACCAAATTTAGATATTATAAGATTTCATTATCACATAATAAAATAGTGTCATATTATAATAATGTGTCACTTATAGTGTTTGGCAATTACTACAAATTTCAATATACCTCGAAGTGTTGGCAATTTATAAAATTTTCACTAAATGACACACCGAAATAAGAAATGAATACAGAAACAGGGATGATTGACCAAATAGGAACTCACTATAGTAGTCATACTAGATTGATTTAATATTGGTAACCATGGTAGGGTCCATCGATCTAATTAGAAATCATTCGACGGAATGTAAAAACCCACGAGTAAGGTATTTTAATCAATGTGGGTCCACCAAATGTTAATAATTATAATGTAATACATCCAATGGTGATTATAGCAGAGACCCTGATGAGTGTTAAACATCATTGAAGAATCCATTTATGAAAAATCAACGTGGGACCCATTTGATGTTAACAATCATATTAACCAAGTTAATTATAGTAATCACTAGGGGGCCATTAATATTGGCAATCCTGGTAGAAATTGCCTAATGTGATATTTGTAGGACCCACCTAATGTTAGTAATCAATAAATAAACTATGTAATTATGATAGGACTATGGGACCCACATAAATTTTATAAATACTAGCGGGCCCATCTAAGATTGAGAGTCATGTAGAATTCCTATAGAAACCATCAATATTAAAAAAATGTAGTTGGCCACCATGGTAGGAGTTTCTCATAAATTTCCACTCTTGACCCATGTTTTGGTTAGTTTTCATAACCAAAGATTATTTTATACAACATATACTTGAATATTAGAATATGAAGGTTTTTATAAGAAAGTGAGATATTGTAGAATACTTTCTAAGTTATCCAAACACCTAATTTTTAGATGTGTTGATTACATTCTAAAGTATGAGATAATATAGCAAAATCTTTAGAAATATTTGCTTTCCAAACACCCCCTTATTCAATATGAGATCTATCAAGTAGATCCCACAGGAGGGGTGTTACACCCCAACCCAAATCAACCCTATTTAGTGCTGATTAATTGTGTTTTAGCTAAATTAATTACACTTAGTTACTAATTATGGTAATTAATGTTAATTAGTCTTTGTGAGCTGAATTAATTGAGTCTTGAGTCTAAGGTAAGTGAGTTAGAACCGATTTGACTCGGTTGAGTGGAGTCAAGGGCTTTTTTGTAATTATCGATTTTCACATTTTACATCATTTGCATGTCATTTTGGTACCAACGCGTGTATCTCGTCGAACACACTGATTTTTGTATTAAACTCGACTTCATTTGACCAAACCTTAAGTGAGTGGGCCACCATTTGACCCTTTATGAAAATACTAGCAATAAAAAGGGTTTTCTTATAAAAAGAGCAACCTTATCCCTTAATAAGCCCAAACCCTTTCTAACCTTATCCATTTGTTTACTACCAAGAGGGCTTCTTCTTCATCTCTTCTCTTCATTCTTTTCTCTCTTCTCCAATCTCTACAAGAAGAGTGGGTTCTTATGCCTTGGAAGCTAAGAGTTAGACTCATCTTCATCTTCTCCAACCTCTCTACTCTTGTGGACAAGGAACCATCCCCACCATCTTCCATTCTCTCTTCAAATTCGAAATCCTTGCTTAGAGGCAAGCCACAAACCCTTTCATTTAGGTTTTTGAGTTGAAAGAGAGTCAAGGGACTCATAGTTGGCCTTGCATGCATATTTACTTGCTTTTCCATTGTATACAAGTGATTAGGGTTTGTTATTTTGGGGGTTTGAGTCCTTTTGGACCAAGAAGTGAAGAGGGAGCTTGGAAAGCTCTAATTAGAGGCAAGTATAAGCATAAATTGGATTTACATGTGTTATTTCCATTTGATTCGTATGAAACTCTTCTCAATGATTTTACCTTCTTAATGAATAAATGATATGCATGGTTTTTATGAATTTATTTGATAAATGGATTTGGAGGGAATATATGTTGTGGGAAGGAACAAGGAGGTTCCATTTAATAAGCTTTGTAGTAGAGGGAAGTTGGGAAATGAAATGGAAGAAAAACATTTGAAGAAGTCGAAATCTGGAATTCTGGTCAGTTCGCTCAAGCGAACTGGAGCATTCGCTCGAGCGAACCTCCCTTCTGAACCTAAGCTCGAGCGATCAAAAAGGGTCGCCCGAGCGATCACCTCTCTGGATGGGTCAGCTCGAGTGAACATGGGTCCGCTCGAGTGAACCTGAGATTGTGGACTGGGCCTCTTCTGACCCTATTTTAGGGTGAATTATCACCCCTAATCTTTTATTAACCACCCTAATCATCCCCAATGGATAGTTAAGGTGCACACCCCCATTCCATAAGAAATTAGGTTTCCTAAGACCTTTATGTCCTTAAAAATGGAACCCTTAATCTTTTATTAACCCAATGGAAAATCATTGGTCCATATACTATGCTATGAAGGTTGATTTAGAGATTCAACGTATTTTTCATATTAAGTGACACTCAAACAAGTAGTAGTACGTTGACTCTCCTAATCTACCTTGTATTGAACGGTGAGAGACTACGAAAATAGTTAGACTGGTTAGTAAACGCCTTGATTCCTTTAAGTAAATTACATTGCATATTGAAGTTGAATTTCCATTGATATCAATCCTAATTGATAATTAGTCATGTTATTAGTATCATTTGATTTGATTATCCATTCTTCCAATTCGTTATTACAATTGTTATACAGTTATTCGATATTTGATGGGGACTTGAATTGAGTAAGTATTAGAGTATATGAGGGTGTTATTCGATTTGATTTGTGAACAAAATATATGAACTTACTCAAATTCAATTTAAATTGATTCGATCGAGTCGGCACTACTTAGCTTCGACCTTGTGATACCCGACGGGGATAAACTTGGTTTGATTATTTGAGACTACTGCAGTATGTCGTCTGGAGCACCGGAACTCCAGAACCGGGTAACCAGCTAGCCTTTGGCCGGGCCGCTGGTGACATCCCAACTAGGTTTACTCTCTTTGAGAGGATGAGCTTAATGTAGTAGCCATTTAGTGTGTATCATCATTCATTTATCCAAAAAGCATGGATTAGTTTATTTTAGCATAATTGCCTAGTTATTATTTTACATTAACATCTTATTAATCAATTGTCATTTAAATTCATTTGAAATATTATGTATTTGCTTTTTTATTGCATATGCTTGCCAATTCGTCGTATTTAAGGTACTACTCTTGGTGTCACAGGCGCAGATACAGCCCCCGGCCTTGAAGAGGTCTAGGAGGGAAAGGAGGAGGCCCAAGAGGTTCCTCCAGGATTAGAGGAGTGGCCGGACGTTGGGCCAATGTAAATACTCTTCCTTGGGAGAGTGCCATGGACTTTTTGAGAGCTTATAGTTAGAGTGTGACTAGCCCCTTTTTGTATGGGTCACACTTAGCATTTCATTTATATTTTGTTATACTTTTGGTATTGATGTACAGGGTACTCTGTGGGCCCTCTTTTGTATATACTTGTATAATTCTTTTGTATTAAACTTGAATGTTGTAAATGGACTGAATGGGGAAATGATATTCATTTTGTAAAAGAAATTGCAGCTTCCGCTATATTTAAATGTTGTTGATTGATTTTAGTGAGTAAACTCATGAGTGGAATAGTTGTTTTCTCCTTCGTGTGTTGTATTTAACTCGCGACGGGTACAATCACACGGGAGTACGTGTGTCTCATCTCGGGGACTGCCCTAGGCCAGGGTAATTCGGGACTGGGATGTGACAAGGGGGTTCATTATTCTTGATGTTTTACAATGATGAAAAGACATACCCTTTTCTCTTGTAAGAGAAGTTGAACCAATCTTCTTGAAGTGTAGAGTTATTAGAAGTCACAACTAAACTACAAAAGGAAAATAGTAAGAACATACAATATATTACATATCATAATTGTAAAATCGCTCATATATCTAATGTGTGAGGTAGGAAGAATTCGCTTTCGACTACTAAAGCTGATAATAGGAATTGTTGTTATAAAAATTTCATCTCTCGCAATTTTATTGTTCATTTTTAAGTAGTCATGTTCAGTTATATTCTGAAGCACTAGTGTTGTAGAGTGTAAGATTATTTGTGAACTATTGGTTTGAATTTTACACAGTAGCTTTTCTAAAAGTTCAAAACTTGCATTCCAGGGTTTAAAATAACGGCCGTTACCTGTTACATAACGGCCGTTATGTAACGGTAACGGCCAATACCGTGCCGTTATTTTATATATAATGGCCGAGATATGTAACGGCCGTCAATATCGCCAAAATAACGGCTAAACCATTATAACGGCCGTTATATTCAAAATAACGGCCGTTATATCGTCTGATGACTTTTTTAAAAAAAAAAAAGATGTGTAGTCCATTCTTCTTCACTTCTTTCACTTCCTTCTCTTCTCTAAGAGCTTTCTAAGGGTTCGTAAAGGGCTGCTACAACTTCTAAGGCATGGAGGAGACTTAAAAAAACCCTATGACGACTTTTAGCCCACTTTTTTCATCTCTTTTCCTCTCTTTTCTCCATTTTCACTGCTGTGAACCTTCTTTGACTGCCCCTTAGTGGTCCCAATGTAATTTCTTAAGAAGGGACATAGGTCCTAAAAGCAAAAATTCGTTTTCGAATGAAGAACTTCATAAAAAAAGGGGATACCCCCAGACCCCCTCCGTGAAGCGCATGTTTTAAAGAAGTGGCAATCATGAAGACAAAAGGATCCTACTTGACCATGATAGTTAGGACTCTTTTGCTGGTTGTCTTTCATTTTTTGTGCTTGGATGTCTATTATTATCATAATTTACTAGATATGATATTAAACTTGTTTAATTATGTTTGGAATGGTATAGTAGTAAAGATTGTGTAATACACTAATTCATAAACCAAATGCTTTATATTGAGTTAGATTTGATGTTACTCACTTATTTTTCCTTAGATCTAGTATTTTAAAGTGTAGATTTAGATTTTTTTTATTTTCAAAATTTGGGGCTTTTCTTGAAATCAATTATATTTTTTCACATTAGTGTTCAAATGCATTTATAATGTGTTAGTTTAAAATAGATCTATACTTTTGGAACGAAAAAGTGTGAGTTTTGGCCAAAATTATGGTTGCATTATGTCAAATTTATGATATTTCAACTTAGTTTAGTATATACATCGATACAGCAATGATAGAGGATGTTATAACTTAAGGGGACCTTTATTTTGCTTTAAAGTGTGCACTAATGGAAAAAAAACATTAGTTTCTATCATTTTATAATATTATGGATTTTTTGAATATTTTTTCGGATTTTTTTGGGGTCAAATAAATATTAGCTCCGCGATGGGCCGCGATGACCGCAAACCGCGACGCGATGACCACGAACCGCGATGCGATGACCGCGATTTTAAACCATGATTCTTGGATGATGCTCTTAATATTGGCTGTGTGTTTTATGAAGAGTTAAGCTTTAGAAAGTGATCTGGAGATAGACACATTGATCGTGGGAGCTGTCAATGCAATATTGTTTGCAGCATTGTTCAAGTGATCACATCTGCATTGAAATTTAGTAGTCTTTAGTGGGACCTTGGCTTAAGAACAACATCTATCACAAATGATTCTAGACTCTTTTTTTTTTTTTTTTTTTTTTGTAGAATAAAAGATTATTCTAGCAAAGTTAGTGTTCCTATCATGACGACAGTCTCTACTACTACAATTGAAAGAAACTGAGTGGATCCGTTCCTATTAGGCCTGTTTCCTATTGGAACTACTATTAGTGGAAAGGTGGTTTGTGGTTTCCTTGCTTATTTGTTTTGAATGATACCACCTAATTTGAGTTAGGTTTTTTTTTCCCTTTTCAGTGAAGGTAAAAAAAAAAATCCGAGGGCTTGCTTCTGTAGTGTAAGAACCAATGAGCAACATCCCAGTCTCATATAGGTCGATGCCCTCTCAGATCTAAATGTCTCTGTGTTCCGAACTGTTATGGTCAAAATTGTGAATGCCAAGGATCTTCTGGATTATCCAAACTAGGGCTCCATCTCCTATGAATAGCAATCCCAAGGAGTTACCCACTTGTAGTACAGACCACTCTTCTAGATACTCATCGTCTCCTGCTCCATTTCTATGTTTGGGATTCCTACCCACCAAATAGAGTTGGATTGAACACATATTAATACTTTGATTGGAAGAGTCAGAGTAACTCTTTGACAGTAAACAATGCTTAATCTGATTAAGGGCTTGATGGCATGATGGGCCACATGATTTCTAACACAAAAAGCCTAAGTAGGGATATTAGTGGAGTTCCTTTGTCGCACAAATAAATCCACGTTCAGTTACTTCTTTCTTTTTTTTTTTTAACTTGGGTTATTTTTTTTGGTCCTTTTTCTTTCTTAAGGATAGAACCATTCTCTACAACTTGCAATTCTATCTCAATGGTCAACACTTAATTATAAAGAAGGGGCAACTGGAAGATATGTGTTGACTTTACAGGAGTTTTTAATTCTCAGATTCTCTTGGTTTATTGTTTAGTTATTTCCACTGATCTAAAACTTCTTACTTGTTCCTTAGTTTTGCACTATTGCTTATTCCTTATTGTTCAGTGAAATAAGCATATTATTTTTTCCCTTTGAAGAGAACATGTACGTCACAATGATGCAAGGCCCAAAAAGGAAATCTAAAGTTAGTGTTGAGAAGTATTTCCATTGCCTCTATTTTTACCGGCTGAATGAGTTGCCAGATTTGCTGTGAGAACATTATCAGAAGCAAAAGTCTCTTCTAAACGAGCTTCTTGAGAGAGGAGAAACTCAGTCAAGTCATCAAGTGAAATTGGTTCCACACAAGTAGTCGTTAATGTGATAAAAGCCTCATATTTAGAAGTCCACTGAGAAGGATGGGTGCCAGATTTGAATCAGAAACGGGCTAGCCACAGCAGTAAGATTGCTGCAATGGACCTTTTCTTTTAGATAAAATAAGACATTGAAAGAGACCCGTTCTTAAGGATATGAAGCTGATATTTTAAGATCATAATCTTGGCTCGAGATTGAGATGAGTACGTGTCACGTCCCCAAATTAAGAATTGGGAAAATACGTGAAAAATTAAAATCTTAATTCAAATTTCTGTGTTTAATACAACACAAGCTTCCAAAAGTGGACCCACATAATTTACAAACCGTGGTGAGTCCAAATAAAATTCCATTAAATGCAACGGAAGCTTCATTCAACTGGTAGTCAATGACCATAAATAAAATCCAACACGAAAATCAAATAAACATTAATAATTAAAGTTGTAGAATGAATAAAACAATTACTAAGGAAATGTATATTACTAAAGAAAGTTCATCTAGAAGATTGCTAAGATGACGTTCACTCTCATGCAGGCTCAGACGGCTCTAAAACCGTCTCCAGCATCTCACTCGGGTTCGTCAGTTGGCTCAAACGCTTGAAACGTTTGATCCTCCTCCGTCTCCTCGGTAAAGTAGGGCTCGGTACCTATGCACCAAATGTAGTAACGTAAATAGTAAGAACATGATCATAATTCGAAATTAAAATACGATAACAAACGAGTAAAAACAAGTGCGATTATAAGAAATAATGATAAAGATAAAGACAGGAAAGAACGTATGACATAAATCCAAAAGACTCCAAATGGAGCAATATATAATTCACACGTAGACAAGTGTCCCCGTTTTGGGTGGTCAACCCTACATAATCGGGAAAGCCCGTCCACAATGTTGGTGGTCATAAACCGATCTATAAACACATAACAGGATAACCCGTTCACATACAAAGCAGATTATAAGTGATCCTGACACATCGGTGATCAACCGTCCACATACGATTTGCATTCGTTCACAAATGACCCACATAAAAGGAAAACATATATGCATAATAGACCCGAATAATAATGCTCCGACACAAGAGTCCTAAGTCAAAGTAAAGTGCTGGCCATTTCACATTCCATATCATAATCAAATCGTCATACAAAATTTGTCAAGCCACTTTATAGTCCATAACACAATAGGGTATGCATCTAAAGGAATACATAACCTAAACCAACATATGCATGCGAATACAAAGGTTAAGACATATTGTAAATCAATCCTAAAGTTAAACGTATATTCATATACCTGTCAACACACAATAATAACGCTAGTAAGTTAAGGACGTTACATCTCTCATAATTCTTGGTGCATAGATCCAATGAAGGATTTCCAATAAAGATGTATTGACCCTTTCTCACTAGAGTTCATTAAAATCATAACAGGTAATCGAATCCTACGTCCATAAGATACCGTATGCCCAAAGACGGTTCTTATGTCAAGTCCAGGTAGATAATTTAAAGTTATTAGATCCACATGAAGTCCCATACATGATATCATAAATCCCCAAATTAATCAGAGCCAAAACAATGAAAAATAAATACAAATTGCCTAAGTACACTGAACGTTCGAACGTACGAGACCAACGTTCGAACGTTCAGGGTCTCGGGTTTTTGGCTCAGACATGAGGGAAATCAAACGTTCGAACGTTCATGAGGCGCGTTCGAACGTTTGATGCCTCGGGTTTTTGGCTTAGGGGCGAGCAGACTCGAACGTTCGAACGCACGAAGGGAACGTTCGAACGTTCAACGTCTCTGCCTTCTGGCTAAGACGATTCTGAACTCACTCGTTTGAACGTTCCAAAGCAACGTTCGAACGTTTGACGTTCAGAATGTTGTCCGAGTTCGTACAGTCACAGAAATTGGGGTTTTTCCCCTATTTATCCATTTTCCTCTCTTTTTCCAAAAGAGAGTACATCCCATCCAAATCCACACGAATCATAACCATTAGAAAGATAATGGAACCCACATTTCCATTTATAAATTCATAATCTATCATTATCATTTAGAAAAGGGCAAATAAATAAACCTATATGCATTAGATAGGAATCAAAGATCAATTAACGCATTCAATAACAAATTATAATAATGTACTTGCCTTAGATCCGAAGTTAAAGAAATGTGCAGTAGGTTTCCTAACCAAAACCCAAATCGAGATTATCGGGGCGCTCGATCACAATCCTAACACCAATTTGACATAAAAGATGGGATAAAAATGCTCAGATGAACAGATCTATGGTATTCCTATCCAAAACCTAACATTGGAAAGAATAAGAAGATAACCTAATAGTATAGATCTATTCCTAATGGTTTGAGGATAGTGTTACCTGTGATAAGAAAGTCGAACCAAGAATGATGGTATCTTCAGATCTTGATTCTGATGGCTGGATCCTAAAGTTGCAGAGGCTTGGGAAGTTGAAAGAGGAAGAAGACGATGAAGAAGAACCGGGAGGAGTTGCAGAGATAAGTGGGAAGAGATAAGGACGTGCGTTTAAAATAAGAATTAGGTTAAGAGAGTATTGGGCTTAAGTCATTGGGTCAGGTCAAACTGCGGGTCAAGTCATCTACCCATTAACCCAACTCACCAATCTACGCATCTAATCTAACGTGTGTCCCACTTAATCCTAACCACTTAAATAACTAAAATACATTCAATTATAATAATAATAATAATAATAATAATATTTAATTAAATATATTAAATATATTACTAGTGGGACCGGGATCTTACAGTACGCTTTCTCAAGAAATTGCCAGATGTCATTGGCAGTAGACAAACCCACTACTTGAGCAAGGACGGGCTCGGTGAGAGAAGAAATGAACTAGCTGAACAAAGTATGGTCTTTAGTTTGCCATTTGAGATACTCTAGATTGATGGTATCTATGGCCTTCATTTTCAAGGCAAAAAAGCATCTTCTATAATTTTTGTAGAAAGTAAATTTGGACTCAGGATTGTAGAGAACATTTGTTGAGGTCAACGTCCACCATCGCTCCTTAGCGGTCATAGTTGTGGTCGAGCCCTCGCCCTCACCATAAAATTATTTTTGTGCAGTTTCCTATCACCAATAAGTTCTGGGATAAGTGGTAGTACAATGGTGTGTAAGATCTTACAAGTGGTATCAGAGCCTGGTATGTCGGGTGTTCGAGTCAGAGGACACACATATTTGCATTTCCATAGGTACAAAGGTATTTAAGATCTTAGTTATTATTTTTCATAAAAGATAAAATTACCATGAAAATAAAATCCCACAAAAATTGTTGGAGTACCCAAGAAAGATTGAATATGATTTAATAATGTTTACGCCTTAATCTTGGAGAGGCCATTGAATTGGGCCCCCATCCAGATAGGTGCTTAAAAAAAAAAAAAAACCACAACATCAAGTATGAAATCTGGATTCTCCCAGCCTCGGCTTAGAGATTCAACGAGCTCCATTGTTGCAAATTCATCAATAGGACCCACATTTGAAGTTAAGACAATTTCAAATCATAGTCTAACCTTAGACTACAATTGTAAAAAATCTTGCTTCAATTGAAGTTGCGCCCGCTGTTAAATTGATTGCAAAAAGAATTTGTACTTGCAAGCTATATATCCCTTCTTTAATCATATGTTTTCATTTATAGCGGAAATAACTGCAATTGGAGTGAAGTTTTATATAATGAAAGCTCATGGTACATCTGGATTTCAAATGCATGACCCGTACTTATAACGGTTGACTTACGGGTTGTTTGCCTTTTACACATGTGATGTGAAAATGGCATTTATATGTGTAGATGTTGTGCATGTAAAACTTACACATATGAAACCCTGTACCACGCACTTGATTTTTTTGATATTCTAAATTACATTCTTTCATGGTTGTGATATGAATTCCACGACCCTTTACCATTATCTAGCAGTTTCTATTTAAGAACAACTATACCATCTATTATAACAGTTGGAAGACGGTTTGAATTATGTATTTAACCATCAGTTCAATCACCATTAATCTTGATTTGAACCCTTCGTTCAACCCTAGTCAAAAGCCGTGCTTGGTTAAAGCCTTGTTTAAAGACTTCATTTGGTTAAAAGGTTTTACCCTACCACGGTTTTGGACCTCTCATTCATCTTCATCTTTTCCTCTTCTCTCATGCATGTTAAAGTCTACGGCATAAGCTCCAGTAGCTAGTAGGACTGCACATGGGCAGTTCAGATCGGTTTAGCACTAAACCAACCACCAAACAAACCCTATCGGTTTTTTAATTAACCAATCCAATCCGACCGATGGAGAGGGTATTTGGTTCGGTTCGGTCGGTTAAACTGTTTATTTTATTTTATTTTTAAAAATAAAAAATTAAAAATCTCAAAATGATGACACCCCCATCCTTTGCATTTATTCCAATGTTTGAGAGAAAGATAAAAATCCATATCAACTATGATGGTTTTGCAATCCCAATACACCGCAATATCATAGATCAAATGCATCATTAAGAATTCACATGCTTTTTAATGAGTATTTGAGCTCAAAATTTTCACAAAAATATAGTCACAATAATATTATAGTTTAAATTATATAATATATCGGTCGGTTCGGTATAGGCGGTGAACCAGGGGTTCAAGCCGATAACCGACCGATCTAAGCAGTTTCTACGATTTTCAAACCATAGACCAAACCGATCTATCGGTTCGGTCCGATTTAGCAGTGATACCGGAGTTTCTGTGCAGCCCTAATAGCTAGGAATGTCTTTGTAAGTGTTAGAAAATAAAGGGGGAGAATTGTAATTATTAAAAGACATAGGATATAAGTGATTCATATAAACTACAGTGAGATGGTGATGAGTGAGATTATATTGTGGGCCCACCTGAATGAGTGCTAAAAGAGAGGTGCAAGGGGGTCGAAAGTTAATTAATGAGAGGTGCAAGGGGGTCGAAAGTTAATTAATGAGAGAGAGAGAGACTAAATTTGTTTTCAAAAGAGAGATACAAATCATGTGAGTTGAGTTGGTGAAACCATACTAAAATGGATTCTTGAGCAGTTCATTAATATATAAAATGCTTGGATTTCATGAAATGTACTTTTTCCCCCTGAAAATATGGTGCATTTATTTTATTTAGGTAAACAAAAGTACATTTCCTTCCTCAAATTAAATTTCACCATTCCTCACAAAAATACTTTTCCTTCCTCGCATTTCATGAAGGAACAAAACATGTACTCACAAGAAAAAATACATCCAAACACCACTAATTTTATTAAGTAAAAGTAAGGTACATTCCCTTGAAATGGAAATATGCAAAAACACATGGATGGTAGTCCAACACTCACTTCCAAAGTGAGGTTTGCATGGTACAGTGGATGCTAGTTGATGAAAACGATTGATTGGTTTTGAGGTTGTCTTGCTTTTCTCATGTTGAGTACCTGTTATGATCTGTGTGGGTAGCGATAGGGTTTTGTTTGAAGATTTCCCGTGTCTTTTCTTACGCAGTTGTCTAGTTTGTAGCTGGATTAATTAGCACTGAGTTTGCAATTCGTAAATGTAGACTTAGTTGGATCAAAAAATTCAATGGAGTAGATTAATTAATTCAAATAGCTTCTAACAATTCATCTAATTCAGTGTTCGAATTCAACAAGTTCGGTAAATTTATTATGTGTGCTCCTTCTATGAGTCCTAACCCGGGCCTCCATCTAAAACCTAAACCATTTATTTCTTTTGAATAAAATTTTAAAATGTCAAAAAGAAAGCAAAAAAGATTGTTTATCTTCATTAATCACTTCAAAGATATTTTGAGTATATGAATAGGGTGTGAGAATGGAGTTTCAATACATTTTAGGCTTAATGACTCATAGGTGTGGCATGAAAAGTCACTCTAATTACCTTGTTAGAGTGTAAAATTACTTTGAGCCTATTTGGTCCACATCATGGTAGATCGCATGGTGGTTTCACATCAAAGGAGAGATTTGATGGAGTCTATATAAAGTGAGACAATCCTAGAGAATTAAGTTAATCTAGTCTGATCTTATCCTTGTGTCCATCACTGGATTGACAAAATTGTCTCGAACCTATCCTTAAGACGTAAAGATTGAACAAAGTAATCTCTATTATTATTACTTTTTACTATTTGATTGTGGAGAGCTTTAGGAGTTGATTGAGACATTTGAAGGTGTTTTCATTCCCCATTGGCTTTGATTGGTTAGGTGAAGGTCCTAACCACCACAATCATTCTCTTGAGAAACCCACCAACAAATATGAGTGTTTGACACATTGTGCAGATGCTTTAAAGATTAAATTGACCTTGCCCCCTTCATTAGTTGTAGAAAATGATTGTTACTATCAAGAGCTTTTAAGAATGAAACTTCTTTTCTAGTTTACAAGTTAGATGCATAAGTGGTAGGAGCTACTTTACTAGTTCAAATGTGCTTGCTTTTCAAGAGACAATCCAGAGTTTCTATTGTTTGCTAATATTCTATGTAAAAAGGGGATTAAGTGCTCAGTCCTAGTCATTATTAGAGCTATGTTCATGTCTAAATTGCCTCTCCATTTGTCATCTTCCACCTAATCACAGGATTTTCAGGCTGCCTATCTTTTTTGACTCCAAAATGTTTAGAGTTTGATCCGTAAATATGTTTAAATGCTTGCTAAAATAATTACTTAAATTTTGTATTTATGTGTGAGCACATTCTATTGTCATGGGTTAGCAAAATGAGAGTTCATTCAAATTAGGATCCTATCATATATGATGCCGGCCAATACCGCAGGGACATGCCGTGATCGACTACCGCAAGAACACATTTTATGCATAAATAGTGAAGTATTGGTCACGATACGTTGCCATTTTAAAGTATCCGTGCATCATAGCCTATCATGAAGAAAGCGGGTAGGGTTTGGATCACATCTATAATGCACCCAGATTTGAACCTGAATTAGCAAGGGCACATTTATTTCATGTTAGTGAATTCCTAAGAATAATAAGACTCTGTGTTTCTATAAGTGTTTGAAAATTAAGAATCAAATGCGGATATCCAAAAAATGACCATTAAATAGCCTCCTTTTAAGGGGAATTGAATAAGGTAAGATAGAAATGAATACCTAGACATCACCCAAGTAATTCAATACCAAGAAATGTCAAGGTCCCAATTACATCTTCACCTTATATCCCTCATCTCTCACCTCTTCTTTAATCCTTCAATGGATCTCTTTTGACCATGAATTTCTATGTATTTTAATACTATATATTCTATATATGCAAACAAACAAACCCTAACAGAGAACTCAAACCAGACTTGGGTCAACTTGGGTAAGTTACAGGACCTGTAGCTAGCATTACTCAAACCTGAACTTGTACCTGAATAAAGGGTCTAGAGCTAGAGCTACATTGCGAGACAAATATTTATACACTTTATAATAATCTCAAGATACATATAGATATATAATACTTGATCCTACCATCATGAGGTATTTAGGTTAGAATCAAATGGATCCGAAACCGGAAAGATTTAGAAGTGGTTCTACTGAACCATACCCTTTTTTCCCTTTATGGCCCTTGGGTTATATATAGGTACTTGGAGATCCATTTTTATCCCTACGCATTAGTACTTGCTTTATTCTTAGCTGAAGGTGAGTAACTGGATGGGATCTGCTTACTTCCATGGACCAGACACTAATATCTATATGGCAACAGAGAAGTAACACTTATCTATCCAGTACATATCCTTGTTCATGAACAAAGAAAAAAATGAAGGCATTGGTTAGAAACCTGGATATTAATGACCATACAATTAAATGCATGCACTGTGGAAAATGTTACAATCCCATGTGGGCGTGACGAGAAGCTCTAATTTCTTTTATCAGGTTAGTACATTAGCAGTGTATGTACTTTCAGAAGTATGTCTGTGTGGGTTCCTTTCCATTCTTAAATATTAAATAAGTCGATAACCCATGTGGGTGGCTGCTGATTTAGCAATTGGCCCTCTCTGTTCTTACATGATAAGTAACATGGACAGGCCTTTTTCTCTTATAGAAAAAAAAAAATAATACTAGCAAAAGCCTGTTCAACAACTACTTTGAGATCAGTGATTTATGAGGCAAGAAACCCATGGCTTACCAGACATTCTATAAAAAAAAAAAATCTCATTTTTAAGTTCTGAATGGCTTCTTTCTCCTCCTATACATTCTAAGGCCCAAGCTAGCACACAGACAAAACATTAGTAATTAATGGGGTGGAATGGTTGGATAATGATTAGGTAAATTTTCACTTATAACCTGGTAAATTTTCTTTCCAAATAATTCTTACACCTAAAAAAAAGAAGAGAAAGTTTATTTGGTGTCTGCCATGTAGCCTAATTATCTAAAAGTTAGTGGCATGGTCAACTGTAAAGTTAGTGAGTTTCTAGTGCTATTGTAGGTGGAAAGAACGGGGTCCAAAATTTTCAACATGTAGACATGAATGCATGTGGGTCCCACTTCTTCACCAATGGGGAGCAGATACCTTATTAGTTTGCCATTATAAGCTTTCCATTAACATGATAAAATCAAAAATTTTGATAAAAACAAACTGCATTAACCACTTCATAAGGAAGAAAATTTACAAGATCCAACTAAGCAAATCCTCTTACCTACCTTCCAAATGGTCCCTAAACATTTGTAGCTTCTACCAAAAAAAAACATATACTTGTAGCAAGCCAACCCTAGCCAAGCCACGCCAGAGTTGAGCCAAGCCGAGTCGAGCCGAGCAGTCTATGTGAATCATTGTTTTAAAACTAACCAAAGTCGACTCATAATTCTATCCATTCAACTGAGTTAGACAAACTTGACTGAGTTTGACCAAATTAGGCACTCTACACATGCTTCCTTCTCAAGGAGCCGCCGGTGCAAGACTAAGATGCAAATCCAAGCCCACTGCATTATCATAATGTGCGCCGCCATCGACTCCCGCCGGTCCTCTCACCGGCCGGATGTTATCATGCGGCCAAATTATTGAATTTTGTGCCCCTTGATCACGTCCGAAAGAGAACATTGTGATTGGATAATCTTGAGTGAGTCCTGGTGAGAAAACACAACTATGTGACACTTGAAAGGGTGGCCCCAACTCGGACAAGTAAACCCAAGAAGGAGATCCGGCTGTCGGTGATTGAACCATGACCGGACCGGATGACCCAACAAAGTGCGGTAGCGGTAGCGGCGGCCGTGACGGCAAAGGTGCAATGGAATTGTGTGAAAACCCCGAGGAACGTAGATGGCCTTGCATCATGACCCTCTTCATCCCTTGCCTCTCCTTTTTGTGTGCATTCTGGTGGCCTCCAAGTGCTTGGGAATTTGCGAATTCCCGTCTGCAGTACTGGCATTTGTACCGTCGACTCTCGACTGTCGCTGGTGAATTGCCTCCGGACACGCGGAAGCCAAAGAGCTTCACATGTGTGGTGTTAGCTGCAGATTCGGGTTTGCATTGATTTTCTTCCATGGTTTTGGTGAATAAGATTTAAGAAATGGTTGGTTTTTGGAGATGAAAGGAAAAGGATTCTGAAGAGATGAAATGAGATGGAAGTTTTAGGGTGAATGAATGTTTGTTGGGAAGCATGGGAATGAAGAGAGGGTGGAAATGGCCATTGGGGAGCAAAAGGAGGCTTTTGGATTGCGCTTGTATCGGCTCTCATTTAATGGGGAATGTAACTGAAGTTACAAGGCTGTCCTTTCTCATTATTCTTTGTATACTTTATAGGAATATTATAAAGATTTGTAGAATACCAATGAGGTTTGGGAGTTCGAAAATTGTCTTGGTTTAAGGTTTTATTTATTTATCTAGAATTTATGGCAAGATTTTATTACGTCATAATTTTTTTGGACATATTGTGATGAAATGTTTCTTGATGTTTGAAATGTCATGTTTGTTTTACTAGAATTCCATATTTAAGTCAGCTAAAAAGTCCCAAATGAAGTCCTTTTGAAACCTTCTTTATTTTGGAAAATGATTCTAAAGATGGTGTGTGATTCTACTTATGTGGGGCCTGCTTTGTATGGATTATGGACAATTAAATTTAACATTTAGCACTACCCATTAAGGGCTCACGTGTTATCACAAGAGCCTCATATTCATTGACGCCTGTGAGTTGACACTAGATCCAATTTGACATTCATATATATGAGCTAATTGAAGTCACCGTTTATTTGATCCTTAGGGGTCTTTTACACTTGTGATAGGAAAACGAGTTTTACATAAGTAATTGTCACATGGGCAAATGCTACACATGTAAAACTCATTAGCGTCTTTGTCAAAGTCATCATCTCCATATGAGTAAATGAGTTGATCCAAAGGTTACAAATGTATTTGGATTTCTCATAATTTTTTTTAAAATTCATGAAGAATTAAGATATAAAACTAAATGTCCTAATATTTACTGTTAATATATGAACTAATATCAAATGGTTGGAATCATGAGTTGTGGGGATAAAGAAGTGCATAATATTAGATCTATACAATAAAACTTTTTCAAAAATGACTCAAAACTTATGAAAACCCAAGAGAATCAACTTCAACATCTTAAAGTTAATTCATAGTCCGGTAAACAAATTGAAAGGTTTGGATTACAAATATGGGGCCCACAAGAATGAAAGAAAATAAAAGTGGTTGATAGGCATATGAATCATTTACATTTGTAAATGACCACAACAACCAACCACTTAGCGCATGTCTATTTACATATGTGGTGGAGTAAGGGTGCATTTGTGCAACAAGAGAATTTCACTCTCCACAACTTTTCATTTCCGCTTAAGAGAGGAATATTCGGCATTCTATCTCGAAATCCTCTCTATCAAGGAAAATCGATTCGTTTTTTTTCTTTTACATAAGGAGAATGTATCGCACCAAACGATGCATGAAAAATCAGAAAAAATTCTCTCTCCACCATGGATTCCTCTTCTCACACAAACTTGCCTTGCTGTTTGTTTATGTGTCGAGGAACAAAAATAAATTGGGGGTCTAATCTTGAAGAAATTAAAAGCAAATGGGGTTAAAGTAAAAAAGAACTTTCTCACAAAGTTTACTTCTCTCCAAGTTATCACCCTATTTGCTTGCACTTTGAAAGATGAGTGAAATTGACCCTAATAGTAGGAAATCCTACTTCTTAATTTCTTTGGATGGCCCTGAGGAGACAAGAGGAGTAAGTATATCTGCTGATGTGGATTTCCTCTTTTACTTCTCTTTCCTCTCCCTAGAGTTACTCTCATAATATATAATAAAGTGCCTTTTACACCATCCTCTTCATATAAAACTTTTTGTTTATTTTTTACTTTACACCAACCATCCAAACGCATGCAAAGTAATTTATCTGCTTTTTTATTTTAATCTGCTCATCATTAACTTTATTTATGATGTAACTATCACTCCTCTTTTACTCCTCCCCCAATGTAAATAAATAGGCTTGGTGTAAGGGGAAAAAGGACAAAGGAGGACTAAAAGGGCTAGTAGTGTCACAATTGAACTTTACTTCTATTCTCTACACAATTTCTATCCAAACAACAAAGAAGTTAAAACATCGTATCACCACTTCACTTTTCCATCAAAACAACGATGAAGTAAAAAGCATTACATCATGGCCTACTTTTACATTTCCCTTACTAATTTGTTTGCCATAGAAATAGGCCCTAAATGTGAGGTGGGAATTATCATGAAAAATTAAGTAAAAATAACATATATTGAAATAGAAGTAGAAGTGTGGTGAAATGTTTATTTGGGTCATAAGCATTAAAGTAAGAAATGTCAAATCTTAGCAAGAGGTGCGAGATAGTATATGCAAAAAGTCTACTTAGACATACTTTTTGGCATGAATCTTGAACAAACCCCTATGTCAGTGATATTCAAGGGGTAACATAGGGGTTTGGATATTCAAGGGGTAACATAGGAGTTTGTTCAAGATTCATGCCAAAAAGTATGTCCAATGTAGCATTACTCAGTGTATGTGATTGCAAAACACTTTTTATTAAACTTTAATTTAATCACACTTATCACATTTTTTCTTTGGTAAAAAAGAGGCACGTGGAGAAGTAATGGTTAGAAATGTAATATAATAAGTTTACTTTTCCACACTATTCTTCCCATGTAAAGGTAAAAACGTCACATCTCAATTAATTTTAATTTCACATTTATTCCTCTATTTGCTAAACAAACATACGACAAAATTTTAAACCTTCCTAACACTACAACCTCAATCCCTGACAGCTTCACCAATGGATTTCCCATTAGGCTAAATTTGGGCTACCCTCTATTACCGAACAACTCTCTCTCTCTCTCTCTCTCTCTCTCTCTCTCTCTCAGCCTTAAGACTTGATTTAACATATTCCATCAGTCCTAGGCCTTTTGGCATATTGGTTAGGTCCATAACATTTAGTATCAGAGCCGACCTTCATGTCTCGGACTCAAGTCACGAAAAAGGTTACGCAGAGTAAAGTGTGAGCCACCTAAAAAAAATCGAGAAAAGGGCTACCTAATATCAAAGTGAAAGCCGCCGCGAAGAGGACTACCTGAAGCAGAGTATGAGCCGTCCCAAAAGGGGAAAAGAGCTACTTGCTGACAGAGTAAGAGTTATCGAAGACGTCGGCTATGGAAGCGTGGTGATCTGTTACGGTAGTTATAAGACTTGATTTGACATGTTCCATCAATCCTAAAGCTTTTGACGTACTTGGTTAGATCCATAACATTCTCTCTCTCTCTCTCTCTCTCTCTCTCTCTCTCTCCTTCCAAGATAACCGAACCATGATGAAGCATTCCATGCATTCAAACACTAGGGGCACGTTTGTGTACACACCCTTTCCACGGAAAGGGGAAATTGCCACGTTGGAAAAGGATTTTTGTAGAATTTAGAACTTTATGCTTGGTGCAAAAATAAATTTCTTTGTTAAATTGGTGCTAATGTTGTTTGGTGCGGCTGTGGATTCCTTATTGAAAATGAAATTTTCTTATTTGGTGAGATAATTTTTGGAAGAAAAATAACATAATATGTAAATTATTTATTCAACATTAAATAATAATTTATTTAAAGAAATAAAAAATGAAAGAGTTGTAGAGTTTTGGTTGAAATGGACAACAGTGAGGAAAAGTGAGAGAAGTTTTTTGAGAAAATCCATTTCCTATGCCCCCCATAGGAAACTCATTTCCACAATTATCAAGGAAAATGCTGACGAGGCAGGAAAGCATTTCCGCGGAATTGTTCCGCACCAAACGCCTGAAAAATGGGTTTTCCGTGGAAAACCATCTATTCTTCCGCGAAAAAGTGTTACACAAATATACCCTAGGAGTCAACCAACCTTCATCTTTACGCTCCTTTTAACAAAAGGGGTGATGAAGTTGCTACTTGACTAGCTATTATTGGGAAATTTCTAGAAATACTCAGTGAGCAATATGATTTTAATCTCAATATAATGGCTAACCATTTCTAGAGAAAAAAAAAAACACAATCACTAACCAAATACTTATGAGAATGCATTCTTCTCATATGCAGTCTAGCTTGTGGGCCCCACTTAAATGCCTAATAATCAAGAGGATTGCAGTACTTGGGAAGGTCTCTTATGGATAAGAAATCCAAAAAAAAGAAAGAAAACCAGCCCTTTCAGGTAATTTAATAACCATAAGTTTAATGATCTTTTAATCATAGATTTCTTAGAGATACAATCCGATGGTGGATAATAGTTTGATGAGAGTGAAAAGGGGCCTAGTGCCATATCATGGGAGGATAAGAGTGTGAAAAGCATATCAGTCAATTCAGTTTCATTTCGGCTGAAATGGCCAGAATCTTTCATTCTGGTCCTTCAGCCAAAATGGAATGGGAGTAAAAAAAATTGGTTGGAGTTCCGGTCCATTCTGGCCCATTTCGATCCAATTCAGTTTATAGCACAATTTTTAATATTTTTTTTATTTTTTCCTCAATATCCATATCAAGAAACATGCTTAATTTATTTATTTATTTTCTATTTTTTACATATATGTATATATATATATTTCTAATTTCTATTATTCCAGAAATTTACTCCGAGAAGTTTTGTCAAAACTCCAAAATACCGAAAAAATTCCGTCTTGGAAGTTAGACCAAAATGACGACTGAAACGGAATTGACAGCTATGGTGGAAAGGCTTGAATTAATCAAAGGTGAGACTGAGTGGCCTCCATAGAGCTTAATTGGATATAAGGTTACTCGCTGGAGAACATTCTCCGAGATAAGAAATCATCACAACAAGCAATATATGTTCTTCAACCTCAATATGTAACTTACATCTATGGGAGAATAATGCAAAGTTTTCCTTACTCTTTAATGAAGATCAAAAGACTTCAAAAGTGAAGCTCTTAACGGAACACTCTAGCAAAATACAAGCATTTTACAAAGATTCTTAATTTCTTCTCTTTTCTTGGTCTTCTTGAAAAAATCCGTCTCGCTTTCTCTTAATATCTACAATCTCTAATGGAATCTCTTTTCTTTTACTTCATAGGATTTTTTAAAAAGGAATAAGTTCTAACACCCTTGGACTAGAGAATCCGATGGCTTATAACAAAAGGAGCTAAATGAGTAAAAATAGAATAAATAAAATTCAAAGGGAAAAAAACATAAAAAATGATTTGCATTGGCTTCACACGTGTAGTACACATACACACAAATATAACATAATCAAGGGTTTCTTCATCCATCAAGGTCATTGATTCCCAGAATTTTTTTTTGCCACATGTCTGATTCTTATACTATATATCTAGAGTTGGTTTTATCTTTGAATCAAAGAAAAATATATTTGATGCATTGGAATGTGGCCTGAGTGCTGGTGATCATATATGTAGGACCACCAAAAGACAAGTCAGATATTAAAGGTTTGATTTGGATAATTTCTGTTCATACACTTAAAATATTATCCACACTTAAAATATTCGTGTGGTTAGGAAGTTCAGTTTTAACCTGGAGGTCCTACCTTTGAATTCATTTAAGACCTTAACCGATACATAGGGCTAGTGGGTGATTCTATCTATCCGTAGGTAAAAAATTATATTAACAATTCTATGTATCCGTAGGTAAAAAATCATATTAACAATCACCACCATCATCATCATTGTCAATATATTATTATATGATCTGAGCCTACTCTTTTTATATGTAGTGGCATTGTGAGTTCTACTTTTTTACCGAATCTTTTAAAAGTTGTAGCGGCATTGTGAGTTCTACTTTTTTACCGAATCTTTTAAAAGTTGTGCTCTATTAACTTCATATTTCCTTGTACTTACGTTGGGTTTTTTTTAATAATTGGCCTCCTCTTCTCAGGCTTCTTCTTAGTTTGCAATCTTTTAAAACATCATCCAAAGTTGGGTGTTTTCATATTTTTCTTCTTTTTTGTCTATGTATATTTCCAAGTTATCTAAGGTATTACTTGATTCTCACTCTATCCTTCTGTTGGACTTCTAGATCCAAGATTACAACAAACTTATAACTGATTTCAATTTCCAAAATCAAAAGAATCAATCTTCCAACCAACTTGTTCTTCACAAGAGACCATCTGTACAGGGACCCATGATTCTATCAGCATGAATTTAGGTAAATCACATGCAATTTCAACAGGGGATGAACTCATGGTCTACCAATATGGTACTGCTTTTGACTTTTCACATTCCATCAAATGAAATTGAAAGAAAACCCATTCATATTCTCCCTCATCTCCTCCTGTCATCATTCCAACAACCTTCAGAGGTAAGCTCCCCCTCCTTTTCAAGGGTTGGAAAGTTGACTGAGGAGAGGACCTTTCTCCTTCCAGGAGGAAAGCATTTGTTAGGTGACTCCTTTTACAGATTCCTGTGACAGAAAACAAGTTCCTCTTTAAAAGTGTACCTTTCAATTTCCACATTTCCATGTTTTGCATTGAAAAACTCTTCCTCTTGCATCACTTAGAAGCCAAATAAATATTTTTCTAATGGTAACTAGAAACCAAATCTTCCTTACACTCAAATCAATCTATAGATGTATTATGTATATGACGAAACATCTCAAGGAGAAGGGAAAAAAATGAATGCCATGACATCAGAGCCTATTGGAATTCTTGGTGGAAATTTCACATGGTGTTTCCTTTGATTTCTGGAGACTAGTGCAGAGCATGTTTCATTGGTTAGAATCTGGAAAGCTTCACAAATCACAAGTGGGCCTGGCATGATTCCGTTTGTTTCGGGCTGACTAAATACCTAAAAAGTAGCCTTCTGCTTGATTGTCAGCGTTGAGATAATTTGAGTCTGACCCTTTAGAAAGCTGGTTCTGGCCTGTGCTCAACCATTTTTTTTTTTTTTCATAGAAAGGACCCGAGCCTTGGCCCAGGCTTGCAGCGGCTGTGATGGCCCAGGACTAAAGCCAGTTTGCAGCACTAAAGAATGAAAATAGTTATGCAGAGCATCTTTCCAGGAAGACTTGGAAAATGAATTTGTTTTCAAGGGAGTGATTTTTGTTGTTCCATGTTAACCTTTTCCATGGTTTTTATTTTCTAATGTGAAGAACATTTTCGCAATTTTAATGAAAAGTTGATTTGGACAGTAAAGGTAGAAAACAATGTTCTGTACTCTAACTCAAGACAGAGATTCACATTTCATGACAGAACCCCAAGAGGTTGGCGGAGTCGTCAGAACCACGGTTCCTTCCTCTTTCGGAGCTAGAGCTCTCAGTATCGACCACCGGTTCTCCCTTCTTCAAGAACACTATGGAAATAAAATTTTCCTAAAAAAACTATTCCCCACCAACATACCTTAAGGCTGCCATATGGGTCAGACCAATGAAAGCTTACCCCAGCCAAGCCTGTTTTTGGGTCCTAAATCTACACCTGGAATCCAACATGTACATGGGCCTAAAAGCAGGAGCAGGACAAATGACCATTTGTATTTCATATCTCATACTTGGATGTGTTACTTTTAATTGGACCATTTCATTAACTTATTCCGATCTTGTCACATTTTAAATCTTGCCAAATCATTAAATAATAAAAAAAACTGCCACATAGTTATCTCCATTCACAATCGTGTTTATTAGGACAGAAATCCTTGTTTGGCGGTCCTACCATGGGCAGGTAGGTATCTTCCGTTTTTTACTTTACTGGCCCTATATTAAGTCTTTCATGATTCCATTGGTTTTGTATTATCTTTGTTCAATCTAAACACATTTCATGCTGAGCTAAGAATCTCAAATTTTGATGAGTTCTAGTCTCCTCTCCTGCACTAAAAGGGTTACGCGTGCTGTGATATTTTACACTATTTCAAATATGATAAATGATTTAGGGATATTTATATAATAAAAAAAACCACTATAAATGGAAACCACAACTGAGGACCCAAAACTTCTAAATCCTCTTTTTTTTTTCCCCATTTTGCCTATTATTAATTGATGTCAACGAAACTCATAACCCAAATCAAAATTGACGAGAAGGAGAAAAGAACATAAACAAGAAATTAAAGAAGAGAAGATCGTCTTCACCCTTCAATGTTGATCTCCACTTCTTTGCAGACACCACCCTCTTCTTCATTATATCACCTTCTTCGCCCCGCCAACGCCGTCCCTTCTCCGTTTCAGTAGAAGTAGAAGTCGACGTCATCCCCTTCTCCAAGCGAGTAAAAATTGATGCCATCACCTTATCTACTCCTCTCATCCTTGTTCACTCTCCTTCTCCCACCTCTCCAAGCATTTGCAACCACTATGATGAGATTTCATCTCCACTTCCAAAACCCCTTTTTTGTTATGTTTTTCACTGCTCAACATCCTTTTTTATTCTTCATTGTCTTTCCTCCATCCGCCACATAGTTTCCATTTATTTTGAAAGAGGAGAGATAACGGTGGTGATGGCCCTAGGATGATGGCAGTGAATATGTGTTGCCTTCCATTACTTGTTTAAGTGCCTAAGTAATATTTTCTTGAACTTTTTTCTAGTGAGTTCTTTTTTTTCATTGATGTCCAGAGTTGAAGTGGGAGAAGAGGAATTGGATTTTCTTTCGTGACCATGATGTTATGTAAAGTGTGTGTTTGAACAACTTATATGAACAATTGTAGAAATAAAATGTAGTATGTACAAAGTTGATTATGATGTCGTGCACATTCCATAATAGATTTGATGAATTAGTGGATGGATGTTTGTTAATTTGAATGTGGAATAATTTATTAATGTATATGGATATTGACTTGAATGTAGAATAAACTTTAATATGCAAGGTTGTTATTGTTGATGTCTATAGTTAGAATGTAGATAGATATTGGTTTGTTTGTGGAATAGGTTGTTCATGTTGATGGTTATTGATGTGGATCATTGTTGATTTGAATGTAAGACAAGTTTAAATATGGATTGTTGTCATTTGTTATTGTCGATGGTTAGAACATGAATGGGTGTTGATTTGTTTGTGGACCAATTTGTTAGTTTTTCTAGTGTTTCAAAAACTCGAAAGGTTTTTGTCCCTTTTCGAAAAATATGTTTTGTCCTTTTCTCTACTTGTTTCATAAGTGGGTTGTGTAGGCTTTATGCAAGTGTATGGGATCCCACATTGGTTAAGTCCAACACTTTAGAAGGCTTTATATGCATTTTCATCCATTTATCTCAAGAGGCGGAACTCGTCTTAAAAAGAGCGTCATCAGACGTGCAACTTATATGCCCATGATCTTTCCCAATTCTAGCCGATGTCGAACTTTGGTTGCACATCCCCAATAATCCTCCCCTCAAACAAAGGACCAAATCTCTTTGGATATTTTTACCGGGCCTCCCCTCAAACGATCATCCATCCGTCCGTTCCATCGAGGAGAGCCAACTCAAGAGCCTCACCACGGATCCACCAATCGTGAGTACTGTGCTAGCTTTCCCTTGCGCATCACTGGGGCCCACCACCTTTTGTTAAGCAATTTGAGGATTCTCCGGGCTAAGTCTGGGCTTGGGTTCTGATACCACTTGTTAGTACAGTGGACCACCACAAATTCCACATTGATATAATATTGTCCACTTTGGGCCTAAGCTCTCATGGATTTGTTCTTGGGTTCTACCCAAAAGGCCTCATACCAATGGAGTACTTAGTCCAACTTATATGCCCATGATCTTTCCCAATTCTAGCCGATGTGGGACTTTGGTTACACATCCCCGACAAATTGTTGGTCTTAAATGTGGAATAAATTGATAATACACATGGTTGTTAATGTGAATGTTTCAGTTTTGCTTCTGAACAAACTTGAAATGGAATGTAGATTTTTATTTTTTCCAATGAATCTGTTAAAATGGAATTGATAGGAAAACGATTTCTCCTAAGATATGAAAATTAGAAATGATTTTTTTATCGATATCAAGTAGTTATTAGTTAATATCGATGAATTTTTAGCTGACATCGACGAATACAGTATTTTCACACTGACTTGAGAATTTGGATATCATTGTTTATTTGTTGATATTAACTAATTATTAGTTGATATCGATGAATCTTTAGATTTCTATTTTCCTATATGAACTGAATTTTAGTTATTAGTCATTATTTGTCGATATCGACTAAGAATTAATTGATATCGATGAATTTTTAGTTAATACCGATGAATATTGTATTTCTTGAATAACATAAAAAGTGCATTCCGTGTCTAATATTTGTCAATATCAACTAATGTATCAAATAATTAGTTGATATCAACAAATATCATGTTTTTCTGTATCCCATCAGATTTGAATTTCAGACTGATATGAACTTCATATACCTATCCATTTGCATCCACCATTCACCAAAATGCAAACTAATCGAACAAAAACACAGTTCCATCACCTCCTAAAAATTATATCCACCATCACAAAATCATGGTTCATACATCCACCATTATAGAAAAAAAACACGATTCCATCATTATTCTACATTCACCATTCACCAAAAATATGAATGGTATGGTAACATCAAAATACAATCCATTAAGATGTAAACTAAACAAAAAACAATGCAGTTCCTCCAGTACAAAAGGACATGGCACCACTTATTGCCATTCATCTTTCACTAAAAAATAACAAAAGATGAGTGGAGAAGATGAGGAGATGAGAAGGTGGTTGAGGATTAAAGATGAAACAAGATGTGGGTTAAGACTCTTGAGTTTTGATGATGGGATCAAGGAAGATCATGCTCCTGCAAGATTTTCTTCTTCTCCTCTTATTTTCCATTTTTTTTATCTTCGGTCGATTTGGGGATTATGGGTTTTGTTGAAATCAATGATTAATGGGAAAAACAAAAAGAAAAATTAGATGATTTGGGTGAGAGGTCCTCCTCTAATATTATAAAAATTTTGGGTTCTCAATTGTGGATTCCACTTTTAGTGGTTTTTTTTGTTAAATGTCCCAATAATTTAGTATCGCATTTATTATTATATTTATATGCAGATTTTATTGTATTTTTATTACTGGGCTCGAGCTTAGCACGAGCCTTAGTTGTTACTTTAAATATAAGTTATTATTTACTCATCTCTGGGAGGCAAGAACCACATGAAGCATTGAGAAATTTGAGAAGAAAATGAGTTGATCTTACTCTATAAAAAAGAATAGTGTATTTATTTTTATTGTTTTGTTCATGTAGATTTGTCTAATTTGCTCTTTGGTACTAGAATAAAAATTAATCCACAGTTCCTTATAGCCTTCAATATGGTTGATATAGGTGTTTAATTAGATTTCTTTCTCTTAGTTTGCATTTTTTCTGTTATACATTAGAACCATCATTGGAAGTGCTTTTGTTGGAATGGAATGTTTAGGGTAGACGGGGACTTCATCCCTTCAACGTAATACCCTTTCACTTAGCTTACAGTGCTACCCTCAATGAAAAGAAGTCATTTCAGTGCCCATAGATGACCTTTTTTATTCCTCAATGTTTAGGGTATTTGGGTACCCTACAATTCTCTTAATGCATCATCATCTGAATTCCTCTCGTCTTACCAATTAAAGAAAGATTTTTTTTTTACTAAAAGACCCCTAAATTTTCATAATCCTAAAAAAAAAAAAATTGTATTTTATGTTTTTTACTAAAACACACCTTGAATGCTGGTCAAGGTTAGCAAAAAAGTAACTATGCAATTTCCACTCTTAAACCTTGTTATTTTGAATATTTTGCCCCTCATATTTACCGAGTCATTGAAGACAATTCCACTTAGAGTTGCACTATGATACTAAAATGGTATATTACATGTCTCTGGTACTCCATCTTGGGGCCTACATAATGATAATCTAGTCCGTTCAAAATGAATAACATACGCTTTATTGACAATATCTAAAATTTAAGCTCAATAGAGAAGAGATGATAGGTGGTGATGAAGATGAGTTTGGATCCTCTATTGCGACTATTAAATGTGAACTTACAAGTCTCCGGAAATCCATTGTGGGGCCCACATAATGATAATATGAACCGTTCAAATGAATGCCATCCCCTAATCAAATAAATATAGGATCTCCTATCTAGCATCTAGGCCAATTTCATGTTCATCCCCTAATCAAATGGACCAGGTCTCCAAAAAGTGGCTCATGCCTAGAGGAATCAAGAGAAGTCGTCTTTGGGAGAATTATCAGTTATCCAAATGTTATCTTATCCTCTAATAGGTTTCTCAAATCCTCCCACAACCCAACATCTAGATGCTGGAATTTGGAGAAATTTAAAGGGCCAAAAGTGACAGTTCAAATGACTTGAATTTTTTTGGAACTTTACTAATCAAAGTAAGACTCTAAGAAGTAAAGAACATAAAATAACAAGTGACATTACTATTGGAAATTCCAAACACAAAGAATTCTGTCTTGAGAAGTTCGTGCTTCAAAATACATCTTTTCTTTACAAAAGAAACACAAAATGTATAAAAGATAATCAATATAGAAAGAAGATTGCCGAAGTAGCCAGAACTCATGCTAACTCAGAGATGCATCTTTTGTGAAGAGAAGATATAATCTTCAATAATTTCCAGAATCGCCTTAAATTGCCAAGGAGTCAAATTCCACTTTGATAAGAAAGAATAGAATTTCATGTGATCCTTTTTTACATAAAATTTCCAGAATCGTCTTAAATGCAACCTCTTCTTATCCTTCATGAATAAAGAGTGCAAATAAGTTGTAATGATCACTCCAGCAGTTTTGATACTTGAGGTGTGACTCGGCCGAGTCTCTATTGGCTTGACTCTCTCATATCCGAATCTGAGTCAACTTGGACTCAATCACTCAAGTGAGTTTTAAAACCCGGCTTTAAGGGACAAAAATGAAATTAGAGGCTCAAAACTCATAATCACTATATGGTGTAAATCATTTATTTGTGTCATTTTGAGTGCCAATCTATTTGATAAATTTTGGGTCTTGTTAGCCAACTAATGTATTTTGCAAGTTGAAGAATAAGTTTCATCATCTTTAAGATTTTTACTTTTTTAATATAAAATAAAAATAACTAGACTACTTGAGTCTCCCAGTTGAATCCAAATCCCAAGCTGGTGGGGATATAGCAGAAAGTAGTCTAGTTGAAAGCCTTCACTGCAGAATGTCTCATTGTAACAATTCATTCTCTCTCACAGAGAGAGGCAAACCTAGCAAAGATATCATTCTTCATAGTCAAGTGAAAATCAAAACATCACCATCACAAGATATTCATGCCTGCATTCAGAAGTCTCCACTCAATTGTTTTTTTTGTTTTTTTTTAACTAATATAGCTACAATCCCATATAACCACTGTTTTTGTTCTAGTTAATTTCAGTATAAAAGTGAATGGTCAATTTGAGGAGTAGAACCTCTTCCTCTTAAGTTGCAGTAGTTGAAAAGCTCGGAAAATGATGCTTTCATTTAGCAAAACAACAAAATGTTCCACACAGATCCTTCATCGAATTGAAGCCCAACACTTTGTACAAAATCCTCAACTTCGATAACATAATTACAGGATTGCAACCAAGTTAAATATGCATTTCAACACAAAAATCCCAAACAGACATTCGGTGCGATTAAAATTCTTTCTGATACTCCAAATGATAGCAGCAGATTCAGGAATCCCACAAAATCATCCAAGAGTTGCCGCAGTTTCATTAAGCAAGGCCCTGAAACTCAAAACACCAGTTTTTGCTTTCCATCCCCACTTAAAATGCTTTCTATCTCTAAATCAATCTTCTTCCGTGGATAGTGTAATTTAACTTCTTAATTTAGGACTTCCCAAAAGTCAGATTGACAGCATCAAACGTGACAACTCACCAAACGAAGAATCTGTGCCATTTGAAAATTCAATTGCTTCAAATCTCAATGGATCTTCAAGTTAGATGACATCTAGAAGTTAATAAGGTGATCATAAACTAAAAATGAGAAGTTTCAGTTCAAACAGAACCAACAGAACATTGCCAAAGATCCATCACCATGTCATCAAGCAGGATCTGAAGAATCTCTCTCTCAATCTCCACACCCATATCAAATACTACGGGCTTAAAATCGGTCCATTTTCCAAAGGAATTGCTCATCTCTCTTTCTACAATACAGTCAAGATCCTTCCTGGCCAAATTTCTCCACTTCCTGATATCCTCAAAAATCTCTCCTGCCAGCCTGCCTCTGCTCAAAGACAGTGGCAGTTTAGACCAGTCCCTGAAACCAGATTCCAAGTAACAGCTGTATCTTGAATCCAAAGATTCTACCATACAATCAAACAGAAATCCCCTAAGTTGGCTCCTCTCCACATCAGGAATACCCAAACTGCATCTGGGTGATCCCCATAGATGTTCTGCGAGAGCTTCTAACTTGTCGAGGAAAAGCGGGTCCACAAGGGTGTCAGCACCAATGCCATCAGCATCATACCGAGCAAGGTTTTCAAACAACAGTTCCAGATTCATTATAACATCTCTAGCATAGTTAAGCTTCACTCCCGTCAATCCAATCTCATCAGTATCAATACTAAGCATGCTGGAGATATTGTTGATAGTTCCAATCCTGACCTTTCTTGAGTTAATTGAAGTGGCAGAGTCCAAAAGATCTGGATCATGAAGCTGTGGTTGCATTTGGCAATGGGACAACCTGGACCGGTTATCCAGCTTGTGTCCTGCAATCAGAAGAATGTGAGATGAAATAGGCAACATGTTTCCACAGCTAAATAGAAATGTAAGGAAAGGTGTATGCCTATGTGCATTTTTTTTTTCCACAGTAGTTTTCTTCTTTCTCGATTTTAGAGTCATTGATGCTACTAAAACAAGGGAAAAGATGCAGGCTTTTATTAAAATGGTTAAAAAGAATCATTTGGAACAATAAATGATGATGATGACTTCATACCTGAGCAATAATTGGGACTCTCAGATAAGTAACCGTCATTTGAAAACGAAGCTTCGAGAATTGATGTTGGACTGGGATGATCGCAATCAGCAGCAAGTGGACGTAACTGGAGACAAACCTCCTCTTTGGCTTCGGTCTGAAGAAAATAAACAGCAAAACAAGAATGTCAGAGAAAATGTTTGCCAATCCACAGAGGTTGATCAAGACCCCTATTTTACTAGTCACAACTCACAAGAAAAATGAAGATAAAAAATAATATGCATATGATTACTGGGCCACCAATGGGATGGGCTTGAATAGATCTTATAGGCTGCCTACAAGTCAAGCCCTTCTCTTAAATAGTGCCAGGTCAAGTCTTTTGTTTCAAAGCCTATAAGCCCGATTAGCCTACCCCATTTAGTTCCGGCTACCTAAACTTTACAAATCTTAGAATATTCTCATACCGTTAATGTTCTTTGAATTCTTGGTGATCTAAAACTTCTCTCATACACAAATCTAGTTGAAGGTTATAGGCTAAAAAATCACTTGACTGATGATCCAAGCCACCCTATTGGTGGCATTAACAGAGCTAGTTGACATAAAATATAAAACAATGCATTATCAAAGTAAAGATTTTTACATGTATAGATTTAATAAATAGTAAAACCTAATTAACATTGTTGAGCCATGCATAGGTTTTAATACTTTAAAGGGGTTTGTCTAAGGCATGATATTGAAGCCATTTGGGAAAGGCTAGGCCTGAATAGCATTGGTCTGTGCTGCTTTCACTAACCTTGCCCCAGCTCGAGTCCATCCAGTAATATCCCTAATCATACCACAGAGATGCCAGTTAACAATACAACACTAACAGCAGCAGATAAAAGGAACAGAGAAGAAACTGAGCCCCACATTCCACATTTACCATCCCTACTAGGCAAGAATGGCATTAATTAAGTGTATTTGACAGTGCTGGTTTCATCAAATGTGTTCCACCAAATCAAAAACAGCAAGGCCTTTCTGCTTACCTCTATTTTGAGGTAAATGAAAGCGTCAGTCTGGATCAACCAAATCCAGTCCAAGCCTATTACAATATCCATTGTAATGGCATAGGACGCAAAGTCCAACATTTTCCCTAAGCAAGTGGAGTCACAATGTGTAAAATGAATTATAAGCACAGCACTTCCATTTGGCTCTATAGGTACTGCTCATGTGATCTCAGATAGCTTTGTTATTAAATGAATATTTTCTGAAACTCAGTGACTAATGGCGGTGCTATATAATACAGGATGATTTTCTCCTGCACACCTGCATACTGCGCATCAATGCCATTCTTCGCATGGGATCCGGTGAAATTTAGGGGGGTCCCACCTTTGGGGATGCTCCAGATGTGCGCTCCCACAAGAGCGCATGCACAGGAGAAAGTTCTCCATACAATACAAACAACATTGTCTTTGACTCATAAGTTGGGACTGTTGAAGCACACAAGATATAACAATCACAGCCCCAAAACAGAGCAGTTTAATGGCATAACCAGATTCGGTCCAAAGACATTTTTGTTTACCAGCAACAATATTTCATTGAAAAATGAAAATCATTTACAGCCAACAAAACTTACACAGTAGAAGAGGAATATTCACCACCATTTTCTCTCATGAACAAAAACATTATTGGTTCATTACCCTCCCTTTCCTCTCCTTACTAGACTATAAGCAACTTCAGAAAATTTTAATTATATCCAATTTTAATCATATCCAAGTCCACACCCAACATTGCCAAAGAATCAGATACTTGATTTGCTTCTCTGTACACATGTGAGAACTGAGAATACCAATATCATTGAAGCAATTGTCTTCCAAATCTCCCTCACAGTAGTAGCTTACCTGCATGCTTCTCCTACTTTCCTCTTATAGCTCAATTTATTGCATTTTATATCTCCCTCAGTGACTGAGTTTCTCAATAATCTTCCTCCGAGAATTTTAAGCACCATCGTAACACTAAAAAAAAAAAAGATTGGTTTATAGAAAATATCCTTACATAATTATACCCATGAGACGGCATATCTTTACGATACCCATAGTCTAAAGTTTGTGTTTTAGAGTGTCCATGTTCCAATCTGTGCTGCACATGACAATCATAGTTTTACCTGGTTATGAAAGGTCCAAATTGAAACCATAGGCTGTTCTAGATAAACTAGCTTGTACCACACCCATCTGTAAAGATACATGGATTATCATAAAGAATGCTACCAAAATTTCCCTTCATAATACAACAAAAGACTGGAGGTCCAAGCATTCAACCTTTTTTTTTTTTGTAGGTCCAAGCATTCAACTTAAAGCTCATCCAAAAGCGTATAGAATTGTGCATGACAAATTTAGCTTTGATTGCCAAATCCCAAATGACCTTTTCCATGCAAACCTTGTATGCAAAAGCTCTGCTCAAAGAATGGACAAGCATAACACCTGAACCATTACGTAGTTTGATTACTGAATATATCCATGTGTTAAACGATACACAATGGCTCTCTCCAGATTTCATCAGATAATGACAAGTAATTAGGTTCAAATCATATACTAAGAATATTGATACCAATCAGTAGTGTTGCAACTAAATGAAGGACTAATCAGTCTAAATTACATGAAAGAACCGGAGAGGATAAACTCACCTGGAACTTACTGCCTGGACTGTGAGCCATTTCCTGCACATGGGTGCAATCAGAGCACACGGGACTAGTACTATACATGCTATCCTTCAAACTCAGCCCATCTGAGCAGTTGTCTCCATTTACTTGAGCGTTTGGCCTGCTCATTGACAGTGCAGATATCAACTCTTGAAGAATGGCAGTAGATCTACCAGACAAAGTATCACCGGTGACGGACTCATCCCTCTCTAGACAAGTTAACTCCTTTAGCTTCTGCTCTAAGAGAGCACCTAGAGCATCTCCTTTGAATCCAGTCACTCTTCTTAAAGGCGACGAACTTTCATTGTTTGCATCCAACATCGCCACCTCTTTATTGTGAGAGGAATCACAAGTCACCTCACCTTTGCTCTGTTTCTTCATTTCTACGGAAGAAGATGAAGTACCCTGCTTTTTTTTTGAAGTAAATGTGAAAAAAAGCTGGATCTGTGTCCTTACTGTTCCTTGTATCATTACCTTCTGCCTTCTTAGGAAAAGCTTTATTACCACTACACTGATTTACAGAGCGAACAAAAGGTGCTGAACCGTTTCTATGAATTACATCACTAGTAACACTTCTTTGCTTTCCACGAGTAGAATTGGAAAAGCCTGTGTTTTCAACATGCAGACTGCTATTAACTGGCCGTCTTTTTCGGGCCAAGTTATTCACTGTTGACAAGGAATCATCCTTCTTCTCCCAAGAACTCATTTCCATTTTCATCTTAGCACCATCTAATACTCTTGTTGATGTCTGCCTACGGTTAGTGTGGCTCAGATTTCTATTTGAAGCAACATAGTCTTTACTCCTATTGACAGCATTAGAAGGTGAGTCCCTTCTGATCTGATGACTAAACAAATGTGTCCTTTCATGTACTCTATTCTTAGCTGGCATCATCTGGCTGCACTTTTGATCGTTCTGCTTAGACGAAATTGAATCAATAACCGGTTGGGGCCTGCATTCCCGGGCCATCGAAAACAATTTCTGGCTTCTCTGAATATGAGGTTTCTCATTCATAAAATTTTGAGTCGACCTGTGCAAATTGGACTTAGCCTGAGCAGCAAGAGAGACCGCCCTGTGACATTTGGGGGAAACAGATCTCCCCCCATCTGCATCACCATCTTGCTCGAGGGATGTTTTGGGAGATCTCATGCTATTTTCAGACCCATGAGAGGAGGCATTACTAAATTCTGAAGAAGTGAGCTCTGAAGAAGAAGACCCAAAGTCACTAACTTGTTCCTCACCGTTTGGAATAAAATTCACTGCATCTACAAAATTACCGCAGCTATTGCATGTAGACTGTACATTTAACGACTTGGCACCAATCGGACCAGTGGGTTGTCTAGTTTGCTTTAATGAAAATGCTGTCCCTTCTATTGGAGCATGATCATCCAGAGAAATGCAAGGCGAAGCAGAATATGTAAGAGAACACCTTGCCCGGTTCGTCGCTTGCAAACCAGGTTCCAATATTCTTGTGGCAGCTTCCACCAACCGCGCTGCATTTCTTCCAGAAAGTCTCCTTGGACTCTTAACTGGAGAAGAAAGCTTGTGACGTTGTTTTCTTGACTGCGGGAAGACATTTTTGAAATGTAGTGCTTCAGCTCCAACCTTTGCAACCGTGCGCCTATCAAAAAACCCAGTCTTCCGCAGCTTCTGAGGCCTCGAGCCAACTTTCATTAGCCCCTTTTCAGAATTCAGATTGCGATCAAAGCAGAACTCAGATGCTTTCTGACTATTATCAACATGTTTTCTTCCTTGATTCAAGTAAATATCCGAAGTGGGAGCTTTCTTCGGTTTATCACGGTGCACAACTGGCATCGATTCCAGACCCATTAGCCTGGCCACCAAGCCAGGTTTCCGCATTGCACTTCGCTCCGCATCACTGTCCTTGCCAGTTCTCTTCATGCTAGGAAAGCCCCCGCGATTTTCATCAGCAATCTACAATTGATTAAACGCGGAGGGAGAGATTAAAAGAAAAAAATAAAACAATTCCTTCAACAGATACAAGAATTAGCAGCATTTTTCATGCGTACAGAGTTCACCTCCTTCCATGATCCATAGATCAACATGGTGCTGCCCCTCCTTGGGTGGGCAAGGGGCAGTAAATCTAATCATGTATGTTTCCCCACAGGCCATATCTAAGGCACCCATTTCCAGGCCATTTATCAGATGGCTAGGATTATCCAAAGGGAGACATTTTTGCAACATTGTCTGAGGACAGCCAGATGAATAATCTAGATCACTGAAAGGTGGTGAGTCTTCCTAATTCCTATAACAGCAGTCATTTACAAGGGGCAATGCACATTTCTTCTATAAAGCAATATAGACAGTCAATTGATGATGAAACAACCATTCAACAAGGCAACTACTTACAAGAAGAAGCTTCGCCATGGGCAATTTCTCATCACTTCCAAACTTGCTCGAAACCCGTTTGGCACCCACTACACCATTTTCCCAAAAAAAAAAAAAAAACATTAATAATCTTCTGATGCATCCTAAGCAATTTATCAGGGAAAGAAACAAAACCTGAAATGGCATTAAAAATTCTCATCTGGGTTTACAATACCTGGTGGAAACAGCTTCTTGGAGAAGAGCTTTTTCTTTGCAAGGCGGCGATTCCAGTCAAAGAGCTGAAAGAAGACGCCTACGCAGCTGTTCGACCTCTGCGGCCGCTTCTCAGTGATAGCCAAAGAAGATGCGGTTTTAGATGATGTTTCAGTCATTCTTTTGGAACACAAAAGAAGCCTAGAATTGCTTTGCAAATTCCAAATTCTTCTTTAAAGTTCCCAACTTTTTAACTGAATCTAGATTTGAAGACAAATTCTGAGAATGGCCTTAAAAATGCCCCGATTTCTGCAGCACGGAAGATACAAAAGACTGGAGATTTAACCAGATAAGCCCCCTAAAATCAACTAAAAAACACTCCAAAATCTCCCCCATTCTACTTCAAAGTCACACACCAACAACCCAGAAAATGCCCTTATGGGACCCCTAAAATTCCCCACAATCATCTGCAAATGAAACTCCAAAACCCCAAAAATCCACTCATACAGCTCAAGAAATCTTAAAAGAAGAAGAAGAGCAAGCTCCTGTAAGTAACCCACAAAATGCTCTCACTATAAGGCTTGGAAATACACAAATACTCCAAAAAAAAAAAAAAAAAACCCAAATGAGAGGATTATCTCACTAACAAACTATCCTTCAAATGAAGCTCAACCCAAACTCTATAACAGAAAATAACCCAAGACCCATTTCAACAAAACCCCTGCAAAGACTAAAAAAAAAAACCTCATTCCCTCTCTCTCTCTCTCACCCACATTTATTCTCCATCATTGAAGCTTCAACATCAGTTCACGAGCGCGAAAACAAGATAACAAGAAAGCATACAAAACAGAAGCTGGTCTTATCTTGCACCGAAAGCGATCTTTCATCTCCCCATTTCTGCAAATGACTCTGCAAAGCAGCAAAGACTGCAAGAGAGCCAAGAAGGAAGAGCAAGGGAGGGACCAATGGGCGTAGGATAAACTAAAGAACGCGTGAGTGCGCAGTTTAAGTGAAGAAAGAGACAAAAACTCCTGGAATACTGTGACTGCAAGTCAAACAAACAAGAAGAAGAAGAACCGGAAGAGAGAGAGGGAGCATACAATACAAATGCTGACAAAATCGGCGTCTCTCTTTTGAAAAAATCTGTCATGCAATACCTGTCAAGCTGAGGAGCGTGGTTTTTAAATTCCCAAAGTTGAAGTAGGTTTCCATGTGTCGGTCGGGACGTGTGATTTTGGACGAGTCGAGTTGGATGGCCCACCATCACCGACACTGGGAACAGAAGAAGGGCCCATGCTTATCATCACTACATGATGTAAAGATTGGGTGTGGGGATTTTTATTCTTTTGATCATCACCTTTGAGCGAACGTGCCGACCTTGAAGAAAGTGTAATGTGTAAAAGGTAATTCATTGACCAGCAGCTCAGGTTTTGAGGGGGGCACTTGCTCATGTTATCCACCTCTCATTGTAGAAACACCAAGTCCAAATTACACACTAGGGCCGAATTTAATAAAGAGAGCTGCCACATCAAACTTTGGGGAAATTCTATATTCATCCCAAAAATTGCTGAAAACACTCATATTTTTTAATAAACAGTGATTTTTTTTTTTAGAATGTAGGTGTGCTCAGCAATTTTTGGAGTGTATATAGAATTTCCCCAAACTTTGTCCTTCAGCATTTCCCATTTTCATGTTAAAAAAAATATTTTTTATATAAAATTACCTAAAAAGATATCTATCAAAATATCTCCCTTCCCCCTTTTTTCTACACTCACCTACCCGACCCAACCACCACCGGAAGGAGACAGGGACAGAAATAGGGAGGGCAGCGGCGGGGAGAGGGAGAGACAGAAGGGGAGAAAGGGCAGTGGGCATTGGCAGGGAGAGGGAGATAGGAATGGAGCGAAGGGCGGCGTATTGTGGCAGGGAAAGGGGAAGATGGGGAGCGAATTGAGAAGGGTATTTTGGTAACAAAAGGGTGCATGGAGAAAGGTTTTGGAAAGAGAAGGGAAGTAGAAGGAGAAGCTTTGAGTGTGGCATTAACAGCGCTCTTGAATAAATTGGAATTTACAGTGGAATTCCACCAAAATCTCTTCGAAGGAATAAAGGGTATGAGTAAGGATGTAAATGGGTCTCCAATTTTTCGATCATCTGGAGGTTCCAACTAATTAAAAACTGATTCGCGTCCTTATTTATGCTTCAATAAGTAAATGACTCCAGGTCCAATCCCACCTTAGTTCCAACCCATGGACCTGGGACCCAACATATTACATCAATTTTCAAACATCTCTTCTAAAACCCAGGTTTTTTCGTATCATTCTCTACTTACACATGGAACCGAACCCGGACCCATCCCATAGACGGACCAGTTCCGATTCCGCAACCAAGAAACCGGATTCAATTTCAGTTCTGGTTCCATCCTCTCATTAATGGTTCCGGATTCAGGTCCACCATGGACCCGCACCATAACTGACTCATTTACATCCCTAGGTATAAGGTGGACCTGTAGATGCAAACTTTACTTTCCTAAGATTTAGGTTACCAGATTGATGGATAAGTATTTATTTTGGGCAAAATTAGCGAAAGGTCCCTATAAGTGAATGTATCAAGCCTCCAGTCCAAGGAAAAACTTATTAAGGCCTCTAGTCCACTCAGCTAGACTCTTTACAGCCATAGGTCCCTATATCCACATGATCACATTTTTCATGACTAATTTGCCCTTCCAACTGTTTTAGGCATAAAATTTTGAAATTTTAAATTTTAAATCTTGTATTCTCCCTCCTTCTTAACTTCCGCAGCAGCTCTGCTTATCCAATCCAAATACATAGCAAACCCAAGCCCTCTGCGAGCTCCGCCTCCTCTCCAAGCACGATCCGGACTCCCGCGCCTGCATCTCCGAGGTCGGCGCCATCCACCTTCTCCTCCACCTCCTTTATAAAGTAATTCAAGCCGACTGGGCTCGGATGCAGTGGGTGATGGTGGGAAAATTTGGATGATCAGATGCTATTCTTGATTCCGAAAACTTCAATTAAATTTATGCTTTGATTTGAGTGGTTCACACCATGTCTTTTCCCCTGGCCCTACTTCAGTTTGCTTGTTTTCTTATTTATTCACATTTTCTGTTGACGCTCTTATTTCTAGATAGTCTTCTGTCCCAAAAAATGCATTGTTAACATATATTTGCCATTTTAACTATGATTAAAGATTCGTATGCGGAATTTGAAGTGGGTATCCATGGGGTGACCGTTTAAAACGATTCCAGTGCAATGATGCGGTGACTTGTGCAATGGCGCTGGATCTAGCCATCGCGGCGGGGTAGGCGGTGACCGGCTCGTCGGATTTATGGGTGGTGAAGGCCGGCGGCTACGGTGGCTGCGGCGGTGCAACCTTATCGCCGATCTTGTAGGAGATGTTGAGGATGCCTTTGGGTTTCCCGGAGGGCTTTATGACCTGGTAGCTGACGAACTTGGTGGCGGTGGTGGGGTCAGAAGGGGAGACCTTGAGGAGCTCCTTGATGGGGATGTGGACCCGAATGGGGACAACAATGACCTGGGTCTTGCCATCTGGTCTTAGCCATGGACAAGTTCCGCTCTTGCGGACCTTGGTTAGGATGATGGTCTTTATTTTTTTTTTTTTACTGTTCTGTAGTGGAGATGGAAGATGAGAATTGGGTGCTGTAGACAGAGGTGGTGACAAGAAGGGATTGAGATGGATAAACGGATGAGAGGGGAATTCCGTTGAGGACCGACGTCTCCCCGGTGATTGCTCTTTGGCTCTGTTTATCTATTTTATCAAATTTATCTGAGTTTTGTTCAATTTTATCCGAGTTTTTTGTCAAATTTATATAAGTTTTGTTCAAATTTATCTATTTTTTGTCATATTTGTCTGAGTGTTGTTCAAATTTATCTGTTTTCTGTCATATTTCTTTGTATTTTTGGTAAATTTATCTAAGTTTTTTCAAAATTTATCTGTTTTTTATCATATTTGTCTGAGTGTTGTTCAAATTTATCTATTTTCTGTCATATTTCTTTGTGTTTTTGGTAAATTTATCTAAGTTTTTTCAAAATTTATCTGAGTTTTCTGTAAATTTATCTAAGTTTTGTTCAAATTTTTCGGAGTTTTTGTCAAATTTATCTGAGTGTTGTTCAAATTTATCTATTTTCTGTAATATTTCTTTGTATTTTTGGTAAATTTATCTGAGTTTTTTTCTGAGTTTTTTAGCAAACTTATTTACGTTTTTTGAAATCTATATGCGTTTTTTAAATTTATTTACGTCTTTTGAAATTTATTGCGTTTTTTCAAATTTATTGTGTTTTTTCAAATTTATTGCGTTTTTCCAAATTTATTGCATTTTTAAAATTTATTGCATTTTTTGAAATTATTGTGTTTTTTCAAATTTATTGTGTTTTTTCAAATTTATTACATTTTTTAAAATTATTGCATTATTTAAAATTTATTTTCATTATTTTAAATTTATTTACATTTTTTGGGATTTTCTTTGGATCTTTTGAGATTTATTTGAGTCTTTTGAAATTTATTTATATTTTTTTAAATTTTATTTTGATATTTTAAAACTTATTTGCATTTTTTAAAATTTATTTGCGTTATTTGATTATATATTGCTTTTTTTAAAACTTATTGTATTTTTCGAAATTATTTCATTTTTTAAAATTTATTTTCGTAATTTTGAAATTTATTTGTGTGTTTTTAGAATTTATTTGAAAATCTGGGGATTCCATTAATCGTGGACAATTAAATGTTAGTTGGCCATTATTAATGGGATATCCCACCAATCATGGTATCCTACCAATCATGGGATTGGTTATGATTTGAAGAAAGGGTAAATTAGCCGTTTTAGGTGTGAATAAGTGTGAGAGGGACCTTTGGCTCTATGACTTTTTTTTGTGGATCTAAAGCCATAAAGTGTAATGTTGAGGGACCTGTCGCCGAATGCCCCTTTATTTTTCAATAAAGAGAATATAATTTGATAGCCATTTTTGCAAATTGACTTTTGTTTCTCGAAATTTAACAAGGGATACAATCATGGTTTTGAATTTTAAATATTACAATAGAATTAATAAAGACTTTACAAAACATTTAATAGTTGCCCTATGTACAAGCATGAGAATGTTAAAAGTAAATTTTCCTATTCACCTCATACAGTATTACTATGAAAACTTCAAGCAGACCCACCTTATGATACATCTGAACTGTTGACACACTTAAAAACCTCACGACTGTCATTGAACCATGGGGTTTGCAACCACTAAATGGACTTGACAATTTATTGATGATCAAATTTTTTTTTTTAATATAAGATTGTTAAATTCTGGGGGCGGGAGGGTTGGTCATGGATCATGGCATTAAAGGCATGAGATTGACCCCTTTTTATATATAGGTCCATCATAAGTTGATCATTCCATCCCACCCATGTTCCATAAATCTATAAGGCCCCAACTATTGGCATTTGTGATAGGCCCACTTGTGTTTACATGTGGGTGGACCCCACTCACAAAGATACATCCCTCACAAGGAGTCTCACGATGATATGGATAAGAGTAGCCTGAGTTTTATTCAACTCTCTATCTCTTTATCATATCCACATTCAAATTTAAATTGAGAGAGATTAATCTAATTATTTCTCAATTCAAATTTGAATAGAGATCTTATCACCCATTAGCCTAATGGCTATATATAGACATAAGAGATATCAGTTGGGATAACTTTTAACAATTCATCTTCCTTCCACTAGATGTACAATTCTCTATCATCATCTTCTGCATCAAGGGTGTCCATCATTGCCCTTGGATCTTGAAGAATGAATCATACATGAGTGATCTCTCATAGACAGTTCAAGCCGACGCTGTCCTTATCGTGTTTTTAGCAGCCAGCTCTTATAGATCTATGCTTCCACTGCATCTACAACCATCACCAACAACCAGTGTGCACGATAATACAATGAGAGGTGAATGTGTATGAACATTTCCTTCTATTATAAATACCATATTAATTAAACAACAATATTTCTATGATAGTCAAAGGGTCAGGCTGGGGTAAGCTCTTATCTTACCCTCATTTATGAGGGCTGGGCCTAATCGAGTAAAAGCCCTTGGCATCTTAGGCAGGCCTACGATTCTTAGGCCCTTACCTTACCCTCAAGGACAAGGGCCGAGTTGGGGTTAGGTTAGGGCCGAAAGGAAAACTTTTTTTTTTTCAGTAAACAATTAAGCTTTGAAAAAATAATTTTACAATTACTTATAGACCTACAATTTCAAAACCATTGCTACATGTGAAAACCCTATCGGATTCTGCGAACCCAACTTGCAGACCTAAAGAAAATTTTGATTGAAATTTTGTCTAGACTTTCTTTCTTGAATGATGTTTGCCAATTACTAAATTGATGACATTTCCACGGTTTTGAGAAATGAGAAAAGCAGTTTCAAGATGCCCAGTTTTTCTACATGATGCTACTCTTGTTCAGTGATTCATTTCACTGATATGATATAACAAAATAGTGGATAAGGGCTCCCACAGAATTGTTACCTAAACAAAGGTGGTTTAATTAAGTGTTTATCCAAAACAATGGCCCAGAAAACACACAGAGTGGATGGCCATGATTTTCCGTATCTAGAATATATTTTGAAACATCCACATATCATCCCTCGGAATCAGTTTAAACTTAAAACTAGGAGGCTTCATGTGAACATTCAGTACTTTTTAGAGAACCCCAGCTCCCTTTTCTTCTCCTTGCATTGTTCATGTCATTGTCAAGATGATTCTTAGGTAGAGTTTGGTTCGCTATAATGAATGGCGGAATGGAATGGTCATTCCAACGGAATAGTCATTACAGCGTTTGATTAGCAAAAAATTAACGGAATGACGATTACCTCCGAAATCCCATTCCCTCGTACACGAGGGAATGCGCCATTCCAATGGGGATGAGAAGGAATGACCAATTCCATTCATTTCTACTTGTCGTTGAGACCAAAATACCCTTGTTTCACATCTACCACTATTATAAAAGAAAAGAACTCGTGTGTGCCTCACCTATATAATAATAATATAATCTATACATTATTATTATTATTATTAGGGGATTTTACAAAAAAAAAACAGCTTAAATGTCCACTGGGCTCCAAAGGTAATTTTAACCTCCATTGCACCGGATCAGTCACTTTTCACGAAATGGTATTTTTTTTAGCACTTTCAACTAGTGTCCCTAGCGACCCTAGTTTTATAACGTTAAGGGTCCTAGGGACCCTGTGGTGTCATGTTTCGTTTAGTACTTTTAACTAGCGTCCCTAGCGATCTTAATTTTATGACGTTAAGGGTCCCTAGGGACCTGCAGATCCTTCCAATTTCAGTTGCAGGAAGCCATATCCGCATCTCTCCTCTACCAACAACCACCCTATTCCTCCTCCACCACCCATCCCTCCCAGATCCCATCCCCCTCAACCCCAACCCCCATTGTATAACGATTACGGACTCGCCCTCTCTCTCTCTCTCCGGGCATTAGAGGTTTTTGTTGAAATGTGTTTTAATGTTAGATCTGTTGCTTGAAATCGTTTCTCTTCTATGTAGATCTTCATATCTGTATTTCTTTCTTGTGTTCCTGAGCAAGCTTTTGATCTACCTGTATAGATCCGCATTTGTTTTGTAGATCTTCAGATATGTATTTACAGTATTTTGTTGTGTGTTTCTAACCAAGAATTAGTTATACCTGTATAGATCCTTCACATCGTCTGAGATTGATCTTAGATCTAGGCATTAGTTCTACCTGTCCAAACTAGAAAAAAAAAGTTTACACAAAATAAAAAAAGAATGGAACAGCAGACATTTTGGAGAAGACGGCTTGGAGAAGAAGACCTGGACAACGAAAGAGGGAAAAAAACCCTCTTTTGTCTACTTTTCGTATACACCGCAGGGTCCCTAGCGACCCTTAACGTTATAAAACTAGGGTCGCTAGGGACGCTAGTTGAAAGTGCTAAAAAAAAATACCATTTCGTGAAAAGTGACTGATCCGGTGCAATGGAGGTTAATATTACCTTTTGAGCCCAGTGGACATCTAAATTATTTTTTTTTGGTAAAATCCCCTTATTATTATTATTATTATAAAATTATAAAAGAGAAGAACTTGTGTGGGCCTCACCTATATAATAATAGTATAATCTATACACTATTATTATTATTATAAGATTATAAAGGAGAATAACTTATGTGGGCCCCACCTATATAATAATAATATAATCTATATATTATTATTATTATTATAAAATTATAAAGGAGAAGAACTTGTGTGGGCCCTACCTATAGAATAATAATATAATTCATACATCATCTAACAAGGGTATTTTGGTCATACTTATATAAAACTTATTCCATTCCGGGTATTATTCCCTCGTACCAAACGCAGGAACATGAATTAGTGGGTTGATTCCTCCAGCGTACCAAATGCTGGAATGGTAATCACTATTCATGCCTCATTCCATTCCAGACTCATTCCGGTCTCCATTCCATCCCCGCCTGAATGCGAACCAAACGCCACTTTAGAACACATATAATTGAATCATTCAACAATATATTGAGTTTCTAAAAATTAAAAAGAAAAAAGCATGCATTGAGAATTTCATTAATGCACTTTGGTGATAAACAACTTTTTTTTTTTTGCTATCGGAAGGTTCTCAACCCTTTGGGCTGGACTAGTCCCTCCGAGCCCAGAGAGAAGCCGAGTAAACTCCTATGTAACCCCAGTGTGTTAGTGCAGTTTTGAACCTACAACCTCCGGGTGCAAACTGTAGTTCTAAGCCAATTAAGCTACCCCTTGGGATTACTTTGGTGATAAACAACAAACCATTAGATTTCTTCACTATCAATGTCAATTGCCAAATACAGGCATATACATCCGGCGGATCAACATGTACCAAAAGCCCTGACTGTTGGTAAGCCATAGGCACTCAATTGGTATCACTTGGTTGGGTATCATAACCAGCCCAAATGAGTTTATACCGTATATTTATATAATATATTTTCAATAGACAAATGGCTAGGCTGGGTAAAGTCCTAGCTCAATCAGCCCTCAAGGTTGCGGGCATTTTAGATTTGTACTCAACCTTAACTTATATGATTTGATCCAAGTAAGATTTGATTTGATGAAGGAGAGGGGCCCCATCAATATAAAATTAAAGTGGGCAAGGCATCTACCGAACTTGCTGGGGCCACTAGATTTGATCTCTTCTACCAAGTCTAACCAGTGAATCCAGTGATTTTGTCTGCCCCCCCACCAGATAAAATATTTTGGAAGCAACAACATGAGGCAGTGTGACCTGTCCATGGTGGAATCCATGACCCATGAGATGAAAGGTTTCCATCATACCGAGTACAGGAGGAGATCTGAAGATGGCTTGGATTGGATTTGTTGTTTCCCATATGGTAGCTGTATTTTATACACTTGTCGTAAGTAGTTGTAGTATAATGGTTAGAATATGGTGATGGCACGCGCGTGGAGAAGGGACAAGGATAGTTGAGATGCCGAGGCAGATGTTTAGATGAAGGAGAGCATTTTTGATAAACAAGAAGTTGGATGGCTCATATTACTAGACTTAGAAAAGTTGAGTCACTAGGTACGTGGAAATCGGTAGGCAAGAGTGACCTTGAAAGATAATGGCATTGGACCGGATGGAAGGGTATTTGTATGCTTCTCCTAATCATCATATTATATCATATATAGGGTGAGTGATACTTTCTTTTTTTAAAATTTTTAAATATAAATTATATTTTTTAAATACATAGGATGAAGTATAAAATACAGTACAAAAAGGGGAGTGCCTCTCTATGGTGAGAGAAAGATGCATATGAACATTCCCATAATTTATATATTCATGGAAAACAACAAGCTTGGCAAGCAATCTACACACTCACCTTAATAAGAGTTAGTTGAACTGGGATGATTTTTATCCCGTGTCGTATGTGAAAAATCCGTTTCAGATTTATTCGGTGTACGTTTATGTAAGTTTAATAGATAGTGTCTGAAAAATTAGAATCAAATATCTCACGGATGCCCGCATAATAAAAGAAATTAAAAAAAAAAGCAATCTAAGCAGTCGCACCCTTTGGCGGTCCAAACCATCTATCTAATGCACATTGTTAGGCACAAAGTTGAATTTAAATCCTCTGAGAAATCTTGAGTTTAAGGGAAAGTAATTTTACAAAGGACCTCCTATTGGAAATTGAACCAAATAAACTTCCATCAGGTATATGGGAACTAACTCTGATTGAGGTATATCTTTGGGAGTATCCCATATACCTAGTGGGCATATATTTTTAGCGGTTTGGATTTCAAGATGTGGGCACCACCATGTAGTTGTGTTCCCTTAACTCGGGATTTCTCTAAAAATGTTTTTATTTATTTAGTTATTTATTTGGTAAATCTGGTGTGCTATTATTGAAGGTAGGATTTTTCAAAAATTAATAGCATGATGTCTGTATCAGAGGACAACCTCAGAAAATGTATTACTAATTTCTTTTTACCTCAAACCTCCTTGACTTACTTGAGTACTAACTTACTGTCAAAATCTTATCTCGTGTAAAAACTAAAAAAAGATATGGTTGAGAAAAAGTCAAGATCATTGTCGATGAATAATGAGTTTCACGTTTGAAAAAAATCAAAAGTTAAAACAAGAACAATGAGACCATACAATTGATTAGGCCTACATGATCGATAATTGTGGATCCCATAGTGTGAAGGAAGTAAATATAGCGGAAGCAAGGATCTGGCTGCTACAAACACAATAAGGACAATATCGGCTTGAATCAAGCAATGGTGTGGAGATCTATGACTGTCTACGAGAGATCAGTCACATATAAGTCACTCTTCAAGATCCAAGGACAATGTTGGACACCCTGGATGCAGAAGATGATGATGGAGAAATGGAGATCTGGTCCAAGGAAGATTAATTCTTCAAAGTTATTGCAAGCTATATCTATAATGTCTATATATAGCTCTTAGGCTAAAGGGTGATGAGATCTCTATTCAAATTCAAATTGAGAGATGATTATGATCAATCTCTCTCAATTTGAATTTGAATGTAAATATGATAAAGAGATAGAGAGTTGGATAAAACTCAAGCTATCCTTATCCATATCACCATGAGACTCCTGGTGAGGGGTGTATCTTTGTGAGTGGGGTCCATCCACATGTAAACACAAGTGGGTCCCATCACAAAAGCTAACATCTCCTACTCACACCGAACAAGATTCATTCCATTTGATCACTAATTTCCATCATTAAATTCTACAAAGTAAAAATGGACCTGAAGAGTGGGACCTTCACTATGCCTATTCACGGAGAGAATGTACACTAAGTCGCCATCTGACTAGAATACACTAACTCACCGACACATCAGTCTGCCCTAGACACTCGCATGACCACACCGGATTGGATGTTGACTCACACCCTTGAGTCGTGTTCAACCCACATACGTGCTTATTCAAATTATCGAGTAAAACCTTTTACAAACATTTCTTTTTATAAAATAACGTATTTATACATATATAATTTAGAAAATTACTTGTCTTAAAATTTTCAAAATACTCGATATAGCCCGGGCTGATAAGTATCATAAGCACGTATAAACTAGAGTGTGATGTCAAGGGGTCTTCCCATGGACTTACGATGGTCATAATCAACCAAGCAACTTTCCTAGCACGGCGGCTCGTAGGCTCCAATGTTGCCGTGGCACAACCGCAGCTAAAGTAGCATCACCGATCTCATCTTTCCAACGTAGAGGTTGGTATAAGGGCACAAGAGCCTCAAGAATTGGTTCACACAATAACCAACTCCAAGCTCAAGAGTCACCTACGGGACTAACACTCGCACAACAAACAGGATTTCTAGGGTATTATCCTGTTGCTCGTAGGTAGGTCCTTAAACACGCATGTCTGTAGACACGCGTCGCAGTGTGAAAATGCGTTAGCTCTATAACAGAGCCCATGCTAACATTGCACCGATTCACTACTGCGCAAGTTGATCGTCACAAACACAACCACGCTTGGTTTCTAAAACAGGCTATCGGACTTATTTGGGTGTGATTTGTCCGACGACTAATGCTAAGTCTCATTCAGTCTTGTGATCTACATCACCCCAATGCACACAAGACTAAGTCGGCGTTCCATACATCTGTACGCACCAATAAGATCCATATTGGCTTAATCAGCATATCATACAAATGCAAGCACCTCATCCTATCAGTCACTAAGACATCAAGGGCAGTCTTTATCCGTGCGAGTGGATGACCTCACCTATTTGGTGCCACGTGTGCATCTAATACACACGCTTATTGTGTATGTTGCTAATGTAAAGTATATGCACATGTATGAATGAAAAGGAATATAATACGCATAGAACCACACAAAAAAAAACTTTTATTAAAATAAGTCCAATACACTCCCACTGAATAAAAGGATTACATATATTGCATTCCCATACGTCTTACATGAATAGCGAATAGTTCTCGCGCCAAGGGTTTGGTCATTGGGTCAGCAATCATTTCCAAAGATGGCACATGAGATATGGCTATTTCTTTTGCTTCTATTTGATCACGGATAAAATGCCACTTTCGTTTGATATGTTTTGCTCTCTGATGAAACTGGGGGTCTTTTGCCAAGCATATGGCAGTTGTACTATCTGTTCTCAATGGAATGGGATCACGGGCAATGGATACTAGTCCCAAATCCAACAGAAAACGACGAATTCATACAGCCTCCATGGCCGCCAGTGCGCCAGCAACATATTCAGCCTAAGTGGTCGACATGACCGTACACTCCTGCTTCTTACTGGACCATGAAATGGCTCTCCCGCCCAGTAAGAACACATATCCCGATGTGGATTTGCCGTCGTCGGGATCATCCGAAAAAGATGAGTCACTATATGCTAATAAACTCAAGCCACCACCATGATAGCAAAGCATCATATCTTTGGTGCCCTTTAAATATCGGAAGATTCGTTCGACGGCATTCCAATGAGCAATACCCAGATTACTTTGAAATCGACTAACCAACCCAACCGCATAGCAAATATCGGGGCGTGTGCACAACATAGCATACATTAAACTTCCTACAGCGCTGGCATAGGGTATGGAAGCCATTTTTTTTATTTTAGCATCGGTTTGAGGACATTGCATTACACTTAATTTGCAACCCTTATCAATCGGGGTCTCAACGGGACTAGCATTGGTCATTCTAAATTTCTCTAGAATTTTCTCAATGTAAGTTGTTCTGGACAAACCAAGAATGCGTTTTGAACGATTCCGCGTAATTTTAACCCCTAAAATGAACTCAGCCTCACCCAAATCTTTCATTTCAAAAACAGTTGACAACCAAGCTTTGGTCTCAAGTAAAAAACCAATATCATTACAAGCCAAAAGAATATCATCAACGTAAAGGGATAGCAACAAAAATTTATGTTTAGATCGCTTAATGTAAACACAATGATCTTCGTAACACATGGAGAAACCATTTGACATGATTGTGTTATGGAACTTTTTGTACCATTGTCTCGATGATTGTTTAAGGCTATAAATAGATTTCTTGAGTTTACAAGCTTTATCCTCATGGCCTTTTTCCACATATCCTATAGGTTGTTTCATGTATATTTCCTTCTCAAGATCACCGTTTAAAAAAAGCGGTCTTAACATCCATCTGGTGTAATTCTAAATCCATGTGGGCCACAATAGATAAGATCATATGGACAGAAGAAAATCTCACCACAGAGGAGAAAGTTTCTTCATAATCCACACCTTCTTTTTGTGTGAGCCCCTTAGCCACAAGCCTAGCTTTAAATTTGTCAATGGAACCGTCGGCTTTTCGCTTAATTTTCAAAACCCATTTATTTGTAATGGCTTTCCTATCCTTGGGAAGATCCACAAGATCCCATACATGGTTCTTACGCATAGAGCTTATCTCATCATTCATCGCGAGCATCCATGCCTTCGAGTTTACTGATTCCATTGCTTCTTTATAAGAACGTGGTTCGTTGTCATCAGTTAGAATTTATGCATAAGAAGTTCCCTCAATTTCAAAAAACTTCTTTGGAATCAATCCACGAGAAGAACGACGAATGGCATCATGATCACTCCCACTTGCCTGTGACTCCATAGGATATCTCCCACTGACACCAGCAAGTGGTGTCGGCTCCTCGTGGTAGGAGAAGTCATCCATTTCAAATAGTCCAATGGACACCCTTGTCTTCTTCTTTTCAGGATATTGAAACTCGAAGAAATCTACATCACGAGATTATTTTTCAATTAATCTGCCATTGACATCCTCATGAACTAGAACGTATCCTTTTGACAATTCAGAGTATCTCACAAAGATACTTGGGATTGTCTTACGCTGTAATTTATTAGGATTCGTGATAAGGACATGCCCTAAAGAACCCCACGGGCGTAGGTCTCCCAAGGAAGGTTTTTTACCGGTCCACAACTCATATGGAGTCTTAGGAACAGACTTAGAAGGGACTCTATTTAAGATATATGATGCAGTTAATAACGCATCTCCCCAAAAGGAGACAAGTAGATTTGCATGAGCCATGATTGATCTAACCATGTCTAACAGGGTCCTGTTACGTCTTTCCGCAATTCCGTTTTGTTGTGGGGTGTAGGCCATAGTCAGTTGACGAGAAATTCCATTTTCCATGCAAAAACTTTTAAAAATCTCTGAAGTATATTCTCCACTTCGATCGGTCCTGAGGGTCTTGATGTTTTTGTCAAACTTATTTTGAACTTCTTTTGTAAAAATTTTGAAAAAATCAATTGCCTCATATTTGTGGGAAATAAAAAACACACGACCATAACGAGAGTAATCATCAATGAAAGTAATAAAATATTGAGTTCCTTGTCTATTAGCCACATTCATTGGTCCACAAATGTCAGAGTGGATGATCTCAAGGGAGGCTTTGGATCTTGAAACCTTTGGAAAAGGTTTTCTTGTTGCTTTACCTGTCACACAAGATTCACATGTGGGCAACTGTACTTGTGTGAGAGATCCAAGCAGGCCTTCCTTAGCCAATCGGATCATTCAATCTTTTCCTATGTGGCCCAATCGAGCATGCCACTTTATAGATTCGGAACTTGTGTCATGCACCATAAATAAATCAGAAAACCCAACCATTGAATTATTGAAATCCAAAACATATAAGTCTCCTACAATAAAACCCCATGCATAAATAGAACTATTTTTTCTAATGGAAACTCTATCCTTAGTAAAACGAAAATCAAAACCGTCCCTCGCGAGTCGGCAAACAGAGAGGAGGTTCCGTCTCATGCCAGGTACAAAAAGCGTCTCATGGAGCACCATGGTTTTTCCTGTAGACGTTGAAAGATAATAATCACCAATTCCCAATATGTCTTCTGAAGAATTATTTCACATGTAGAGCTTGTTGCAACCGACATCTATTGACTGGAACTCCCGAAAACCACTCATATCCTTTGTCACGTGCTTGGTTGCCCCTGAATCAATTATCCATCCATTAGAACTTTCATCCACATAAAGTGCTTCAGAGCAAACCAAAGAGAGTGACAAAGTTAGGGTGTTTACCGATTTTCGTTTGGGGCAAGTTTTAGCGATGTGGCCAAGTTCTTGACATTTATAGCATTTGGTTTTGGCTAAGTCTCTGGGCTTGTTACGCTTCCGATGCTTCTTTTGGTCTTGCTTGGGTGCACTCTGGTCCTGTTTAGGCTTCTTCCGGTTGTCTACTCCATTTTGAGAAGTCCCATTTTGAAACTTATGTTTACTTTTGGTCCCCTTAGTCCCCGACCCTGATACAGGCTGTTGTTTTGCAAATAGTGCTTGTCCAGCGATCTCTACTTGAACTCTTTGGGCTTCGAGTTCGAGATGGCGACACAGATCCTTAAAAGTTTTGACTGCCTCTGTGTGGGTCAAAATTTATTTTATTGTGCGCCAAGAATCAGGTAAAGATCGCAGGACTGCAATGATCTTTTGGTCCTCAATTAATACATTCCCTGCCCTAGCAAGATCCGCAATCATTTGACAAGATCCAAGGGAAAGGATGGACACCCTGGATGCAGAAGATGATGATGGAGAATTGGAGATCTAGTCCAAGGAAGATTAATTCTTCAAAGTTATTGCAAGCTATATCTCTAATGTCTATATATAGCCCTTAGGCTAAAGGGTGATGAGATCTCTATTCAAATTCGAATTGAAAGATGATTAGAATTGAGAGATGATTATGATCAAACTCTCTCAATTTGAATTTAAATGTAGATATGATAAAGAGATAGAGAGTTGGATAAAACTCAAGCTATCCTTATCCATATCACCATGAGACTCCTTATGAAAGGTGTATCTTTGTGAGTGGGTCCATCCACATGGGTCCATCCACGTGTAAACACAAGTGTGTTCCATCACAAAAGCTAACATAGTGTACAAAAGATCATAACCATTATAAGGTCCATTGTTTAATGATCTTGTGTGTATAACATGACTGTATGACTTCCCACAACATTTGGATAATTATTCTTTTTTTATCATATTTGGATTGCGTTACAGTTGACTTTTGAACACTGGTTGGTACATAGAGACAAGTTACAATCATTTATAAATCATTATAAAGCCATTAAAATGTGGAAAGACACTCTTCCCAAAAAATTATACGCATCCTCTCCATGCATGTGTGTGTGAGCTTTTTTTTTTTTTTTTTTTTCATTTGTGTGGATTTTTACACCGGGTGTGAAGGCTTTTTTTTTTTACTATTTTGGTCTTTTTTTCTTTATGTGTGTGGATTTTCTCTTATTCCGAACACTAAGATTATATGCATGGATCAGAGAGTACGTACTTGCGGAGGAAAAATAGTCCTGTAGCTTATTAATGAGATTTTGACCCTACACTGCTAGCATGATTCAGATTTCACTACCAGATAGACAAAAAAAAATGACCATTTTGGTGGTCTTACCAAAGAGGAAGAATCTCAATTTTTATTATCCTTCTTTTGTGTGATCACAGCGCACATTTCCAACTCACATCTCCTCATATTCTCCTCCGATCGATACAACTTTTTTCCATGCTGATGGTCCAGACCAAGTATAATTTGCCACAATGGTGGTACCACAATACATGTAAAACCTTGTCATACAGAAGGAAGAAAAAGGAAGACATCCTCTTTAATGTGGTGTAGCTTCTCTTGCTCAACTTGTGAAGGGCTGTTGCTCTCCTGTATCCAGATGAGTGAAGGTGGGTGGGTTAAAAAGGAAGCAATAGTTATTGGAAGGAATGCTCTCTGGACGTGGTGGGACCCTTCTGGATGGACAGGTGTTGCTCTATGCATTTAATGTGTCTCCAAAAAAGAGTGATGGTGCATGATTGCGACCGTGCAACGCACCTCCATCAGGAATTGATTGGACTTTCTTTTCTTTAGTGTTTTTTAAGGCAGTTGTGGTTCATCTTACCAGAATTGGATGCTCAGAGAATCCATGATTGAGTTGCCTCATATGAATGATGAATTAAGAAAAAGATTAGGAGGGCATATCTTATGCAGAGAAGTAATTCAAACTTTTTTAGGGCTTTTTGTCCTGTCAAAATCCCTTTATTAATATGAGATGACATTTGTTTGCAAGAATTCTTGATATTAAGAATTTTCAATAATACGTCAATAATTACATCTCTACATTTGAAATTTTATGTTTGAGTTATAAGTTTTCAACATTTTGACTTGATTGATACTTTAAAGCTCACCTTAAATTATTCTTAATGGAAAGATAGTTCAATGTCATCTTTTTTATGTTTAAAACCTAGTTGATTGCATAGAATACATAAAGACTTCATGGTTGAATGAGATCTTTAAAGAATTATTAAAGAGTTGAGACCTGAAGAATATAAAATGAGGGGCAATGTTCTCCTGAGCAGACGGCATATAAGCTATATGCAGTTATTTTTGTAGGGCCCACTTAAATGCAAGTTTATTCATAAGAGATGATAGGTTGAGAAGTCTACTTATGGAGAAGGGGGATCCAAAAAATCAGCCCCACTAGATTATCCTAGCCTTTAATTTAATATCTTTAAAAATAATGACATCTTAACCATAGATTTTTTGATATTTAATCCAATGAGTATAAATATGAGCCTGATTCTAGATCACGGGAGGAAAAGAATGTAAAGGGGGCTAAATTGGTGAAAGGTGGGCCTGAGTGGGCCCCATAGTGTTAGACTGCACTTGCAATTGCTCCTCGAAGAACATTTTCCATAAAATGAAGGGTGAAGATATAAGGGCGGGATAGATGAAACCTCACTTTCCTAGGATCTCAAGGTAGTTGCTGGTTATTCATTTTCTACCTACGTTAATTCATTTTTCCATTGAACGAAGATAATTTATTTGTCATTTTTAAAAATTCATATTTGTTTCTGTAATTTTAACCATTTTTAAAAATAGAATCCTACAACTATTGTGTTTTCAATTAAATGAAATAACAGGCCGTTAAAAAAAAGATTGAAAAAAGATATCTACACGAAGTACAAATGGGGTTAGTGATATTATTGGTGAAGAATGTGGTGTCCTGCACAAGTCCTTTTCAAAAGTTTTCATGGTGGAATCTCCAAGTGAGGCTGAACTGGTAGCTCTACACAAAGGTCTCATTATTTGCAAAGATCAAGGGATTACTGACATTCTCATTGAAGGAGACTCCTTAGCTATTGTCACTTCTATACAAGTATACAACAGTTAAAAGCTCTCTCTCACGGGACTTAAATGTTGACGTGGGAAAAAGTTGTTGATGCTCTCACCACTTTCCAACATTGGAATAGTATCCAATATTGTGACAGCAAGTCTAATGAGGTTGTTGCTAATGAATTATCCAAACTTTCATACACATTGCCCTCTACATGTGATAGATACCATGTCTACCACGTCCCATGATATACATGATAAGAAAGCAACTGCATATACCAACACTTTCCATCGCTTCGACTCTAGTCTCCAGCTCTCTGCACGCCCTAAGTACTAGTACACATGGGCAAGAGTCTGTCTTTTGTTCTTTTGTCATTATGTTTTTGATAAACTCAAGATTCTGAGATGCATGTGATCTTTGTAATGAATCTCTCTTTATATGAAAAAATAAAAAAAAAACACGAACCCATGTTCAGTGGGCTCCAAGTCATTAAACTTGTGGGTCAGACTTGATATTTGGGCCCATCCAGATTTGGGCCCATCCCATAATCAGTGGGGCCCAAGTCATTGCCATTAAGTTACCTATGATTATCATAAGAATGTGAGAGGTGTATGCACATGAACATTGTCCTTTCATAGAATATAGATCTAGTCTTTTGGTAAACCCCTTTAAAATGGATAAAATCACGAAAAGTATATCCCATTGTAGGGCCCTGCCTTTATCCTCCCTAATTATGAAGGAGGAGGGATGGGAAGGGTTTTATGTGGACACGAGTTAGCGATTATTACTTCTATCATATGGCCATTATGAAAGGGAGGAGGAAATTTTCTCTTTAAGGGAGGCACTATATATAAATATGGGAACCTAATCTATGAGGAAGCAAAATGTTTCAAAGTATCTCTAGGGTAGGGATGGCAATTAGTCAGGCTTAAATGGGGACTCGTCCCAGCCCGCTTCTATTAAGGGCGGGTTTGATAGTGTGTTAGTAGAGTTCGGAACCGGTATGGTTTTCCATACAGTGACCCGAGTCAGCTTCTGGGCAGGCTTGGGGTTTTCGTGTGGCTAACCCACCCCACCATTATATATCTACTTTATATATTACTAAGGTTTTGTATATAAATCGTTTCAAAAAAGGTCTTGTATATAAATTGTCATTAGTGCAGATGGAAGTAAGGAGTGAGTTTATTATAATTTCATAGGTTCAAATCCTCACGAACACATTTAGTTTTACGTATTTCTCAAAAAAATATTAAATCAAACATTAACAAACTTGAACCAACCAGTGACTATTATGGGACGGGTTTGGTATGATAACAATAAAACTCGCCACGGATCAAAGTGCAAATTCCAAGCGGGTTGGATTCGAATCCAAACCTGCCCCGCCGCCCATTGCCATTTCTTAATGGCACAATGCCAAAAGCACCCTTAGTGTGTGTGCGTAAAATCTGTATCTAGTAGCATTTGAGTCGAGCCCGTACTCAAGAGTGCTTGGCTCATCTCACAAGAGTCTGTCTGTCTATATGGGCCCATTAGTACATTGGCCAAGTTTTATTTGGTAATTTATAAGAGGCCTATTAAGGGTTCAATGTCATGAATGTGACCCATTGGAGCATCGCTCGAAACATATAAATTGGTTATTATGAAAATGGGTGAGCAGAGAGAGAGAGAGTAGCAAATCTGTTTGATTCTTCTTGGATTTAAGTCTGTGTTTCTCTTCTTTTTTTTTTGTTTGTTTTTGTTTTTTTTGTGTATAATTTTTTTTTTGTCATGTATGGTAGTAGAATCTCCTCCTATGCAAGGTTGGAAAACTCGTGATTCGGACTCGACTCATCTAATTTAAAAAAAATTTGACTCAAATAGAGTCAACGTGGAGACTTGGAAAAGTCATGATTTTTTTTAAATAATTTCAAAAATATCTAAAAATGAGCCATTACTTATAAAATATAAAAACAGATTTAGTTACACGCATTTATGATAATCAATTCAAATTTATAAAGTTATATATAGAAAAAAAGTACTACTATAAGAAAACTGAAAGAAGAAATATTGTATATTATATAATTTGTTAGTCCAAATATCGAATGTAAAAGATTAAAATATAATTTTCAAACTACATTCCGGTTTTAAGTTCCTGACTCCAAATCTCATGTATAATTACTTATAAATAAACTTTAATTATTTAAACTTAGATATGCTTATTAAATGGTTCAGAATGCAAACTACTTATTAAAATGAGATGACTCGGCCAAGTCTCCCCTAATTTTGACTCGGCCCTTCATCAAAACAAGACGATCCAGGAGAGTCAAGAGTCAACTCAGAGAGTTTTCCAATCATACTCCTGCGATCATATATGGTTTAGGTTGTAAGCCCCACCTATTAGGGGTAGAGGGAGTGGAAAGATATCATCAAAGGTAAAGAAAAGATATGGCAAATATTCAGTCCCATCAAATTATACTAGGCTTCCATTGATTAGTTTCTAACAATGATTAAGGGTAATATGAGTTTCAAGAGCTTACTATTAATTCTCAAAATCATCATTTTTTTTTAATTCTAAGGAGGTGATTGATGTGCTTAATGAGGGGAACGGGAGTTTAAGGAATTGGCCTATCTTTTCTATTACTTCTAACATTATTTTAAAATTAGTTAAATCACACCGTATATCTTGTAAATACATTTGTAGATCTTTAAACTAAGTTGCGCACTCCGTTGCTCAACGGGCCATGAAAGGTACTATCTCTCTAGTTGCTAACCACAAAATGCCTAGGTGTTAAAGATGTGGAAAACTAACTACTTAACACCCTCTTTAGGTGGGTGGAGCATTTTTTTTTCCTCTACACATGTGCCCACACACAAAACGTGGCATGATGCCTTTTTTGTCATACGCGAATACAAACATGAGACGTGTTGGCTTTGATACTATCTCAAGTGGCTAACCAATACACCCAAAATGCCTAACATTAAAGGTGCGACAAACTAATTACTTTTTTTTTTAACCCAGCCAAGGAGGTTAGGACTTAAAAGAGAGCCCGCAACGGGAATGCAACTCACTCAAGTGGGAATGATGCCTGCACAAGCGAGAAAAAAGCCCACACAAATGAAAAAAGAGCCTGCACAAGTAGAAAGAGGTGACATATCCAAGGTTCAAACCCCAGGCAGCCAGATAATAACTGACGCTGCTTACTACTCGGGTAAAATAACTACTTAATACTATCCCTTTTGCATAGTTTGACATCCCTCCGAATGGTCAGGTTGGCTGTTGTAAGTTTTTGTTGTTTGGTTCTTTTGTCTTATTTAATGAGAATGAACCTATTTACCAGAATGAAAAAAAAAAAAAGCTTACTATTAATTATTGGGAGTTAGTACCTGTAAAATGAGTAGATTAACTAAAGGTAGACCCAAGTAGAAAATGTAGAGCTAAGTTGGAAACCACAAGGGTTTTACCAGGCTTCTCTTTGAACTCGGAAGGATTAGTCCAGCCCAAAAGAATAGGAACCCTTCGTAAGAAAAAAATAAATAAATAATAAAAAATTTAGAGCTAAGCTCTTAATTTGATGTGCTCGTTGGTGAAAACCTCACTTCTATTGGTACTCACTGAAAAAAGGGCATTTTTCAAGGGGTTTAGATTTTTCTTTAGTGGGCCCCACAGAAGTTTATATAAAACATATAATTTGGGTCCATCACCAGATTGGTTTATATAAAACATATAGATTTTTTTATAATATTTTATTCATGTATTTAAATATAACTTTTCTCAGGCCTCCAAATTGTTCACACCTTGGCCATTAGATAGAGTGGAGTGAGTGCCAAATTTGGCACAATTAACTGGACCTAGGAAATTGGAATGAGTGTCAAATGTGCCCATAAAAGTTGCCTTTTGTTATTTTACCGTTTCTCCAAAAGGCAAAGGGCCAATGGCTTATAAGTGGGGCTTATGGATGAGAATGGTCATTGGATACCCAAATATCCAAATTTGATCACAGATCATGGACACACCAGTTTGTAAAAAAAAAAATTGAGAAAGGGAGAAACATTGCATTTCATTCATTCAATTAAAGCTTAGATTCGGATCCAGATCCAGGTCTAAAAATTTGGTTTTGAATATATCTGGATCTAGCCTGGATTCAGCGTTTCACCACAGACTATATACATCAACAAGAATCATAACTTGAATTTGATCTGGATTCAGCCAATTATAATGTGAGTCGATGATTGTTACTAAAACAGTCTAGGAATCAGTAAAACTCAGCTGATTTTAAATAGGATTCAGTGAAAGAATCGATGTTTAATGAGCATTGGGAACACTGAGGTTAATTTGGTCAAAGACTTTCGTTGACTTGCCAATGCTCAGTAGACCGCTGCTTGGCCAAGACTATATAAACATTCAAGAAAAAAAATATATTAAAGTAAGTTGAATTTCAATTTTATTTTTATACTCTAGAAGAATTGGTCAAGGCTTGGGCAACATGTGGCAAGGTTATAAAGAGGGTCCATTTGACTAAAATTAAATTAAAAATATGTTTGAATGCTTTAAATTGTTTGGAAAAGTCTATTTTCCTCAATGATTGTTTAGCAGTAAGGTCATTTTCCTCTTTTTCAAAAAATAATAGAAGTGAAGCAAATCCTATCATGAATCAAAATCTAAAGATATCTAATCACTTTAATTTTTTTTATTTTTATATTTTATATTTTTTATTTTTTGGGGAGTCTTACTAGAGAAAAAAATATATTTTGTGAGGAGGGGGGAGGGTAGGATGGGACCTCTTGCACCCTTTGGTCATGTGAGAAAGTTCTCTAGATTTAATAGCTTTATAGTTTAATGTCTTTGTAACCACATATTCAACCCAATGATGATTGAAGGCTTGATGAGTGTAAAATTGGACTTGGTGCTAAATTGTAAGGTGGAAAGAGTGTGAAAAGTGTTGCACTTATCAAATGTGGGCCCAAGTGGCACCATACAGCCTTTCGTTTATCCACGCTTATGTGGATTTCCTTTGTTTGATAAGGAGTGGATTTGGAGCCCAATGACTTCCTCCTTCTACGCTTACATTTATTTGGTGTGTCCTACTTCCCCCGTCCGAAATCCGATTTGGGAAATCAACCAATGGAAAGAAAGAGGAGCTACAACGATTTTGGGTGTTAGAAAGAGATTAGCGATTTTGCCTTTGTAAACCTACCTTATGGGTCTCATAATCATGATCTAAACCGTTAATCACGTTTAGAAGATCCAAAATGACTAGGAGATCAAATGTCAACCATTGACTCATCATATATTTTAAGATATCTTTAAAAAAAACTCAAAATCGGTTGGATCATGATTCTGGACTTCTATGGGGCCCGTTTGCAAAATCTAAACCTGTCTCTTCATAGGGCCTCAAACGGCTAAGAGGTCAAATTCCGCACTGTGATTCATAATAGATGATGAGAAAAATGAAGAAAAATAGTAGCCGTTAAAGATACTTTCATCTGACCTCACAAAGTGAGAAGACGCTGCTACCTTATGTTACACTAACTACACCGGTAACTCATAGGTTAGCTTTTATGCTTTGAAATCCTATTTTATGGGTCCCACAATTAAGATCTAAACCATTAATAATATTGGAATGTCCAAAACGGCTATCGTGTGAAATTTCAGCCGTTGATCTGCCATCAATTTCAAGATGTTTGCAAATAAGTTCAGACATCAAAATACTAATTTTTTATTTCTATGAGCCCCATTTGCATGATCCGAACCGTTCAAATTCTCTAAAAGGAGCCAAGGACAATTATGGGGGTGAAAACTCAGTCCTTGATTTTTCATAAATTATGAGGAAATCGCAAAAAATCAATAGCCGTTGGATGGTAGGAACTCTCTTCTTAACCAAACCTGAAACTCTATTAAGAAATCCTCTTTTAGAATACGTTGGATCCAGAAGGGCGAATACCATAACAATATGGTATGGTGGGAAAAAATTGAGAGTGAGATGATGGAATACTATAACAAAATGAAGCATGTAACGAGTAACGGCTAACTGACGATGCTATAACTAGGTCGTGCCGTGCTGACATGCCCCATGAAACTATCGACCCACTCGTGCCTGGCCGTGCTATGCCCAAGTTGGCAGGACCTCGGCCCAGAACGGCCACTGGCTGTGAGGTACCCTCCAGCGCCGGTTTGGGTTGGTCTACTCTAATCTATGTCAGGCTGGCCCATGGGAGAACATTACAGTACTACAATTTGGTTTTTTTGCGACACCGAAAAAACATCGTAGGTAATATAAAAAAGCGTTGCAATAAGTAAGTGTGACGAAAAAATGCTAAGCCTCGCAAATGGGTCACAAATAATGGGGTCGCAAAAAAAATCAGTTACATTAAAAACTGCAGCGTGGCAATAGAAGAGAATATTTGCGACGGTTTAAAAGAGTTGCTAATGCGTATCATTTGCGACGTTTTCTTAGTGTCGCAGATAATGATTTATTTGCAACAGCAAAATTGCGTTGCTAATAAATTTTATTTGCGATGAATCAGAAAAGTCGTTAATAAATCAATAATGGCGACGCTCTTATAAAGTTGCAAATAATCGTTTTTGCAACGCTTCTGTGGTGCTGTTAATAATCTTCATCTTGTTACTTTTGATTATTTGCGACACATTAAAAGCACCGCAAATAATAATTTTTTAGAAAATTTTTTTAATATTTAAAATAAAAATATATTTTTCCTTTTATGATACCCTATCAATAAAAATATAATCTCATCATCCATTCACAATTCATCCATTCCGAAACCTTTAATGCAAAGTCATCCTTAGGTCATCACAATCAGTAGCAATTGAGGTATGAAAATAACACTCTATCGATGTAAAAATATAAACGAAATTAATTTATTTCCTGCAACCCATCACAACGTTGCTCTACACCATCATCACCTTCATCCTTACTCATCTCCTCAAAATCTTCGCCATGAAATACCCACCGGGTATAAGTCTTATCCATTCCATTTTCCTCCAAATGTGCTTTAACCATATTGATGGGTTTGAAATATCTATTGTTGCACTTGTTACATGGACATTTTATCCTATTGCCTTTATCTGCATAATCACGTGCATACTCAATAAAATCTTTAACTCCTTTCATGTAAGCAGGTAAATGTCTACCCGGAAGTTGCATCCAACTTTTATCCATATTTAACTCCCTAGCACAAGAAAACAAATATGAGTAGTATGTATTGATGAGAAATTACTTGACTCCCTACCACAAGATTATAGAGTTACTGACACTAAAATGTCCCCTGCAAGTATTCCCAAAGAGCATCATAAAAAATTCAAGAACTTGGAATTAACCAAATTAAGTGTTCAGTAAGTGCAGAATCCATTTTTGGGTTTTGCAGAGTTGCTTGAGTTTGATAGTTGTATATGGGGCTAGGTTGGTGGAGTTGCAGTTTATAGGATAATTTTTGAGATTTAAAGATATAGGGCTGTTTTGAGAAAGAAGTATGTGGTTGGCATGGACATGCACTTTAGCAACCTGGAAATACATTCCAAAAAACCTATACATGCATTTTCAAATTGTACCACCATTCCAAACCTGAAGGTCACAACAATCGAAGTATAGACCAAAAAAATCCATGTCCATTCCATATGATTCAATTGAAACTAAATTCAGTGACGTGTACAAAATTCAATCAAAATTACCAATTAAAAACTCATGTAAAATTACAAAACCATTACACATCCAACTTTCATTTCCATTACAAACCATTTCTATTCATGTATATAAAACCCAGCTTCCTTTTATATGTACAACTCCAACTTCCTGTGAAAAAATGAAAAATATGTATACCCTCCAACCCACTTCACTAAGAGTAGAGATGAAATAACACAATTTCACCCATCATGAGCAACATTTAAATCATTCCACCATTTACACATTTAAACCCATTTAATGAAAGGAAATGAAAAAAAGGGAGAGCAGGGGGCTGGGTGTTGCGGAAATGGGCTAGGGCTGGTGTTTGTTTAAGGGAGAGGAGGGGGAGTGGGGGATTAGTCTCTTCTTGCATGTAGGGGTGGAGATGGGGAGAGAAAAACAGAGCTGTTTTTTTAATCTTACCAAAAAAGGTACTATTATTTACGAAATTTTAATTAAATTATAATTTATTACTTGAAACAAAAAATATATATTCTGTTTTTTTTTTCTTTAACTAAGATTTATGTAGCGTTTTTTAATACTTTAAAAAACTAAGTCTTCATAAATCAGTTTCTTTATAGATTTTACAATTCATGATAATCATTTAATTTAAGAAATAAAAAGCATATTTAACTCATGATAAATCAGTTCAGGTTAAATCAGTTCTTTTATAGATTTTCCCTTTCAGGCCAACATAGTCCAGAACTCATCCTCACTGATCATCATCTGAGGGCGACAACATTATTTCAACCCATTTAAACTGACCAACCAACACCCAGCATACACAAATCTCACTCAGAACACATTCAACTCAGTTACTCAAATCAGATCAGGCACCAATAGCTTGCAGAGCCCATCAGACCAGCCCAAAGCTCACAAAGCCAATCAACTAATCCCAACTTAACTCAGCCCCTTGCATTACAAAACAAGACCCACTCCTCTCAGAACTCACCCAAATAGAACAGCACCCCCTCCATACCCACTTACAGACCATCTCTCGGACAGTATGCCAACTCGCAGCCTGAGTCACTACTTCCATCTTTTCCATCACCTTGCACCATTGATTAAAATGGAGAAATCAGAGGAGATTTGGGGTGAGATGTTAAAAAGCTAGAGACATATAATTAGTTTTCTCCATGATTCTTTGACACCATGACGCAGAGACATATACTTTGATATCCATCTCAAGATCCTAGTCGACTTTTTCATAAATTAATGTTTGATCCCAAGTATGTGAAAACATTAAATTTGTGGTAACAAAATGTCAAGCAGAATATGGTCGGTTTAATGATGATAAAATGGTGAGTACAGAAAGCCATTCATTAAGAGAAACTTGATTTTCAGTTTGCTATTTCATGCAAGGACTGGTTTTCTTAAATTGTTACAGATAGATAAATCTTAACACCATCTCCAAACAAAAGCACCGTTTACTGACAGTAAAATATAGCAAAGGTCGTAGAGGTCATATCAATTGTGGACACATTAGCCAACAGAGGTCCGTCCTATCAATTGTGGAAAAATTTGATGGTCACTTCCACATAGCTCTAAACAGATGTAGATACTGATCATACCAGCTGTGCATTCGGCAGCATAGTACTTGAGGAGAAAATAGAAAAAAACAAGGAGACTATTGCAGTAGTTGGACTATACCACTGTTAGATTTTGAAATGTTAATATATCCATGAAGAACCATAAAATGAAAACCAGGAGCTGTTTACATATGTGTTGGAGAATAAAGTGTAAGCCTATAATACTTCCGGCTTTCCTCCTCATCCCATTCTGGTCTTCTTTAGTGTTTTATCTAGTGCTGATTGAAGTTCTGCTTTGGTGCTTTTGGCCTCCTGTGTAATTAGTCTCAGTTTTTTTTTATAGTTTTGGTGCCCCTGTTTTGCCTCTGTGTTTTGGCTTTTCTTAATCTTGGGGGCTTCTCAGCTGTTTGTTTCTCTGTTTTTTCTTCCTTCTTAATACAATTCTTACCTTACAGCAAAAAAAAAAAAAAAAAAAGTATTTGTTGCATAAAGAACAATTTTCCATCATGAAAATAAGAAAAGGAGATTTGCTGACACAAGGTTAAACCACAATTTTCTCACTAATAATTGAACACCTTAAATTTTTTTTTTTTTAAATCACACTACTTAGAATATCCATCTACTTCACTTTAGAAAACAACAAACCATTTCAGCAAATTAAAGGAAGGAGAAGAAATCCAACACAACCACCCTTATCTTCGCTACTAAAAGCAATGCTCATCATCCAAGCCCAAATAACCCCACATCAAATCCCCTTGTGATTCCCACTACACCATCATCATCAACCACATCCTCATGAAATCTATCATTTGCTTTTGACAGCCCCGAAGTGAACCACTGCCGTGAACAAGAAGCGCATCAACATAGTAAGGTGACAAATCCCATGAGTGGTAATGTTGATTCAATCGGATTTGGGGTTTGTATACAGGCCTCACACCTCTTCCCATGAGTGGTAAATGTTCATTCAATTGGATTTGGGGTTACCCTACCCATTCCAGATGCCACAAATCATTACACCACCTCCCCATTTGTTCAAGCTCCCATACCCCCTGCACCCTCCAAATCAATGCATCCAACATATACCCAAACGGCTAGCCAACATTAAGAACGAATAAAAACAACATCCCATATATGAACAACTCAATGTTTGAACAAATAATACCATGTCCAGAGAAATAAAAGATGTGTAGAGTCGCTTGCCAAAGAAAAGATGAACAACTCTATGTCCAAAGTCGATTGCCAAATAATACCATGCAGGAGTGAAAGTGGGCTCGGCTAGATCAGGTTTTATAACAGAGAGAAGGAGAAAGAAAAGATGCAGAGGAAGATAACATAGATCAGTTGAGAGATTTTGTACCTGGCCGAGGGAGAAGGTCGACGAAAGAAAGAGGATCAATGAGAAGAGAAGGCTGCAAGGGAGACTCCTTCGTGAGAAGCTTTCGCGGGATAAGGAAGAAAGAGGGGGATTATGAATGGCAAATCAAACCCTTGGATTTCATCTTATATACCTTACCACATACGATCGAAACGGGGAGACGCCAAAATCCACTTATTAAATGATGATCTTGCGGGGCCAAGATCTTCGGGGATTTAAGCTATCCAAACATGGATCTTGCTCAATCGGTCAATCCCATGGAAATCCGGGATTTTCACCCCAGTGGTTTTGTTTCCAAACATACCCCAAAGGAAAACACACAGATTATAAACGAAGAGGACTATAATGATAAAAAACAAACAGAAACTACAAACATAGAAATACAATATGGAGGAGAATCCAATTTTTGTGGAACTCTTTTTTTTTTCCCCTTCTCAGTGTCCGATTTGCAGTACCAAAAATAAATCCCCAAGCCCAGTAAAGTAAAATCCCTGGAAAGCAAGTTGAAGACCACGGACCCAAATCGAACGGTCTCTCTATTCTACTGTTCTGCTTGTCCCAAAAGAAAACACCAGAAACCCTAATCCGGACTGAGCACCTCCGAGGAATCCGACCAGATGTTTGGCTCTCTTCGTATGCTGGAATGAGAGAGAGATAATACACAGAAAGAGTGAGAGAAAGCAGATGGTTTATCTAAGAAAGCAGACACTGAGCGGCCCACTGAGCGGCCCAGCCCCTTTTGCATCTTTGGTTAATCTAAGAAAGCCAATGAGACTGATGGAGATCACAGTAGGAGTGCCTATGCAGTAAGTCTAAGAATATATAGCTGAGAGCAATTGAAGGGGATTATTGACCAAGAGAACCCAACATGTACTACCATGAAAAAATCATCACAAAAGCAATCATTAACCCATTCATTCATGGCAACCATTTTAAATATATCCATATGGAAGGAAAAGAAAGAAATTTCATTCACTGGTCCATTACATATGACATCTAATACTTGCATTTATTCCTAACTTATGACTCCTGATTTGATACACATAAATATTAACCATATTCATCCAACCTTACCAATGACTATAACACTAACACCCTTATGCAACAAGAATCCAAAATTGCAACCCTCCCACAATCTAAAAATCCATTGAGGGAGAAGAAGAAAACAAACTTGCAAACCAAACAGGAGAGAGAGAGAGAGAGAGAGAGAGAGAGAGAGAGAGATGAAACTTGATCAACTGCTTCGATCCAGCATCTGTGTGTATTCTAAAGCTGACTGCTGCCTTTGCATTCTCATTTCTTCGTAGAATCTTTCAATGAACTTCTCTGCCCTCCTATCAACTGAATCAGATTCCTCTTCTTCTTCTTCTTCTGATAAACCCAATGATTTGGGTTCGCTTCCCATTTCATCAAAATCAATCGGAGCATCCAATCTATCCGTCTCTTCTTCTTCTTCTTCTCCTTCAGAACTCGAATTACCCGAACAGTGGCAGAGAAGCAGCATAGAGTAGAGACCCTGGCGACTTCTCTTCTTCAATGAGATTCTGGAGTTCTTGGAAAGAGGCGTGCTTGAGGGAGAGAACTGGTATTCTTCGATATAACTGTAGCTATGGTGTTTCAGGAACTTCAGAGTCCTGATCTTCCTGGTTTTCTTGAAGAAAAGGAGTTCTCTATTGATGGGTCTTTTCAGTTTCTCCATAGGGATGGAAAGGGTAAAGAAACCCAATGCTTTTTTGAGGATTGGAGACCTTTTCTTGGGCATTTTTTGAGGTTTCTGAAGTGGGTTTTTGGGACAGATAAGGGAAAAGGTAGTGGGGTGTTGTTTTTGAAGGGCTTTTGAGGATTGATTGGTGTAGGGATGATGTTGTTTGGAAGGTTTTTATGGTGGGGAAAAGCGTCTGGAATACGCGGAATTTGAATGGTGGGGGAGAGCAATAGCATGAAAAAGTGCATTGGTCGGTGGAGTGTGTATTTAAAATGAAAAAGCAGGTAGCCGTTACCCGAGTTGGTTTGGTTGCTTTGTATGGCTTCGGAAGGAAAGTCTGAATCTCTGACTTCTATACACAGTAAATTTGTGAGGCTCCGTGGGGTTCACTTGTGGAAGACGTTGGATTTTCATTTAAGGAGGGTAGAACCAAACAAGTAATTGGATTTTGTGGGTGAACTCAGAATTTTCAGGTGGATTTGGGGGGAAGGGAACTAGGATTTTCACGTGGATTTTGAAAATAGATCAATAATTCTCGTATGATTTTGAAAATGAATCAATGGCGCACGCGGGGGGGGGGGGGGGGGGGGGGGGGTTGAATCAATGACGGACGGGGGGCGACTGCCCCAAAACCATATAGCTCCTTGCTAGGGTTAGCTTGTGAAAAAAATCCTGAATACCTTGAGAAAGCCACCACCCTTTAGTATTAGGCTTCGTTCTAAGATTGATCACTATGGAATTGTTAGATTTTTTGTAATATATCTTTCACCTGTTTTATTAGGACTCATTCGTTGGCATAGAATGCTCCTAGGCATTCATGGCAAAATAAATATTAACGGGCAAAGATGGTTGAGGTGAGGATGCAATCTTACTTATTTGGATATTATTTATTGGGGTCAAAGTTGGGTATTCATTTTTAGTGAGAAAAAATTATTTGATGAACGTTTGTAGATCTTCCCACGTTTTTTTTATAGGTATATTTCTTGAGATGGGTCTACCAATATTTGATCCTTTGATCATTAAGTCTATTTTCATGGACACAACCATAAAGACCAAAGAAGAAATTGGCTTTTATAGGTATATTTAGATGCACAAATGTAACTTTAAGCATTATATCAGTCATGTTGTAGATAAATGAATGTAATAATCATTTTATTAATCATGTGATTAACTTTTCCAGAAACTAGGGTTTCATTTGGTATCTCAACTCTTCTTTGGATAGACCCATCAAAATAGAGTCATTAAAAAAAGAGCTAGAATCAAAATGAGTGTTTGGTAATGCAATGATCTACTTTAAATAAACTTTTTTAAATCCCATTTAAAAAAAATACATACTTTTTAAATCAATGATTAAAAGTTTTTCACAAATCTCTCAAGATCCACAAGGTGTCAAGCCTTGAAAATTGACATCATAGCCATGTTCAGCCTTCCAAAGAGATTTAATGGTTTGGATCTTGTGTTTGAGGCTTATATAATCCAAAAAATATTATCAAGTGGATTACATTTTCATACATATCTCGAGATTGGTGATGATTCAACAATTGAGATTTGGTCCCATAGCATTGTGTGACCTTATAAACATTTTCAACGGTTTGGATTGTGATTAGCTATCCCTAAAATAATAATAAAGATATGACTACTTGTGGACTAATCTAAATTTGGGCATGTTACATCAATGGTTGATATTGTTTTGCAAATACCTTGAGATATACAAGGTATCAAGCTTTAAAAATTGATCTCATAGCCGTGTTTATCCTTCCAAAGAGATATGATAGTTCAGGTCTTGCGTTTAGCCGTGTTTATCCTTCCAAAGAGATATAACAATTCAGATCTTGTGTTTAGGGCCCACAGAATCCAAAGAACTTCATCAATAGCTCATATTTTTTGCATATATCTAGAGATTGGTGACGATCCAACGGCTGAAATATGATACTATAGTCGTGCTTCATCTCATGAACATTTCCAACGGTTTGGATCTTGGTTTACTATCTCAAATTTGATAAAAACTAAGAAACAGACTGGGGCACTGTGGTTTCATAAACACTGCATGTTCATTCGCCTCTGCTTTTTAATTGCATGCTTTTGGGGGTTGTAGAAAAAAAAAATACATTGCCTCTACTTCTCTAAAATGGATTTTACCTAAAACCACTGCCACACGCCTCTATTTTTTAAAAGTTTTATCCGATTTAGAGATTTAGAGAATTAGAGATAAAAAAATAGGGATGCTAAACAGGAGCTAGCTCTTACTCAAGTAAAATTTAAAGACATCCAAGAGAGGGAGAGTTCTTTCGGTATGTGGTTGGATTTTCAACACGCAAGCCCCACGATGGAGTTATGCTTAAGAAAACATAGTGAGAGACTGGGGCCTGTTTGGCATTGTTCCAGTGGGATAATCCCATGTTCCGATGAAAACATGTTTAGTGTATGTAAATCATTATTTCGGATTTTTGTCTCACGGAAGGAATCTCAAATTCTTATCCGTTGGCATAAAAAAGTTGAGCGAAAAAACTTTATTAAAAAAAAATAATTTGCTAGCACAATTGTTTCTTACTTATCTTTTACCTTTTAAAGAATGTCATTTAAATACTCTAAATCCCCTTCTTGTCCTAAAGGTAGGCCCCATGTTCACAATCTCAAAGAAGGTTGCCCACTTTATAATTCTTAAAAGTAGTTCATGTGATTACAATCACAAAAGGTGTGTGGGCCCTATCTTCTAATTTATAAAGGTGGGCATTAAGTTATAATTTCTAAAGGTGGGTCCCCTGTCTACAATCACAGAAAAGGTAGCCCCACTTTATAATTCTTTAAGGTGGGTCATATGGTCGCAATTACAAACGGTGGAACCACATTGTAAATCATATGAATGTGGGCCCATATTGTGAATCCAATATAATGTAGCCTCATGTTTAGATTTTTAAAGGTGGGTACCACATTGTGATTTTTTAAAGGTGGATCCCGTGTTCATAATTACAAAAAAGATGGCCCCCATATTATAATTCCTATAAGGTGGGCCCACATTGTAAATCCTATGAAAGTATTGTCCCCATGTTCAAATATCTAAAGGTGGGCACCACATTGTAATTTCTAAAGGTGGGTTATGTGTCCACAATCGCAAAAAGTGTGGCTCTACTTTGTCATTTATAAATGTTGGTCACATGGTCACGACCACAAAAGGTGGACCCACATTATAGATCCCATGAATGTGGGGTCCATATTCTAATTTCTAAATTTGGTACTATGTTGTAATTTCTAAAGGTGGTCACATATTTACATTCACAAAAGGGGGCCCCACATTATAATTCCTATAAAGGTGGGTTCACATTTTAAATCCTACGAAAATGGGTTCCATGTTCTAATTTTTAAAGGTGTGCACCACATTGTAATTACTACAGGTGGGGTCCCATGTAAGATAACAATAGAGTGGCATAAATAATAAAAGGTGCGTCTCAAATTATAAATCATACGTCCGCTTCTTAGATCAAAACTTTTATAATGTAACAAACAAGTTTCGTACAGCATATTCTCAGTAGATTAATTTAATATAATGATGCCAAACAAGCTCTATAGAGTATAGTCTCGGCCCAACATGATCTCAGCATAACTTGATCCAAGCACAAAATTGGGAACAACACAAGAACGATGCCAAACGGGCCCTAGGAGTGTCTTGAGTCTTACTCGTCTGAGTCTTACTCATGTTTAATTTTCAGGAGTAGGAGTAGAAGGATTATGATTGGAAAACTCTCCAAGTTGATTCTTAACTCTTTTGAGTCATCCCTTTTTTGATAAAGGATTGAATCCGAAATATGGGAGACTTAGTCGAGTCATCTCATTTTCATAATTCAGTTGTTTGAATTTTGAGCCAGTTAATACGGACATCTAATTTTAATTAATTAAATTTTATTTAAAAATAATTATACATGAGGTTTGGAGTTAGTAATTTAAAGATGATGACTATAATGTAATTGGTCCTGATATGTTGTGTGGATATTTTATTCGAGACCAATGGACCCCATACGTTAAAACGACAGTGAAGGTGCTGGGTTGCCCCTTTTTAAGCATTCCCACAACTTTATTATGCCTGTGTGCAGGGCCTGTGCCTTTATCATACAAATATATCCTATAACAATATATTCTAAAATATATAGTTGAATAGATTCTTGTTTTACACACACTTCTGCTCTCTCAAAGAAACAAAGAATTCCCTTGTTGGTTCTTTCTTTCTTTCCCAAATAAATCCCTTCTTTCTTTCTTTCTTTCCCTCTCAAGGAATGTATTGAGTGGAAGCATTTCATTTTTTTCAACAAATAAATTAATAGGTGGATTCTACAAAGTCTCAAACTCATGGATACACATCTGGATAACTGGTTTTACAAACGCAATCTGGTTCCTTATCATGAGGGGAGGAAAAATGCTTCATCTATCCATCCATCCATTTCCATATTTATACTTGTGAGAACTGGGGGGCATTTTTCTTTCTTTTTTTTTTGTAAGTTACCAGTTCATCTCTAACTTCTCTTCCTAATGTTTAATTTCTCAGCCTTCACTATAATTGGAAATATGTGATCTGCTAATTGAACAAAGTGGATACTCTAGGTTAATTTTGAGAAGAGGTTGACCGTATTGTCTGAGGTTCTAACTTAGATAAATCTTAAGACCTAAGTTTGAAAGTGTGAAACTTCATAGTGGGGCTCAACTAATTGAAAATCCAAGTCACTCAAAATGAGCATTTCCTGATTTATGGGATATCTCCAAATTTGATTGCAGGAGTTGGTTGCTCCTTTAAATTCGCCATTGATTAATAGTGATTAATTGTATAGTGGGACCAACTCCTATTGTAGTGAAATTTAGAAATATTCTCTACACAAGGAGTGCATTCATTTTAGGGCTCAGGTTGCCAATAGAATTACCAATAGGTGGGACCCACTATAGAGTCTACTCCTTCAACTCAGGATTTCTCTATGTCAGAGACTTATTAGCCTATTTGTTTGCGGGAATAATGGTGTATCGCCCTTGCTAAAAACATGAATCAGGCCCACCTTGGAAAATCAAAACTATTCATGTAAGACCCATTGCATTCTCTCTCTCTCTCTCTCTCTCTCTCTATATATATATATATATATAGGGAGAGAGAGACACACGCACTCAAAATCAATTTCAATGGGCCAACCGCTAGATTGATCATTGAATTTCACAAATGACACCTCCCCTTTCTACCCGGGGAAAAAGCAAAAAAGTAAAGAAAGCTAATCAGGTATTCAAAACTTAGTTGATTCAATGGTAGCCATCTTATTTACTCCAATAATTATATATCTACAATAGGTTTAAGGCTGATAAGAGTTTTGGATTTTTTTAAGGTAGGCCCCATCCATGTGAATAATTTGCATAGTAAGAGCCCTGCATTGCATTACAATGTAGCGATGTTGCATTTAGAAGCCCTTGTTTGCATAGGATATATAGAATTAGAAAACATTAATTCATGCCATTAGTGGTTGAAAATGAAGGATAAAGGTGAATACACAAATATGAGATATGACCATCAAATTACCTCTCCTATAGAACCAAGGGAAGATAAAAAATGAATGCCGAGCCATCACCATAATAATTCAAATCATGAGTAAGTCAAGGTTTCATCTACATCGCTACCTTCTATTGTTCACCTCACCTCATATCATTCACATCTCATTACTTTAATAATCCTTGGGTGGAGCTCATTTAAAGATAAATTCTTATGCATTCAATTCCTATGTAATCTAAAGCAAACAAATAAACTTTTTTGACATAAACACTATTATGGGGTGATATCTACTGCATTATTATATTGAGATTTGATTTTGTATACCTCCATTTAAGAGGTTGTCGCGGTGTCATAGCCATGTGCGGGTAGAAGAATCACCCTTTGAGAGAAATTATTATTATTATCTAAGGGTCTTTTTCTTATTTTTCAGTTTCTTTTTATGAAGAGGACTTGATTGAAAGAAATACGAAAAACATTTATACTTTTTTTGAAATATCCAAATCCTCTTGTACTTTTTTAAAAATGAGCAAAAAGCTTAATACTTTTTTGAGTTTTCCCCTTTTCATTAAACAACTAGACAGAGACACTTGTTTTCATAAAATACATCATTGGGCATTAAAAAAATTATTTAAACTATATGTGTTGTATCTCAGCTGGTAAGGAACATGGGCGTGTGTAAATGCGCATGAGGTCAAGTCTCCAATGTAGCAAAACAGAAAAAACAGGGAAAAAAAGGGGGAAACGAATTTCTACGAGGCGAGGGCTTGTAAACAGAATAGGAGCAGAAACGGAAATCCAGGAAAGAAGGGGGTCAGACTCGAAATATATGAGAAGCACATACTTAATGCATGGTTATTTATTCATGATTTACCGCGACAACTTAGGTTGAAACGAACAAGGGAACACAAATTCTCAGTTTCAAATATACTGCCGGGGATTTGAGAGATTTTGGAATTACTGAACCAAGAAATTTTCAAATTCCCTCTCGGTTAGACTTGGAGAGATTTTCCTGGTTCATGCTAAGGTCAACGCAGTCTTCCATCTTCTTGGATTGTAACACACATGCAGCATGAATTATGCACGCGGTTTAGCCTGCGATCCGAGGCGACACGGTTGCGAAGAAGTCATTGTAGGCAGCTGTATTGGTCTGTTTTCTTCCTTTTTAGCAGTTTGAATTCTCAATTGGACAAATGATCCCGTGCTTGATTGACCATAGGTCCACAAGTTCAAGTCGGGTATAAATGGACCTGTGACGGTTCTGGGTCGGAACCATTCCGAATCTAGATCCAAATCCATTTCTAAATAACGGTTCCGGCTTTAAGTCCAGTTCCGACTCAAAACCTATTTTGTTGGTTCCAAGTCTAGTTTTGATAGGAGGATACAGATCCGGGTCCAAAACCGCATCCAACTAGAGGGTCACGATCTAGTACCAAAATCGATTCTAACTTCTTTTTATTTTTATTTATTTTATTTATTTTTCTTGAAATAAGGATATGATTTACCTTATTACAGTGGATCAAGTCTAATAATAATACTTTCAGAATTAAACATAAAAATGTCCAACAAAAGTTGATTTTGAGTCACCGTATAGAATATTAAAGATTCGTGTGTTGGGTCTAAGATCCATTAGTCGGAAACTATGGAGACACAGAACCAAACTTCTATCAATCGAAATCTAAATTGGATTCACTCACACCCATTTATAAATTGGAATCTAAAATAGATTCTAAACCCAGTTTTTATGAGATGGAACCTCCGAATAATTGGAGACTCGGATACCCATTTGCATCCCTACCTGCAAAGGAGGTTTCCTAATCCGTCCGTGGACACCAAGTAAAATTTTGTGTGTGGAACCAAGTCTACTTCAAAGTAAGTTCGTGTTTCCGTTTGGCTTATTAATTTTTCCCACACAATATCTATATAATATATTTTATTGAATTTTTTTGTGGATAAAGCTTCTAAAGAGAAGTACCAATAGGTAAAATAATAAGGTGGATTTCATGTACCACACAAGGTATAAAAGCTTTAAACTTTTATAAAATTCAGATGCCAAAAATTCTAAAGAAAAAAATTCAATATTAATTAAACATGAAATTCAAAAATTACAGAATTCAACAGCATTTCAAAATTTTAGCATCTTCCCCAAACTAATTTTTTAATCATATTTTAAGATAAAAATGTACAAACCACTCATAAACTGACTCAACTGTATTTACTACAGTGCAGATTTGGTTCTACGGATCATAAAACTGATCGTGAGTTGGGTTAACCACCACTGGCCCTGTGTTGACAAAGATCTAGCCTACCATTATTGAGTCCGGATCCTATAAGGATTTACCCCACGGTGACCGTAGGTGGACCAATCACGGTTCGCCACGTCACCGCAAGCCGCTTGTCCTACATCCAGACATGGACTTTTCATGGTGATGTGGTGGACCTTGATCGGTCCACTCGCAGTCACCGTGAGGAAAATCCTCATATCATCCCGATTCACCATTATCTTGACTCAACCCAATCATATAACATTGGAACTATAAATGAGTAACAGTGCACATTACGTTAATTCGATATTTAATCTTGATTTAAAAAAACTGATCCATTGAAATCGTGTCTATAAATTGAACTCAAAAGGAATTTGAGGAAGCAACTATTTGTACATCGGCTGGGTCATAAGCCCTACATAGGTCAACACTCACAACAAAAAAGAGAAGAAAGTCCTACTCCCTTACCGTCATTACCATGAAATTGCTTCTCCCTTTAAAAATCAAGAAAATGAAAGAACTGAAATCTCCATCCTAGGTCTCCTTAAAATGATATTTCTTGTAAACAGCTTCTTAACAGATAAAGATGCATGCGGTAAGAATTCTATATAATATTCCTTTGTCAGTTTTATCCTCCTGATATTGACAATGACTATCCAAACTTTATAATACAAGGGGCGTCATTATAATAAAAGGGACGAAACCGTGGTCTAATAGGGCAAGAGCCTTTGTGGACTATGGCTCACTCTGCACTCGGTAGTGCAGTTTCAAATATATAATTTTCGAATATAAACCATGGTCCTAGATCAACTGAGCTATCCTTTTAAATTTTAGTGGACTATGGCTCATTAATAAGAGGAATTAAAGAATCAAAGTTATTGATTTAGATGCACATAAAAATGAGATATTGTCTCCTGCTCTTCACAAGGTGAAAAAGTAGAGACAGACACACTATTGGCTCACAAAATACAGGTAGGAGCACTTCTCTCATAAAAAAATCTCTAACTGAAACACCAACTTAAAATATCTATAAAGCAACAAGATTTTCATACCAACTCATTTTCTTAGTTGCAATTCCAAATCATCATCAAAGACTAGGCCTTTATGTAAAATGGTTTTAGTTGTAAATCCTGTTATTCCACTTTAATAAGTTGCTACAAGACCATCTGCATATGATTTCGATGCTAATGTGGTACGATCATAAAATAGTGAAAGATAAAAGGATGAAAGCAGTAGACACCAAAATTATCATAAGATATCTGATGGGCCAACCATTCGTGGGTCAGCCTGCAGGTCCTAGTTCATTCGCCAATCAACCTACCTCGGCACAGCGTGGGGCCCACTTTCTCTGAGGCCAAACTGTCTCGCACGTGTGTGAGATTGCACTCGCTTGTCCAAGGAAGGTGCTGACGCTTAACTGGCAGCACGTACCGCTCACATGCTTAGCTGATGTGGGGGCCCATCAGCAAGTCACAGTTCACATGTTCAAAACGGCTTATCCGTATTAGGTCACATCTCATAATACACCGACCAACATATAAACCATGGTCCATGTAGAGATCTTCTGAGGAAGCCCTCTAGAGGAACTAATGCCAAAATCGGACCCCCCTGTAAAAGAAAAGGGATACCTCAAGCTTGAGGATTTTGGGACTCCAATTTCTGCTGAACAGAGAGTTAGTTCTTCAACAAGAATTCTCTCTTGCATTCTTTGCGGCTGCAGCACTGTTTGGATTGCTTGTTTCCGGGCACAGACACAATTCCTCCCGTCAGAAAGGGGACCATCAAATTTTCCCACCCATCTATGCTGTGAGATTAACTTGGGAGTTGGGACAAAGGATGGGAAAATACTTTCCAGTCAAAGATAGAAAATTGATGATAATCTTTCGCTCTTCATCCTTTAGATCAATGCCATTTTCCTAAGTAAATGATGCTGACATGCAAAACATTGTTATGATAGCTGGTACGACAAGTAAAAAGAATCACATGATAAAATTACAAAATAAATGCCATGTGCTAGCTTGAACATCATGCACTAATGGGAAAACAAAACCAAGAAGTTTCTCCTCTTATTAAAGAGCACACACATTCCTAATACATTTTATACTCCAACTAAGAGGGATTTGATCTCAAGGGATGTGCATCAATTAGGAAAACAAAACCTCTATTCTTGTCCTCCTCAAGGAGAAAAAAAAAAAAGAAGAGGAAACTGAAAACCTTATGTAAAGCAAACTGAGCACAAACCAACAGGAGTCCATTACACAGCCGAAAGGTGCTCATTATCGCAATCACTCGTTTGCAGTCTAGCAAGTTAAGTCCACCTTGTTGAAAAGATAAACTGATAGTAGAACCCATAGAGATTACCTTAGCTCTTAGCAAAATCAAATTAATTTCCTTTTTGTTTATGTGGTAATTAAAATTTCTCTTCTTTTGAAATGAGGTAATAGATTTATTCATTGAATATGAGGATGAAACAAGAGGATGAAGAACCAGAATGGTCAAATTTGTCCACATGACATGAGGGTAGATAGGAATATAGGAAAGCCAATCCACATCATTCAACAGCATAGTCTTTATGATACTTACCAATCATTCCCAAATACCCCTAATCCCAGCATGGCTTTTTATCGGGCTTACGATAAAATGAAACCTCCACTACTTGAACAGTTTAGCTTCCCTTTTCTTTTAGGCAAAGAGAAATCACCCTCTATAATGACTTGCCCATTGGGTCCTAAAAGAGATTAGACCCCTTAAAAGTCATGATGATTTTCAACAAGGATTTATCTATCTTCCCATAATTGTACCATATGGGCCTACAAGTGTGATCATTGAGATATTTACAGTTAATCAGCTCATCAGCTAGTAAACAGGTAAAAAATCAGTTATGCCCACTTGTTTCTAGAAAACATAAAGTAATCACTCAACTAAAATACTTTTCAAATGGCATGGGCTATTATTTGGAAGTAGTGGCAACTAAAAGAGGTAAAATATTAGGTTATGTTCAACTATTTATAAACAATCCATATCAATGAAGATTGAAAAAAGAAAATAACCTCAAGCCCATGGTCTACTTCATCAGCACAACATCAAAGCCTTGTCCCAATCTATGGTCTACTTAAAGGAGTAAAAGGACAGGAAACCAACAATCTACTCCAGAAAAAAGTGCCTCGCTGCATGGAAATCTTAGTGCAATGAGTCATTTTGCCAGACAGAAATATTACCTTTTCTTTCAAATTGTATATTGACCTATGTTAATCTTATGATAGCTCAATGGTGAAGCATCTACCTCTCCACATAAACAACTGAGGATCAAGCTGGCCACAGTTGTAGCTCTGCTGGTGCTGGTTAGAGACTAGGACAGCGTGAGTGTGTCGGTGCATTAGTATTTACCAGAGTATATATATATATATATATATATATCTGCAAGCTCTAACATTCATTACATGTCTCCATATCAGAAATCAAACACCACCACCACCAAATTTCAGGAAACCCAACTCAACTTTCATCATTTAAACATCTAAGAACTGAGTAACAAAGTACACTAATAAACACTCTGAATCAGCATTTTAAACAACAAACTAATAAACAGCATAATTAACAATTTTTAGAACTTTATTGCTTTCACCTTCCATTTACATTGAGATCAATGTAGTATAATACCTCTCCAATTGCGTTTGAGCAACAGTCAGCTGACTAAGAACTCCGTACCTATCTCTGCAAAATAGCCAATTCAAATGTCAGTTACACCCCTCACACAAACCACAATAACATTAAAAATTCAAAAAAAAAAAAAAACATCAAATCAAGAGCCCTTTTAATATTTTTCATGTTAGTCTGATTTGGGGCTGAAATAGAATGAAACCCTATCAATTTCAGAATCATTTATGAACCAATCACACAGCAAATTACATGAGAATTGTGTCAAAATCCAAGCAAACCTTAATAAAACAAGTGGAGAAAACTATCACAGGCATAAACTTGAACTGTGGATTCTCATCAGCCAAACCAAACAGATACATAGAAAACAGGGGAAGAAAACTTTTGCAGAATTCAAATTTAAAATGTGGATTCCATCTTCTCCACATCCAAAAAAAAAAAAAAAGGATGAAAGAGAGGAATTACTTTCCCAGCTTCAGGCAAATCATCAACTTTGTAAGTATCAGGTGTTATCTCGGAAAGCCACAACCCAGGAAAAACCTCCTGCAAAAACCACAGAATTCTACATCAGATTTCACAAATTTCCAACAAAAGATTGTAAACAAACCAATTTCAACACAAACAGATCAAAGAAACAAAAACTAGACAAGAGTCAAAAATCGCTCACATCCAGCTGCCGCTGAATCATCTTCGCTCTCTTCTTCGGCCTCCGCGGCGGCCTTGATCCTGTAATGATAAAAAAATCCTCTTCAATCTCCTCTCGCGAAAGAGGAACAGAGAATTTCATCTTCTCCTTCTTCTCTACGATCTGTGAATCCGCCGCCAGGCCTCTCAACCTCGATCTTGTCGAATTCCCTGCAGCAGCCGCCAGTACTGCCAGGGGCGGCGCCGATCCTCCGTTGCCGCCGCCACTCTCCACCGCCGGCGCCTTCAGCGCCGCCCGTCTCGTCCTCAGATTCCACGGCTGCGAGGATTCCGCATCCGCCCTCTGCTCCGGCACCTTGTACCGCATCTGATCAGCAGCCGTCTGCAGATGATCCTCCAGCTTCGCTCGGAGCTGCTCGATCCCGGCATCGGAAGACTCCTCCTCCGGAGGCGGCTGCGGACGCAGCGGCAACGTTTTCCGCAATTTCTCGAGAGGAGACGGCGTCAGCGGCTTCCGGACGCCGGAGAGGTTCGGCGAGCTGCCGCCAGCGGATCCGGCGTCGGACGGCTGTAATCTGCGGGCCAGAGAGCTGCCGGAGATCTCTCCGTGCGGAATCGGCTTCATACATCGGAGGATCCGTTGGTTTCCCCATTTGAGAACCGGCATGGAGAAGTTGTGTAACGGGTGGGGCTTTTCGGTGGCCATGCGTTTCGGTAGCGGTTCGGCCTCGGAAGCGGCCGAAAAGACCATGAGAGAGGAATTGTGGCTGTGAAGACTAAGAATCGGCGAGTTTCGGAGTAACGGATCGGTCGTATCGGGTTTCTGTTAGCTCCGATCCGATGAGAGACGTCAGAGAAGGAAGGAAGGGAGCAAAGAGAATATGAGAGTGGTTTTAACGTTCGGTAAGTGGGGGCATTGGCTTTATATTTGGCTCGGGGGTGATGCTAGAATGCGCCGAGGAGTGTTGCTATTGTGAGCCGAGCTTTGTTTGCGGTGGTTCGCGAGAGTCGAATTGCTGGGTTCGGTTGTCTTTTTAGGCGGGAGGAAACGCGAGTCCGAGAGTGATTTGCACGTGCGGGAGCGGATTGTTAATCAGAGCCGTTGAATGATGGGCCTCAAATATTAACGTAATTTTCAAAATATTTGTGGAAGAAGAATAAGATAATCATGGACCCCTCATGGTGCCAAACACACACTCATCTCCCTATCCAGTTGAGAATTCAGGGGCGGATCTAAGATTTTATCTTGGGAGGAACTTAAATAAATATTTTTTAACAAATCAGGATAGCTAATATTATATATATATATATATTTTAGACATATCTCTAACTAAATTTATTTTTGGATTTTCAGTGATGTCTATGAAATATTTTTGGGAGCTTTATCTAATACAATTTCGAAAATCTTTTCATTATAAGAACACAAGTTTAATATCTCCAAAAAATTTCCACGGTTGATTGAACTTTGACTTTCATCATGTACCCTAAAAGCACAAGCTTGAAATGCAAGCCATCAAACTGTCTCAATCGAGGCCTTAAGTCGTAACCGATTGCTTGCAATTTGTTCAGAAGTGAACTTGTCAAGCACTTTTTGTATGTGTTGAGATTGGTTCATCAAGTCCTCGCATGATCTCTCGGCATCTTTATCAAAAGTATTAGGACATTTTCCCATATGAATTAAAAAAGCGCAATTTCTTCTATCCCTAATTTTCTTCCAATTCCGAAATCCGTTACTAGTGAATGCAATTTGTCCGGTATGTCCGATTGGCTTATGAAAGAGATAATATGGAAGACAAAAGAACTGCATCTTTCTCTGAAAAATATTCCAACCACGAAGGAGATAAATTAAACCGAGACTCTTGAAAGCTACCAGGATGAGCCGTTGATCCAGATTTCGGATACATTGAGAGCTTCGGTTGGTATGGACCAACTTTTATATACTTTTGTCGAATTTTATCACGTTAACTGACGTCATACTCTCATATATGGCGACACAATCATAGATCACGCTCCAAAGAACCAATATCATCATCATTATTGCTTTCAGTTCTTTGAAGTTTTGTACGATGATTTTTAGCAATTGGAATTTCAACGTTAGAGGTAGGCGATGGCCCATCAGTATCTAAGTTTGTAGGATTTTTTCTTTTGAAAAATCCATCAATTATAGATGACGTTCCCATCTACAAATTAAATAAAAATCATATTTATTATAGATTTCATATTCAGGTTATAGATGTCATATTCCATTTTCGTCTCTTTTTTTTTCTTTACTCTTGTGCAAACAATTAGGGGGGCGGGGGGCGGCTTCACCTAGGTTCGCCCCTGGTTGAGATATAGCCGGCTTTGATACTCAAATACGAATATAGATACGAACAAGGATCGAAGATAAGACTCCTCACTTTTGAAAACCTAAAATACGGATATAGATTTCTTTAGATTACTTTTGAATCAATAAAATTATAATTGTTTACGTCTCTATCATTTTTTATGGTGAATAGTAAAAATATTAAAAGAGCTATAGGAAATGAAGGGTTTTATAAGTATGATATGTCAAACTTGTTCCCTAAAATTATTGGTGCATTATTAGGTAACAATACTGATGGACCCGTATCTACGCTCGGCGCTACGGAGGTCGACGGACGTGAGAGTCCGTGGGGTCCAACCCTTTCGTGACCGGAGGCAAAGCGATCATCAACTTTTTTATATGGGTGTGCCAGATTTTCTACTCTACTTGGAATTGCAAGTGATGGTCCGGAGATCCACATTCGCAAGTAGAAAATGAAATCAACTTTTTTCTAGTTTTCATTGCACATATAAAGAAAATAGACATATTTATTTTTTAATGCCGTGAAAGGCGATTTCATTCGTTTTGCCGTGAAAGGCGATTTTTGCCGTGAAAGGTGATGTATGCCGATTTACAATTCTAATCAATAGTAAAAGACAAGAGTTGTGATTTTTTGTCTCTTTAAACAATACAACATACAATGAAAAACAAGAAAAATGAATCTAACTTTTCAGGAGATTGTGGAGACTCGTTCAGATTGATGGTAGCAAGCCATGTAGACTTCGTCATCATCCATGCAGATGAGAACAGAGGATGCTCTTGATTCGCTTGGTTCGGCTTAACCTCATATTTTTAGAGGACAAAGACCAAGATGAGGTTATATGTCCAATAAAAAGCTAAGTAGACGGGCTGAAAAGTCACGTCTAAGACATGTAAACAGGAGGAGAAGGAAAAGGCCCTGGGGGTGCCTCCCAAGAGACTTTTGTCACCTTATATCAGTGCTCGATGCAGAACTTCAACAAAGTTTTTCTTTTCTTTCTCTTGGATTCCAATCAATTTCTCTGGACCGATTCTTCTTGGATTACTCTCCTTTTAAAGGCATTTGGTAGTCATTTAGGAGAGTTTATGAGCTTTAAATGTAATAAAGCCACATAAAGGGAGGAGTTACAAGTTTTAATTCATCTATTTTGCAACTCCTTTTCTTTGGCTTCTGATTGGCCGGTGGAGAATTAAGGGCCTTTAATCGCCTTTAAGTTCCATGATGGGGCGCCGTGTTTATGGCTAACCAGTAAGTCATTTTTCCTTTATTCTGATTAGGCCGTCCAAAATAATGAGTTAATGACTGCAATAACTTGTCATAAAGCGAGTCAATTAACTGCATTAAGTGGTCACTGGGGCAGTTGAAGAGTCACGGGCCGTGCCGCGTCTTTTGGAATTCTTCTTGCGATGATCACCGATAGATCTTCATGTTGATCGTGTCGGTTGACCATGCAACTTCAAACATTTATTGCTACCAATGTGCCGGTGCTACTTGTCCTGTCGATTTCTTGATCGATCGGGCAGAAAGTGTGCTTTCTTGGTCGGCCGGTTGACGATTTCGACGCAATCAATGATGATTTGATACTTTTGAAGACGAACCCGTGATGTTGACCAAGATTGACGAATTTGGTGCCTCAAAAGTCAGATTTTTGGAAAACCACAAGGGTCGGACATCTCGGAACGTAAAAAAGGGGATCGAAAAATGCCCTTTCGACGAAAATCCGGCGATCCGGATTTCCATGGTCGCCGCGACCATGGGGCTCTTCCCCTTTTTGGTTGCCGGTTTTCGGCTATTTCGATATTTTTTCTACTTCTTTCTTCTCTGACATTTTTGTAGACATTTTGATATGATTTCCCTGTAGAAAACTTGACGAGAGTCCTTGCATATTGGAGTGCAAAGTTTCTAATTTTCCGGGAAAGTCAAAGACTTTGTTGCGCGAAGTTGCCGATTTGTCGTCAGAAGCCAAACTGAGTCAATTGGTCAAACGATGTCGAAATGACCTGAAATTTGAGGTGAAGCCTCCTGAGCAATAAATAAGACCAACCATAGGCTTTTGTTTGAGTTTTGAAGCTGTGTTGGGTCCTGTCGCCAATAGAATTGATTCTATCGCAAGGAAGATGTCGCGCTTTGATGTACGGTCAACCGATGTCCGATTGACTTGAATTTTGGCAGAGAGTCTATTGGAGCCATTTTGAGACGATCCATTAGCTCCGATTTGGAAACCATAGTCCTGGGGAGCTTGGCCGTTGGGAGGCCTGATTTGGCTTTTGAGAGTCAAAGTTCGGTCAAATGTTGTTGAAATGACCTGAAACTTGACATGTAGCCCTTTGCAAGCACTTTGAAGTCACCCATGTACTTTGTTTGATGAGTGATGGCCTCGGTGGTTCTCGCCGCTAAGAGGCTTGATTTTATTACTCGATGGCTGATGCAGGGTCAAACGTTGTCGGTTTGACTTAAAACTTGGCGTGGAGCCTTTTGGAGGTATTTTGAGACCATCCACAGGCTCTGATCGAAGATCTGATGTCTTTGATGTTGTCGCCGCCGGGAGCTCCTGTTCAGCTGCTAAAAAAATGAAGTTAGGCCAAACAATGTTGAAATGGCCCGAAACTTCATGTGTACTGTTCTTTTGGCTATTTTAAATGATCTTGCAGTTTTTGTTTGATTCTAACAATATTTGATTTTTGAAGTAGCATTGCCTGTTTGCGGTAGGCTGCGGCTTCATGTAACTTCTTTGATCTTGAACAGGCAAAGTGACATTTTTTGTGTCAACAAATATAAGTATCGTATCGGTCCGATACAGATATGTAGGGCTTGCACAAGTATTCGGGTATCATAGATAGCCGGGATCCACAATCAAAAGGATTATATTTGGTCCAATTCTATGGGCTCTTAAAGCATGTCCCTTTATGAATGCCTAAGCCCAATAATTTTAGCGGCTAAATGGGTGATTAGTTTTATTTAAATACAAAAAAGTAAATGAAGTAGAAGTAGTCATTTTTCAAAGTTAATTAGGGTTATTTCTCATCCATTGATACTAAAAGTAGGGTTGTTGTGCTATATGTAAAAATGTTGGGGCATTCGGCGACAGGTCCCTCAATATTTCATTTTCTAAACTTTCATCTACAATCTTTTTTCATAATGTGGTACGTCTTTTTTTCAAATTTAAAACCCTAAAATGTACAATTTATCTTTTTTTTGTTTAAATGTTTTTATTTATTTAAATATAAATCATATCCCATGATTAGTGGGATATGCCATTAATAATGGTTAACAACCATTTAATTAGCAACGATTAATGAAAATCCCATTAATGAGATTTTCAAATAAATTAAAAAAAAATACAAATAAATTTCAAAAGAACGCAGATAAATTTAAAAAGATGCAAATAAATTTAAAAAAACATAAATAAATCTCAAAAGACGCAAATAAATCTTAAAATATGTAAATAAAATTAAAAAAATGCAAATAAATTCTAAAAAAACGCAAATACATTTGCCAAAACTAAGATAAAACAATTTTCCAAATTTCAGAAATTTTTTTTTCAAAAACTCAAGTATTTTTTTTCCAAAATTCAGTAAAGTTTATTTCAGAAAAAGTGAATAAATTTGAAAAGATGTAAATAAATTTCAAAAGAGACAAATAAAATTCAAAAATAAAAATAGAATTCAAATAATGCAAATAAATTTTCAATAAAGCTCAAATAGATTTATGAAAATCTCTGATAAATTTACCAAAAATACAGATAAATTTGATAAAAACTTAAATAAACTTCATAAAAACGCAGATAAATTTATTAAAAACTCAAATAAATTTGTCAAATACTCTTGAATGGATTTTCAGAAAAAAAATCAGACTGTCCGGCTATTAGAGCTAATGGTGCACACAAAAGATCGGAAGAAAGGAGACGACAGGATGGACTTGAGATCGGCCTGCTAGGATCTCAAGGTTGTGACGACTACCGCATCAAAAAGGCAGAACCGACATAAATCTGTATCCAAATAGATCAATCGAAGCTCGTGCAATGGATTTCTCCACTTAGGTTAATCAAGCTGCTGCTTCTGCTAATCAAAGGGATATGAACATCAGGTCTGCCATAAACACCCTCATACAATTAGACTCCCTTGTTCTGGCACCTCAGCTTCCAGGAATTGTAACTCCCGTAAGGGGACAGGATATTATATAGGAAGTGGAAAGGGCATTACTTGGAAGTTGGAATTGCCGAGAATCCAAAGCAGTGGCCACAATCCGGGAAATGAAGCGGTTGTGCAGAAAATACCAGCCAGAATTTTTATTTTTTTATCAGAACCGATGGCCAATATCCGGGAATTTTAGGTGCTGGCAAGAAAGTTAAAATTTAGAGATTAGGCTACTGGGCAGTGTTGCTCTTCCTCTCCGCAGATCCGTTCAGTGAACCCAGCAGTCCTCTTGTGTGGGGGTGTTTTCACTAAGCCGAGATCAGCACTAGCCCAGGCATCCGGACGGTGATCACGGCTCCCCTGGGCCAAAGGTGACCGCGGCTGAAAGACCGCGGCGGGAGCTCTCGAGGACTTAACTTACCCGACCTCGGCAGCGCGGATTTGACGGAGACTGATGGGACCAGCGACAGAACAACGGCGCATGCCAAGGCATGCCCTGCAGCTTATCATTACTGACAAAACGGCGCGTACAGGACACGTGCGCCCCCAGGGCATGGCTCCGGGCCAGGCCTGATGGGACCTGGCCCAAAAGTCAGCACCGCCGCCTGACCCAGCAAGCCTAGCATTTAATGAAGCATGGGCCAGCATTTAATGCATTATGGGCTGAGTGGACATAGCCACTCGAGTGGCCGGCCCAGCCTTGGAACTCGCCCACAAAGGTCAACCCCATCTTCTATAAATAGCACATCCACTTCCATCCAAAGGTATGCAACCCAATATACACACTATCCCTCTGCTATTTCCTCTCCTCGCTCACTAAACTAACTTAAGCATCGGAGAGCCTTGCGCTGCCTGCAGCCAGGGTCCTCTGACGTGTTCTCTTCTCTTCCTCCTCAGGTCTAGTCGGAGCCTCAGCAGCAATCTTCATCTAAACTACTTGAATTAAGGGGTCCTAATCCCTGCTTTAAAGCCCTTAATTTTTAGGCACTTACAATTGGCGCCGTCTGTGGGAAAGTACTAACCCATACCTCAAAAACCTTTCCCAAAATTCTTTGCAATCACCAATGGCTCCGAGGAACAAGAGAGGCGCAAGGAAGTCCCTTCCCCCAGGGCCGCTGGTTCTCCCTGGACCGTTGCCCTACGCATCAAGGGAAGTCGCAGAGGTAGAAAGCTACCACACCGAGTCCGCGTCGTCCCCGCTAGAGCTGGGGGGCCCACCGCGGCTGAACGCTCCCCTTCAGGAGCGCTTCCCAAAGGACAAGGCCCCGGCTGCGGAGGGGTCACATCGATCCGAGCGCCACTCGGACCGCGGTGGCAACAGAGCCGACCCCGCTCAAGCCACAGTCAGGGCTCAGAACCGCGCCCTCCAGGAGAAAGATGATCTCATCCGCCAGCTCAGGCAGCAACTCCGGGAGAAGGGAGTAGCCCCCGGGGGCGGAGATCCCGTAGGCAGGAAGGATCCCGTCACCGGCAAAGACTTGAGAGATCACCTGAACGACAAGAGTCGGGAGCGAAGTCACGTCGGGAGTTCTTACCATGACCACGAAGACAGGGGGTCAATGCCGAGGTCGGAGGCGGCAGACCAGCAGGCACTGATCAACCGCCTGGTCAAGCAGGCCCTCCAGAACACCCTGAAGGAGGCAGGGCTCGCCCAGAGTCAACCGGACCTCCCCGACTTCTCTGGCCTCGACTCGTCACCCTTCACCAGAGAAATAATCGAGTACCCTCTCCCCAAGAAGTTCAGTGTTCCGAGGTTCGTCCTCTACGACGGAACCTCGGATCCAGGAGCACATCTCCGCCATTTCACGCAGAAACTGTCTGTCTGGGGTGACGTTGGGCACCTCAATTGCAGAGTCTTCTCCTCCAGCTTGGGGGACCTACCCCTCAAATGGTTCTGTGCACTCCCCGAAGGATCGATCTCGAGCTGGGCCCAGTTGCGGGACTCCTTCCTCGGGAAGTTCCAGGCGCACAGAGTCATTCCCAAAACCGACAGCGACATCATGGCCCTCAGAATGAGGTGGGGTGAAAGCATCACTCGGTTTGCCAAAAGGTTCTGGACAGTTTACAGTGAAATCGACAACTCCTCCGAGGATGTCGCGATCAAGTCCTTCCAGCACGCCCTCCTGCCGGGATGCGAGCTTAGGAAGGAGCTCGTCCGCAACCCTGTTCTCTCTGTAGCAGCCCTCATGGCGAGGGTGAACAAGTACATCGAGCAGGAGGAGGACGAAGCACGGGCCAATGAGAGCTTTGGCGTCTCGAAGGGCAAGTCTCGGGACGAGAGCCGTCATCGGCAGGAGGACCGACCGCGGCAGCAGGACCGACAGCGGCGGGAGGATCGATCTCGACGGGGAAATCGAGCCTCGGGGGGGGAGAAAAGGACCTATCACAGAAGAGAAACAAGCCGAGACCCCCACTCGGGTGGGCGATCGTCGACCCCGACCCACGCTTCAGGAGGAAGCAAGAGACACCGACCGTCCTACTCTTCGCGCGGGAGCGTCAATACAGTCTTCAAAGAACCGATTCACCAGATACTGGAAAAGATTCAGGGAAAGCCGTACTTTAAATGGCCCGCTCCCATGAGAGGCGACCCATCCACGAGGGATCAGACGAGGTTTTGCGCTTACCACAAGCAGAACGGCCACGACACTGGGCGCTGTTTCACCCTCAAGGATCATCTCGAAAAGCTCGTTAAGGATGGGCACTTGAAAGAATTCTACAAGGCAGCCGGCAGCGGAAGTAACGACCGACCTCAGCGCCGAACCGAGGAGAATCGCGACAGCGACGGGTCGGAGAGACTCATAAGCGTCATCCACCTGGCCCCTACCAAGCAGAGCAGCGATCAGGCGCGCGCCGAGGCCAGGAGGGCCTCCCATGGGAAGCAGGTCATGTCGGCAGAACTCGGGCCAGCCTCTAAAAAAGCTCGCAAAGAGAGGCCGAAGATCTGGTTCTCAGACGAGGACTTGAAAGGGGTTCAGCTCCCTCACAATGACCCACTGATCATGACCCTAAAGTTGGGGAGTTGCAAGGTGCAGAGGATCCTCGTTGACTCCGGCAGTTCGTCCGAGATCCTCTACTTCGACTGCTTCACCAAGATGGGGCTCACTGAAGAAGACCTCCAAGAGGCGCGGACCCCCCTGATAGGGTTCAGCGCGAAGCCCGTGTACCCCAAAGGGAGAGTCTCCCTCGAAGTCCGAGTAGGTGGCACGTCAGTGGTGGCCGACTTCCTCGTCGTGGACACGCCATCTCCCTACAACGCCATCGTGGGGCGGAGCTGGCTGCACCAGATAGAAGCCGTCCCCTCCTCCTACCATCAAAAGCTCAAGTTCCCTTTGGAAACGGACGACGGAGTCGAGGTGGTCACAGTCGACGGGGACCAGCAAATGGCCAAACGTTGCATGATGGCCGTGGTATCCGGCGAAAAAGAACCAAAGCAAGTGCACATGGCGGAGCTAGAAGCAGAGTTAGAGAGGGTCGGCCGTGAACCAGGAGAAAAGAGTATCGAGGACCTCACCGAGGTCAGGATCGACCCCACTGATCCAGAGAGGTACTTCCTCCTTGGGAGCCAGCTCGCCGAGCAGGAGCGATCCGAGCTGCTCAGTTTCCTATTACAGAGCAGAGATGTCTTCGCCTGGACCCCGCAGGAAATGCCAGGCGTAAACCCAGAAGTTATGAGCCACAGGCTGAATGTGGACCCCCAGGCCAAGCCAGTGGTTCAAAAGGCAAGAAGGTCCGGAATCGACCAGTCTGCAGCCGTGGTCGAAGAGGTGGAAAAACTGCTTGAAGCAAGCGCCATCAGGGAGGTCCAATACCCAAAGTGGCTGGCAAATACCGTGGTGGTGAAGAAGAAGACCGGAAAATGGAGGGTCTGCGTCGACTTCACTGATCTCAACAGAGCATGTCCCAAAGACTGCTTCCCTCTGCCGAAGATCGACCAGATGATTGACGCCACCGCCGGTCACGAAAGGATGAGCTTTCTCGACGCTTACCGCGGATATCACCAGATACCCATGTACGAGCCGGATCAGGAGAAAACGGCATTCATCACTCCTAGGGGAACCCACTGCTATAAGGTGATGCCATTCGGCCTCAAAAATGCGGGAGCAACCTATCAGAGGCTGGTCACCAAAATGTTCCAGGAGCACCTCGGCAAGACAGTCGAGGTATACATCGACGACATGGTCGTCAAATCCACCCAGTCTCTCAACCATCTGGCGGATCTCGGGCAAGTTTTTGAAGTTCTTCGGAAGTTCGGGCTGAAGCTGAACGCCTCCAAATGCGCCTTCGGGGTCGGGTCCGGCAAATTTTTAGGGAGCCTCGTCACGCGACGCGGTATTGAAGCAAACCCGGACCAGATCTCAGCGATCTTGGGGATTCAGAGCCCGGCAACGACAAAGCAGGTGCAGAGGCTCACTGGCATGGCCGCCGCCCTCAACCGCTTCATCAGCAAGTCTTCAGACAAGTGTCGCCCTTTCTTCCAATTGCTGCGAAAGAACCTGAGATTTGAGTGGACCCCAGAATGCGACTTGGCTCTCCAGGAACTCAAAGCCTATTTGGCCTCGCCTCCACTCTTGTCAACCCCGAAGAAAGGCGAAACATTGTACCTATACTTGGCGGTCTCCAGCCACGCGGTGAGCTCAGTCCTGGTCAGAGAAGATGAAGGGCAGCAAAAGCCCATCTATTATACCAGCAAAACCTTCCTCGACGCCGAAACCAGATACTTGCCAATGGAGAAACTTGCACTGGCCCTTGTAAGTGCCTCTCGGAAGCTCTCGCACTATTTTCAGGCCCACAAGATAGTGGTGATTACGGAGCACCAACTTAAGTCCGTCTTCAGAAAGGCCGACTTCTCTGGGCGAATTTCGAGATGGGCCGTGGAGCTAGGGCAATACGACATCCATTACCAGCCCCGGACAGCGATCAAGGCGCAGATTTTGGCAGATTTCATCGTCGAGTTCACTCCTCCAAGTTCGGCGCCGAGCCCACTCGACCCCGCACTGGGGGGCAAGGGGCAGGATGGCCTAGTCCCGGAGACTGATCACGAGCTATCTCGGGACACCTCCCGAGATTCGGCTTGGAAGGTCTTCGTTGACGGGTCTTCCACCTCTAGAAGGGCCGGTGTCGGCATAGTCCTCCAGTCTCCGGAAGGGCTAGTAATTGAGCAAGCACTGACTCTCGACTTCCGAGCGTCAAATAACGAGGCAGAATATGAGGCATTGCTGGCCGGGCTGAATAGTGCAAAGGTTCTCGGAGCTCAACAGCTGGTAATCTACAGTGACTCGCAGTTGGTGACGAGCCAGCTCACTGGAGATTATCAGGCTCGCGACGATAGAATGGCAGCCTATTTAGCCCTCGCCAGGAAACTCCTCTCCCAATTTCCGGAAGCAGAGATCAAACAGGTCGGCAGAGACTCTAACTCGCACGCCGACGCACTCGCCAACTTGGCCTCCGCCGTCGAGGCTGGAAAAAAGAGAACTATAGAAGTTGGCTCGCTAACATTGCCAAGCATAGAGCTCAGCCCACCACGGCAAGTCCTGTGTGCCGACCTCGGGCCCAGTTGGATGGATCCCATCATCGCATACCTCAAAGACGACCAACTCCCCGAGGACAGAGCACAAGCTCACAAGATCAGGCTCCGGGCAGCCCGGTTCTGGCTCTCTCCAGAAGGAAAGCTGTACAGGAAATCCTTCACGGGCCCCTATCTCCAGTGCGTCCACCCAAGCCGAGTTGAAGACTTCCTCTACGAAATACATGAAGGCATATGCGGAAGTCACATCGGAGGAAGGTCACTAGCATACCGGGCTATAAGCCAAGGATACTGGTGGCCATACATGCAAAAGGACGCACAGATGTACGCTATGAAGTGCGAAAAGTGCCAGAAATTCTCGCACAACCTCCATCAACCAGCACAGGATTTGAGCCCGCTCTCCAGTCCATGGCCATTTGCACAGTGGGGGCTGGACATCGTGGGTCCTCTCCACCGAGCTCCGGGGAATAAAAGGTGGCTGATAGTGGCCACCGACTATTTCACAAAGTGGATCGAGGCAGAAGCACTGTCTTCCATCACAGAGCGGGACTCCAAGAACTTCGTATGGAAGAACATCGTCACGAGGTTCGGTATCCCTCGTGTCTTGGTCTCGGACAACGGGACCCAATTTGACTCCAGCCTCTTCAAGAACTTTTGCAAGGAGCTCGGCATAAGAAACCACTACTCGACTCCGGCCTACCCCCAGAGCAATGGTCAGGCTGAAATCTCCAACAAGGTGGTCTTGGATGGGCTCAAGAAAAGACTTGATGGGGCCAAAGGAAGGTGGGTGGAAGAGCTACCCAGCGTGCTGTGGGCCTACAGGACCACTCCACGACGCTCCACCTCAGAAACTCCTTTTTCCTTGGCATACGGAATGGAAGCCGTGATCCCCCTCGAAATCGGTCTCCCGACCCTCAGATCTGAACTCTTCGACCAGGCCCAGAACGATAAAAACCTCACCCTGGGACTGGACCTGGCCGAAGAACGCAGAGAAGCCGCCTCCATCCGTTTAGCAGCCTATCAGCAGCGATTGGCAAGGGGTTACAATCGAAAAGTGCGGGAAAGAAAGTTCTCCATCGGAGAGCTGGTCCTGAAGAAGGCACTGCCCGCAGATAAGGATCCGAATCAGGGCAAGTTGGCCCCAAACTGGCGCGGTCCGTTCAAGGTAGTCTCGACCGCGGGGCGGTCCGCATACAAGCTTGAAGATATGGACGGGAAACCGCTGCCGCGGCCATGGAACGCGTCGCATCTGAAGAAATTTTACTTTTAAATGTATTCGGTTTATGCAAAATCAATGAAGATTATTTCCTCCCAAGAAAGCTTCTTTGCGTTCTAAATCAAAAATTTCTCCAAGGACCTCGGCAACGGCAGGATTCCCCTGTCCGTCAGGGGAATGTCTCCAATTCGTGCGCATCTCGGCTACGTGCCAGATAGCCAGCACGGCCCCTGGTGACGAGCCAGGGGACTTCTCCAATTCGTGCGCATCTCGGCTACGTGCCAGATAGCCAGCACGGCCCCTGGTGACGAGCCAGGGGGACTTCTACATTTCGTGCGCATCTCGGCTACGCGCCAGATTGCCAGCACGGCCCCTGGTGACGAGCCAGGGGGACATCTCCATCTCGTGCGCATCTCGGCTACGCGCCAGATAGCCGGCACGGCCCCTGGTGGCGTGCCAGGGGGAAATCTCCACTTGGGCAACAAAGCTTATCCCGGCTACGTGACGGATGGCCAGCCCGATCGCACTAAATTGTCGCGACACTCGCCGAGCTTATGTCACCCATAACGCTCAGTCTTTCGGCTTAAAATCGATAGTCCACGGAAAAGTGGACTCGGCCATGTGGCCGAAAAGAAGCAGTCCACGTAAACATTCAAAACAAGCAGACGCAAACACAATCATGAAGGTAAATAAGTTTTCTCATTCATAAAGTGCCTTTTTACATAAAAGGACGCGATGCGTCAAAAGGGAAAGATACATTAGAAGCAAAAACAAAAGGGGTAACAGCAGGCCAACTTCACGCGGCCGGGGGAGCTTCGGGTGCGGATGCCGCGACGGGGTTCTCGACTGCGGCAGACGCCTCCGGCAATGCGGAGGGAGGCTCCGGTGTCGGCTGAGCACCGGGGCCCGTCTCTGCACCTTCCGCGACATCCGAGCAAGGATACTCATCCGGCTTGGCATAGGTCGGATGGTCGCAGGAGACGCCCATCTTGACCAGAGCCGCCCTCCAGCCCATCTCCCAAGCCGAGACCCGAATGTCGTTGACTTGCGCAGCGTACTCATCGCCCGCTGCATCGACGCCATCCTGGAAGGCGAGTTTGACTTCGGCTTGAAGGGTGAGCTCTAGATCAGCCTTTTGGCTCTCCAGCCCCGCGATCGTCCTCTCCAGCTCGGCCTCCCTCCTTTTTGTCAGATCAAAAGCCGACTTGAGCTTGTCAAGTTCGGCAAAAAGGGATCGGTGCGTGTCCTCATATTCAGACACCTTCACCTTCGCCTCCTCCAGGTCTTTCCTTTGCTGTTCACACACAGCCTGAAGTCTTTTCAGCTCGGCGTGGCACTTCTGGATACGAGACACCGAGATCTGAGCCATCTGGACGCTCTACAAGAAAGCAGGAGACAACCAAGCAGGTTATTCACCAAAGAGCGGAAGCCATAACCAAATAGTAATATTGAGGTACAAAATCACTTACACTCAGGTTGGCCTTCATCTGCGCGGCCAAGAGGGAGATGTCGTCCATCTTATCGTGGTTTTCCATGTCCCGCGGCAAGGCGCAGGCGCTACCCAAGCAGGCGACCACAGACGGTCCCCCCGAGAGGCGATCCTCCACCGACAGCGGCCTCCCGGGCTGGATCATGAAGCTTGGCTTCCATGGAGCGGGGTGAGCCCGCGTTCCCATGACAGGCCCGGCCGATTCACCCACCGTGCTCTCTACCCGGGCCCTCTTGCGGGCTTGGTCTTCCCCCTGCGTGGCTACGATGGTGGACGGACCAGGCGTCCCGCTCCCGGTCGCGGTGAGCGGCGTACTGGAAGGCGGGTGCACGGCAGACGACGAGGGCGCGCTCGTCTGCGCGTGGGCGCGGGAAGAAGAAGGCGCGCCCTGACCCTTGCCGGTCACTGGGACGGCCTTCAGGTTTCGCAGGACGGGCTTCGGACGGGTCCGGTCCATTTCTCCCTCAGGCTCCGAGTCGGACAGGACGATCCTCCCGATCGTCTCGGCGTTGTCCTCAGATCCCGAGGTGGACGCCTCAGAATTGGTCGCAGAACGGTCCGCCGCGGTCTGGTCCTCGTCCGCCCTGTTCTCTCCCTCTACCTCCGCCGCGGCTAGCCTGCGATGAGCAATCACCTTCCTCTCCCGATATCCGCGGTACCTGGGCTCGTACCCCAGCAGTTTCCACGCGGACCTGTCACTGTGGCCGTGGTAACTCTCTAAAGTTCGGACCCAAGCTCTGTTTGGCTCCCAGCCTTCTCGGAAAGCGGCAGCTCTCCTCTGACGAACGCCTACAGAGCAAACAGAGGATATCAGATCGGCAGGTACAAAAGGGGACGAAAAGTAAAAGGATGTACTCAGGGATTAATTACTTGGAGGAGTGCCGTAGTGACGAGGGATCCTGAAATTTCTTGCCGAGATGGGCTCGTCTTCACCAAACTCCCAACCGCCAGTAACCATCAGGCGATCGTCCCCGGCATATTTATTGGAATCTTCTAAGGCCTGCACGAAGGGCCTCCGCCCTGACTTGACGCGGAGGTAGTACATGTCCTTTCCGGACTTGCAGATATCGTAGGCCTCCTCGATATCGTGGACGCCGAGACTGATGCCCAGTATTGTATTGAGCGCGTCCGTACCCATTATAATTTTGAAACTGTTGGGCATCAGTTGGCAGGGGCAGAGGTGCCATGCTCGGAGACAGTCCCTAAGCAGAGGGCGGAGGGGAAACCTAACCCCGCCCTCGATCACGGCAACCAGGGGAAATGGCATCCAGCCATCGCAAAAATCCCCAAGGGCATAAGATATGACTGTAGCCGCCATGACCTGAACTCCTTCAGGTATACCATACCTAGCCCTAAGGTCAGCTAGGCCCCTCTCAGACTCAATCCAATGGCTATAGATACCCATCCCTTAGGCGAAAGCGCCAGAAGTATACTAAGGAGAAGGGAGAAACCCTAAAAACCGAAAAAACCCTGAACGGAGAAAACCCTAGACCAGGCAGAAAGCAAAACGAAACAGGGAAAGGAAGAAGGAGACTTACAAGGTCAAAATGCAGAACGGAGTCCTGGCAGTGAAGCCTAGAGAATCTCTGCGCAACAGCCTCCTTCGGCAGAGATGAAGGCAGGAAAGGAAGGACGAGGGCTCCGAAAGCAAAAGGAAGAAGAAGGGAAGGAAAGAGAAGCAGAACGCAAGTAAAAGGGAAAGAAGAGGGAGCAAGCCCCTACTTATAGCCAGAAAATAGGCGCCTAATCATGGCGCCTCTTCGAATTTCAAGAAGGGCGCGTCTTTTCACTGCTCGCGCCGCCGTGAAAAGACGGGCCAGCCAAATAGGGAGAGGCACGTGGAAGCGCCTGCCCGTTTCTCGAGCGCCATTTAATGCCTCGGGTACGGAAGCAACAGCGGATAAGAGTAAAGGCGCCAGCTACCGAAACGGCGGTAGAATTCCGAAGGCCTGGTGACGTTTGGGCTCCCCCGAGCCCGGACAGGAAGTCATCCGGGCACCACGGCATATTGCATCTCGGCGAAACCTGTCAGCCTTCCGACCTCAAAGAATTGTGACACCCTTAAGAGCTCGGAAGACTGGGGGGCAATTGTGTGGGGGTGTTTTCACTAAGCCGAGATCAGCACTAGCCCAGGCATCCGGACGGTGATCACGGCTCCCCTGGGCCAAAGGTGACCGCGGCTGAAAGACCGCGGCGGGAGCTCTCGAGGACTTAACTTACCCGACCTCGGCAGCGCGGATTTGACGGAGACTGATGGGACCAGCGACAGAACAACGGCACATGCCAAGGCATGCCTTGCAGCTTATCATTACTGACAAAACGACGCGTACAGGACACGTGCGCCCCCAGGGCATGGCTCCGGGCCAGGCCTGATGGGACCTGGCCCAAAAGTCAGCACCGCCGCCTGACCCAGCAAGCCTAGCATTTAATGAAGCATGGGCCAGCATTTAATGCATTATGGGCTGAGTGGACATAGCCACTCGAGTGGCCGGCCCAGCCTTGGAACTCGCCCACAAAGGTCAACCCCATCTTCTATAAATAGCACATCCACTTCCATCCAAAGGTATGCAACCCAATATACACACTATCCCTCTGCTATTTCCTCTCCTCGCTCACTAAACTAACTTAAGCATCGGAGAGCCTTGCGCTGCCTGCAGCCAGGGTCCTCTGACGTGTTCTCTTCTCTTCCTCCTCAGGTCTAGTCGGAGCCTCAGCAGCAATCTTCATCTAAACTACTTGAATTAAGGGGTCCTAATCCCTGCTTTAAAGCCCTTAATTTTTAGGCACTTACACCTCTGATCCTCTTCTCAGGCAGCTGTAGGGCAACTGCGCCCTATCCTCTGTTACTTCCGATTTGCAGCAACTCCGGGATATGCTGAGATTCCGGATCCTCCGATCTCTGCGATGGGTTCTTAGGTTCACCAAACAAGATATATCAATGTTGTGTCTTCTCAATCTGTTCAACGACGGGTCTGTGCGGATGAACTTCTCTGTTTCTCTTCTTCATCTGGTTGCTATCTACAACAAGTCAAGAGTCCCGATCCTCTTGTCTCGGCAAGAGATCCAAACCGCTATGCTCTTCTCTAATCCTCCGTGCATAGCGATGGCCCACCGAAGATCTCACCGATCTTGCTATTGATCGGGTACCATAACTTGGCGAGAGAAACCGAGAGAAGCCGAGGGGGGTGTTTCTCCACCACGCTAGCGATAGAGAATGAGAGAGAACCTTCCTAAGAAGGAATGAAAGGGAACAAAAGATTTTAAATTTTAAATTTTAAAATTTTATGTCTAAATTGTTCAAAGGGCAAATCAGTAATAAAAATATTTGATGTGGCGTATCTAAGAGTTCAGCTCAGCCTTTAAAAGCCCCCAAAGCTAGGGCTTTTCATTTTTACCTAAAGCCCGAGGGTAGGGTAAGGGCTTATTTTGAAAAGCTCGCAACCTTGAGGGCCAAGTTAGGACTTGATCCGATCAAACCTTTAGTCTATTAAGATATAAAATAAATAATATGTATAATATATAAGATACAGAGATTTTTACCAAAGAAATATATAAAGAATTCCTTTAATTATCAATTAATGATAAATACTTAATATTTCTTCAAACAATAATAATAAAAACTTAGGTAGAATCTTTTGATGGATATCTTGATAGATCACAATATTGCCACCTATGTTTGATTCTATGTTTGCCAAACATGAACATGTTCTTCGATGAAAAGGGAAATAAAGTTTTCATTGATTAGATTTATTTTCACTATTAATGTAAACTATTGAAGTTTGAGAGTTTAGATGGATGGTCATAAACATCATCATAGTGGGGCTGAGATTCAGCCACTACCCACTAATCGATGCCAAAAAAATTTATCCGCTTACTTCCATCACTATTGTTACATTCAAGTGGACCTCAAGTTTGGAGTTAAAGTTCCGACTCTAACCCATATTCTAATGCATCAAATCATTTTTATTATTCATCTTAGGTAGGCAAATTTAATTGCTTTGTTATAAAATCCAATGGTGATATTTCAAAAAATTACAAGTTTCGGCTAATGCTAATTCAAGCATTGTCTAACGTCTACTTGAAGCACACATACTAAATAATTTATTTGAAAAAGATCTAATGCCTATTTGAAATAAATCTAATTGAACCAAATGAGACCTGTCAAATAGGCTCTGATGTTCGATATTATTGCTTTATAAATAAATGTAGTACATGAACTAGTGAAATAGACTATAACTAGCATAACTTCAATTGCATCAATCTTACGAATAGCCCAATGACAAATAAAACGGGCACATTACTTAAACTCTGTAACTTCTGCTAGAGTGCTAAGGTCTTAAATAGTGTCTTTCATATCACAATACTATCAAATTATCTTACTTCATTAATTCTAAATAATATTTTTATATGAGGACAAAGTAATTTATTTCGTGCATTCTTTTAGAAGTGGCACAAAATGCTTGACTTTTGCATTGCACCAGTCCTTAGCTTGAATAAAAAAGGGTTCGCATTGCGGTATGTAAAAACTATTATATATAATAATATTTAAAAAAATTCTTTTTTTTTCGGCCCTAGCATTTTCCCTTGAGGGTAGGGTAAGGGCTTCGGTATTGTAGGCTCGCCAAGGGCTTTGGCTAAACTTAAGTCCGACCTACATGTATGAGGGTAAGAAAATGGCTTACCCCGACCTAGCCTAGGCTCAGCCCTTTGACAACCCTAGCTGCAACATATGCAGTCTAGCTCCAAGGGGCTCGTTTGGGCCCACCTTTGATTTTTGCAGACCCTTTCACTATCTCATCAAACCATGCTTTAACATCGGGCCCAATTTCACTATCATCAAACTTTTATCCATCACTGGATTGATTCTTAAAAAAATATATATGGTTAAAAGACTACCAACATTAAGGCTATTAAATCCAGGGCCAGGATGATCTGAAGGGGGCTGATTTTTATGTTTACCCTAATTCATAAGGAGATTTTTCCATGTACCCCAATCCCACTAATAAAAATGCATCTTAGAGGGCTCCACAATTATATGTAGTCTGCTCATAGGGGAACATTGCTCATTCTATATGATCATTGTAAATTAAAAATTTCTTTATTTACATGAAAAATAAACTAGAAAGATGAAGATACTAGAAAAATCTCCTTAGATATCCCATGCACCAAAAAGGCCCTCAGAGTTCCTTTATAACAGTAAAGGACCTCCCAGCAATTTCCAGTACTTCTATTAAACAACGATATCATCGCTCGTTTCAATTGAGCGACTATACCGTTGCTTGTCTTTCTTCTTCCTCGTTTTCTCCCGCGTCATCCTCTACTTTCTCCATCTCCCCACTCCATTTCTCACCTAACCTGCGACCTCCGCGGCCTCTCTCTCTCCAACGATCTTCCATCTTCCTTTCATTCTCAGAAACCCACACTAGGCCTCCCCTTCCATCAAAATTAGCTCTCGTTTTACCCTAAAGACATCATCTTTATTCCATTATTATAAAACCAACATCAGAGGCTTCCATTTCCATAAAAAGTCACTTCTCATTCACCCTTTGAAACTCTTTTTCTTCCCATCTAAAAAACACACATTTATTCTCCATCCCCATAAAAAAGAGCTCCATTTGAAAAATCTCAAGGCACCTATTGCAAGAAAATTAGTTTTATGAAATGGGTTTCTCTAAAAAATGACAATGCTGGATTTTTCTAGTAGATTCATCTCCTTTTTATTCTACCATTGGGTTTTGGGGTTTTTCGAATCTCACTAGCTTTGTTAAGGAGTTCATGTTTGTGGGATTTTTTAGAATAACACAAGAAAGCACAGAAATTAACAGTATTGAATAGTAGAGCTTTTCGGCAGGTTGGGTGTGGAATGGAGTGGGGGACATGGAGAAAGAGGAAAAAGAAAAGACGAGTTGGGTGTGGAATGGAGTGGGGGAGATGGAGAAAGAGGAAAAAGAAAAGACGAGTGACGATATCATCACTCAAATGACACGAGCGACGATATCGTCACTCAACAAAAGTACTAAAAATTGGCAGGAGGGCCTTTACTATTGTAGGGGAACTATGAAGGTTATTTTGGTGTACCAGACATCTAAGGTGGTTTTTTTAGTGATTTCCTCAACTAGAGATTTACAAATTATACTACTATATTAAATACCTGACCATTTCTAGCTTAGAAAACAGTTCATGCTACTTGGACTACTTGCCGCCTTCTCATCATCAATCTAGGTCCTCCATACCTATTAAGTGGCCCTCAATTATAATCTGCCAATTTGGCACTCATCCAAGTTGTACAAGCCCAAGCCCAGTAGATAAAAGATCCACAATAATTTATTAAATTTCGTGCGGCTAGTGGACCCCGACTGCATGATACTTGTCTTGTAGTTTATTGTTTGCTTCGTTTGCCACTTACATCCACTAATAGGGATTTGAACTCTATTCAGGTGACATTGGATATGACTACTTAGTTGAATGAGTCATAAAAGAAAAAAAAAAGGGGAAAAACCCTAACCCTTGATTTTAGCTTTTAAAGTTGAATGTATACGTGCAAATTTATTACCATAAAATTCCATGTTGTTTGTAGAGGATTTTACCAAAAAAAAAAAAAAAAACAGCCTAGATGTCCAGTGGGCTCAAAAGGTAATTTTAACCTTCATTGCACCAGATCAGTCATTTTTCACAAAATGGTATTTTTTTAAGCACTTTCAACAGCGTCCCTAGCGACCCTAGTTTTATAACATTAAGGGTCACTAGGGACCCTGGGTGTATACGAAAAGTATAATAAAATAGGGTTTTTTCTCTCTTTCGTTGTACATGTCTTCTTCTCCAATCCAATCTCGATCTCGCCTTCTAATTATAGTTGCAGGAAGCCATAGCCGCCTCTCTCGTCCACCAACAACCACTCTCCTCCACCAACAACCTCCCTCCTCGTCCTCCTCTCTTCTCTTCCATTCATGGCTGCCGAAACCTTAGAATTTGATTTTGGACACACAATTCGACTTAGTCTTCATATTAGGATTGATGAAAGAAATGTTCATGAATCACTTTTTCTGAAAGAAGAAACTAGTCTTGTTCCAAGACTATCATCGTCATTGCCTCCTAAAGGACTAAAAATTTGTGCATATTATCTGAGGCTGGCGAGCAAGAAGATCCAAGCCTACTGTCGCAAGTCGAACTCGACATCGCCCATGACACCAACAAAGATGAGGAAGAAGAGAGTGACAGAGGGCTTCACAGTCGTCAAGTCGTCCTTCGATTCAGAGAAGGACTTCAGGGATTCAATGTTGGAGATGATTGTGGAGAACAACATCTGGGCATCGAGGGACTTCGAAGAGTTGCTTGCTTGCTACCTCTTCTTGAATTCGGATGAGTATCATGATATGATTGTGGAGGTGTTTGAGCAGATATGGTTTGATCTTACTGAGATTTGATTTTGGAAACAAATAGAAGAAAAGGCTTGGAAAGATGGGATATTTATGCTGATGTAAATGAATAAATTCTATTGGAATGTTTAGTGCTTTCTCTTGTTCATGTACATCTATGATTGATTTCCATTACAGTTTATTACCTCTTCATCATCTCTTTATGGCTATAAGATTGAAGATTTTTAGATAGCTTTTGTAAAACAGGGGATTTCAATCTTTTCCAAGGAACCAAGAAAAAAAACCAGTAGCAGACTCATTTTTTTTTCATCGTTTTGGTGCACACAAGCAACAATAACTTCCAGTATCAGTTTTGGCGGTTGCTTGGATAGCCTCTGCATAGAAAGTCAATTTGAATTTTAATACAAAAATCCAACAATTGTGGGTATGATTTACATCAACATGAATATTAAACAATATTAGTCTCAAGTCCTCCATTTTTATCTAATTTCATCAACTGGAATTGGAAGGCCTGACTGCTGAGAAATGAGGAAGAGATTGATTGTGCTTATTTGTGTACACCCAGGGTCCCTAGGGACCCTTAACTTCATAAAACCAATGTCGCTAGGGACGCTAGTTGAAAATGCTAAACGAAACATGAGGAAACAAGCCCATTTTGTTCTACTCTGTGCACACCGCAGGGTCCCTAGCGACCCTTAACGTTACAAAACTAAGGTCGCTAGGGACGCTAGTTGAAAGTGCTGAAAAAAAAATACCATTTCGTGAAAAATGACTGATCTGATGCAATGGAAGTTAAAATTACTTTTTGAGCCCACTGAACATCTAGGTTGTTTTTTTTTGGTAAAATCCCCTTGTTTGTATTATGTTTGTATCATACTAGGACTAGAAATAGTTAAAAAGAGATTTTTTTTTCTTCTAACGAGGGTGTCTGACCCTTACGAGAACCGATTATTCCTTTGGGCACGAGAAGTCCCTGCCTCCCCATGCACTAGGTAAGGCTTATGCCCTGGCAAGTGGCCCTAGGGAGAGAGCACGAGTTTAAAATGGCTAGTTGTTTTTGAAAGGATGAGTTGATCATGGGAGGTTTATGTTTATAAGGAGAGTTTTCAAAAAAAAAAAAAAAAGTAAAAAATTGTTGACTCGTTTTCAAAAGAGTACATGAAGACTTGAATATTTAAAAAAAGTATAAAAGTTTTCCACAATTCTTTCAATTAAGTCATTTCCGTAAAAAAAATTTAAGAAATGACAAAAATACCCTTCCCCTATGACAAGTTTTTGCCTTTTCTTAACCTCTTTCCTCTAAAAAAATGGTCATTTTGATTTGATCATAACCATTCAATGAAGCTAGTTTTTTAGTCACTTGAAGCCCCGACTTTAAGTCATTTGGAGTGGGCCCCACTAGATCATTTGGGTTGGACTTGATCATTTCTCTTTAATGATTTATTAAAGGAATAATTTGAAAATGACACGGGTATTTTTGTCATTCCTTAGAATTTTTTTTATGGAGAGTGCTTACTTTTTTGAAATATTCAAATCTCCATGTACTTTTTTGAAAATGAGGCAAAAGTTTTATACCCTTTTGAAATTCTCCCTATTTATAATCGAAATAGGGATACGAGAACAAGGGGTCGCCAGTTAGTTGGGTACTTTGCTTCTCACCTACCTACACAGGGTTCAACCCTTCACCCCTCTTCTATGGGAGCATGCTTTTTTTTTTTTTCCATGGACGGGGTTTGGTGAGTACGTACCTTAAAAGAAAAACAAAAAAAAGGGGGGTGTTGGGGGCGGGGTTGGGGGTTGGAGCAAAAAATTGTCTTTGAGAATTTGAAAAGTATATATATTTATTTTTATATAAAATAATGAACAACTTTATAACAATTTGTACATTGTGGTGTAATCCTTTGTGTAATATTAGAAAAGCTTGGAATTAATGGATCAATCAATTAAACGTCCGTGTGTTATTAGTACTGGATTGTTGGATTGTTTGTCATTACTATTTCCGTCAACGACCTTCTAAGTTCTAATATTCATTGTATCCTTCGTTTTCACAGTTTTAATTTTAGTGTTTTTAATGTTGTTGGCCTTCTAATATCCATTATATTGTTCATTGTCTTAATTTTTAAGAGGATTTTACTTGATAAATCCCCTAAGATTCACTATAAATCAAAAAGGACCTAAAAGATATATATCTACCGTGGTAGTCCCATGGCCCCTTTTTGGTCCCTTTTTTTGTTGTTTTGCCAAGCCGCGATATCCCCGCTTACCTGCATATACAAGTGGAGATATCCTGGCTCATTTTTTCTTTTTCTTCACAATTAAGAGGCGATATCATCTCCCAAATCATATTCTAAAAAAAAATTTCTTCTTATGAACGGTCGTCACCTGGTGATGGATACCTGGTGATGGATGCTAGATGGTGATAATGGGTGAAGTTGAAGATGATGGTCAAAGGAAAATGTGAGAGATGGGTTTCGGTTGTAGGTATAGGGCGGGTTTAGGTGTTGTGAGCTGGATTGGTGGGGAAGGGAGATGCAGTGGGAATGAGGTGAGATAATGATGGTGGTAGAGGTGGTTTAGAAATAGACAATGGTTGTAAAGGGAGATGAGAAAAGGATGCTAGGAAAGTGGGCTGCAGAGAGTAAGAATGGAAGCAGAATAAACAAAAAGAAAAAAAAAGAAAACGAAAGAAATAAGAGAGAAAGATTGGAGAGAGAGAGAAATAGAGTAGGTGAGTTCTATGAGATGGGGGTGACGTTTCATTCATTTTGTTGGAAGACAATGAATGAGTTTAAATGGGTTTGTTTATGTTGAGGGAAAAAAAGAGGGATGAGGAAGATGATGAATTTAGATAACCATATGTGAGACTGAAGTGTTTCGGTAACATGTTCCCACCTGCATCTAAGTCCACAACTATTAAAGTCACCATATCATGAAGAAAAATGTTATGTAGGTAAGGAATTAGTTGGTAGACGTGGAAGGAGTCGGAGGAAGGAGGAGGAGGAGGAAGAAAAAGAAGAAACAAGCAGGGATATTCTCACTTCGGCAAAGGCAACAAAAAAAAATCGGGTGAGCAGGGATATCGACGTTCGGCAAAAAAAAAAAAAAGCTCCCTTGTGATATCTTTTAGGTCCTTTTTGTTGTATAGTGAATCTAAAGAGTTTTTTCTGATAAAATTCTCCAGTTTTTATTTCAAATTTTCTATTGTTGGCCCTCTACTATTCATTGTATCTACAAAGCTCATTTTGATATTTTCTATTATTGGTCTTTTACATTAATGTATTGTCCGTTACTCATGGTATACTATTCATGGACACACTTATAAACAAATGCAGAGAAACATGATAACTTATTTTCATGCACTAAACTTAAAAATATAAAAAAATATAGACAATTTCTTTTAGAGTAAGATATATTACTTATAATGGGCATTTGGCGGCAGGTCCCTCAACAGTACGTTTCATAGCCTGTGGTCCAAGTCATTTTCTCATCGAGGCAGCAGTCCCCTTTTAACATTAAATGAGTCAAAACGTAAAAAACGCCCTCTCTTTATATACTCTATACGTCACCAAACACGCACCGCTTTAAAATATTCTGTCATACACTACGAAATCTAAGCAAAATAAAGATTCTAAAATCGAAGATGAAGGAAACTGCAGAAAGAAGTAAAATCAACTCATCAATGACCTCGAGCAACCGAATCATCTTGACTTAAACTTAATTGAGTTTGACATAAGTTTATCTAAGCTTTGGTTTGAATTTATCTGAGCTTGATATGAAAAAAATTGACTTTGATATGTATTTATCTAAGCTTAATGTAAAGTTATCTTAGTCTATGATCAATTAAATAGGACTTTAAATGAATTTATCTGTATATTACATTATTTTTCTGAGTTTGATTTCAATTTAACTACGTTTGTTATCAATTAAACAAGGTTTCAAATGAATTTATGTGACTTTGAAACGATCTTCTCTGAGTTTATCTAAGTTTCTTATGAGATAATGAGCTTGGTATGAAATTAACTAGATTTTACATGATTTTATTTGACTTTAAAAAGGTATTCAACTTGGTTTTAAATAAGTTTTTTTGAGTTTGATGTGAATTTATTTAAGTTTTGTATGTGTTATCTGACTTTGGCATAATGTTATTTGACTTTGGCATGATGATATCTATGTTTGGTATGAATTTATCTAAGTCTGATATGAATTTATTTGTGTTTTCTTTGAATTAATCTGAGTTTGATACGAATTAAGTGAATTTATCTAAGTTTGTTGTGAATTTATCTAACTTTGATGTGAACTTATCTGACTTTGGTATTAGTTTATATGAGTTTATATGAATTTATCTGTGTTTAAAATTATAACCAGTTTGAAGACAAGTTATGTCACTTCGATATGAGATTATCTAACTAGATTTGGTTTGGTTTGACTAGATTTAGTTTGAATTTATCTAGCTTTGATAAAAATTTATCTAAATCTAATATGAGATTATCTGTGTATGAAGTGAATTTAAATAAATTTGTTATGATTTTATTTGACTTTGCTTTGAATTGGGATGAGTTTAATATCAATTTATCTGAGTTGTATATGTATATGGACAACAAAAATCTCCCAAATGAGGGAAGAGGACACAAGAAAGCAGCACCAAGCAAGCCATGCTAGGTAAAATTTCATCAATTGTCGTTCTCTCCAATTTAAAACTTAAAATTTGATCGAAAACTCATCTTACTAGATTTAAATTGGAAAATAATTCTGGAAAAATAGTGAGTTGGAGCTAAAATCCAGATTTAAATTGCATGACACCCATTTAAATGGTTAGAATGGCAAATAAGTCATAAAAAATCTGATGTCACATGCTTAGGGACCACCACACATTTAAATGATTAGAAGGGCAAATGAGTTATAAAAAATCTGATGTTACATGCTTAGAGACCACCGCCTGAATTAATCTCATGCGCAAGGGACTCTAGGCCTTAAACATTAATGCTGTGTACTAGAGACTTTATAACACGGTACTGAGGGATCTCTTCCTAATTTACCCTACTTATAAAGCCGTCTAAAATTGATGAGATAAAGTTAAGATGATGATGATGACATATTCGAGTTTTTAAATGGCATAAAATTAAGATGATGATGATAACAAATCTAATTTTTTTATATAGATATTGGTTCAATATAAAGTTGATTCGTGAGGGAGTACTTTAGCATGCAAAGAGTTTCTTAATTTGACTAAAGCTTTATGGTAGACTTATCTTTCATGACAGGTACTTAGCTGAGAAATGTGTGCAAGATCAGGCTCAAGACTATTGGGGTAAGGCATCTTCAAGCCAGGAGCAACACCTTTTGCTAAGGAATTCTTCATGACTCACAGACTCCTACTTTTGTCGTCGTCGTCCTTTTGTAATTTTGTCTACGAAGATCCCACTACATGCTTTTGTAGAACCAATGTCCGGTATATGGTCTGATCTCCTTTGTATTCAAGCTCTTCCTTTTAATCTAATTCCTACTTTATTAGAAAAAAAAAAGAAAGGAGAACCTCATTTGCGAATCACGAAGTCAACCCAATAGCCTTCAAGTCCAAATCTTTCCACTTATCACTTTTTTATGGATAAATTATTTGATTTTTCTTTCAAAACCTCGTGTAGACGTTGCTGAACAGAAAATTTTGACTTTGTCCATGTCAAACTTTACATTTGACCTCATTTTAGCCACTGTGTAAGCCAAAAAACGTAAAACACATACAAAGCTTACATATGAGCACGTCACTAGGAAGTACGACCATAGGTAATATCTAGCTTTGACTTTCACGACGTTTTTTTTCGTCGTCAAAAGTATTTTAATTTTTTTTATTTTTCTTTTTAAATTTTACCAACGTTTTTTTTTTCGTCGGCAAAAATAATTTCAATTTTTTAATTTTAATTTTTTCTTTTGCCGACGTTTTTATTTCGTCGCCAAAAGTATTTTAATTTTTTTATTTTTCTTTTTAATTTTTACCAACGTTTTTATTTCGTCGCCAAAAGTATTTTAATTTTTTTAAAATTTCATTTTAATTTTTTCCGAAGTTTTTATTTCGTCACCAAAAATAATTTCAGTTTTAAAATTTTTTCTTTTTAATTTTTGCCGACGTTTTTATTTCGTCGCAAAAAGTATTTTAATTTTTTTATTTTTCTCTTTAATTTTTGCCGACGTTTTTTTTTCGTCCCCAAAAGTATTTTAATTTTTTTAAAATTTCTTTTTAATTTTTGCCGACGTTTTTGTTCGTCGGCAAAAATAATTCCATTTCTTTAAATTTTTCTTTTTACCGACGAAATAAAAAGTCGGTAAAGGTCCTTTTTTTTATTATTGAATTTATTTTTTTATTATTATTTTCCTGTAAACCTGTTTATACATCTATATCAAAAATAAACCTGATCATCTACCTATATTCAACATAAAATATGCAATGAAACAAAAGTTACTAAATGAACAGACAACTATCTCCATTTTTCATTAAATCATTCATCTCATTAAACAAATATAACAATCAATAATGATACAGTCTCATATCAATGTCCAATATACATTGATATATATATATATAAAAATATATATATATATACAAATAAATCGAAAAGAAGTCTAACATCCCAATAATTCTGCAACCGACCCCAATGCGTTCATCAATCTGCAATGAGAAAAACAACATTAAAATCTTTATAATGAATTAAATTATAAATTAAAAATAAACATGTATATATATAACTTTCCTAAGTTATTCTGCGAACTTTTTTCCCGCCAAAATGTTGACAATCAGACGGCTTTTGCGTCTCACCTGTTTACCAGAAGTCCGATTCACTAACCATCAATTTCAACAAGTTACTTAGGCATTGAAAAAGGTACATGTGCTTTCCCGCGGCCGTTTCCCGTTCCGGACCCCCGGCGGGCCGTTTTCGAGCCTAAGTGTTGGAAAATCGTGTGTTTCGGTCGTAATTCTCTAACCGGTAGTCCTATTTGCGAACCGTCAGTTCCTACAAGTCACTCTACCCTCGAGCGAAGTGCTCGTGCCGGTTTCGGAATTTTCCCGCGGCCGTTTCCCGTTCCAGACCCCCGGCGGGCCGTTTTCGAGCCTAAGTGTTGGAAAATCGTGTGTTTCGGTCGTAATTCTCTAACCGGGAGTCCTATTTGCGAACCGTCAGTTCCTACAAGTCACTCTACCCTCGAGCGAAGTGCTCGTGCCGGTTTCGGAATTTTCCCGCGGCCGTTTCCCGTTCCGGACACCCGGCGGGCCGTTTTCGAGCCTAAGTGTTGGAAAATCGTGTGTTTCGCACGTAATTCTCTAACGAGGAGTCCTATTTGCGAACCGTCAGTTCCTACAAGTCACTCTACCCTCGAGCGAAGTGCTCGTGCCGGTTTCGGAATTTTCCCGCGGCCGTTTCCCGTTCCGGACCCCCGGTGGGCCGTTTTCGAGCCTAAGTGTTGGAAAATCGTGTGTTTCGCACGTAATTCTCTAACCGGGAGTCCAATTTGCGAGCCGTCAGTTCCTACAAGTCACTCTACCCTCGAGCGAAGTGCTCGTGCCGGTTTTGAAATTTTCCCGCGACCGTTTCCCGTTCTGGACCCCCGGCGGGCCGTTTTCGAGCCTAAGTGTTGGAAAATCGTGTGTTTCGGACGTAATTCTCTAACCGGGAGTCCAATTTGCGAGCCGTCAGTTCCTACAAGTCACTCTACCCTCGAGCGAAGTGCTCGTGCCGGTTTCGGAATTTTTCCGCGGCCGTTTCCCGTTCCGGACCCCCGGCGGGCCGTTTTCGAGCCTAAGTGTTGGAAAATCGTGTGTTTCGGACGTAATTCTCTAACCGGGAGTCCAATTTGCGAGCCGTCAGTTCCTACAAGTCACTCTACCCTCGAGCGAAGTGCTCGTGCTGGTTTCGGAATTTTTCCGCGGCCGTTTCCCGTTCCGGACCCCCGGCGGGCCGTTTTCGAGCCTAAGTGTTGGAAAATCGTGTGTTTCACACGTAATTCTCTAACCGGGAGTCCAATTTGCGAGCCGTCAGTTCCTACAAGTCACTCTACCCTCGAGCGAAGTGCTCGTGCCGATTTCGAAATTTTTTCGCGGCCGTTTCCCGTTCCGGACCCCCGGCGGGCCGTTTTCGAGCCTAAGTGTTGGAAAATCGTGAGTTTCGCACGTAATTCTCTAACCGGGAGTCTTATTTGCGAACCGTCAGTTCCTACAAGTCACTCTATCCTCGAGCGAAGTGCTCGTGTCAGTTTTGGAATTTTCCCGCGGCCGTTTCCCGTTCCAGACCCCCGGCGGGCCGTTTTCGAGCCTAAGTGTTGGAAATTTTGAAAAAATAGGGATATGAACTTGGTATTCAACCAATACCATACATGAGAAGATTTGGGACACATTAGTGGAAGAATAATCTTAAAACTTTAATGACAATGAAAAACATTAGTGGAAGAATAATCTTAAAACTTTAATGACAATGAAAAATACCTCTTTCTCTGCTTCAAAAAACTCGCCCTCTCCCTTCTTCTGCTTCTTCTTCCTTTCGTTGGTGAAATACTTGTCATCAAATTTTTCAACATCTACACAAGATATGTCAACCTTGGTAGACGTTGCAATCACATAGGCTTGGTTGACACGTCGCAGAGGGACACCATTGACCTTAAATGGTGTACAGCTCGCCACTAGCACCAACTGCCACACTGTGAAACTTTGCAGCAGCCACTATCTTGATATAATTGCCTTGAAGTGCATCAACCTTCACTGGAAGCTTCTGTATGTGTGCATTTCCAGTTCCAAGCTGATAATTTGTACCACTACCCCAGCTAAAGACTTCTGTAGCAACTAAAATAAACACAGATCATATACATATGAGTCAACAATATTAGCACTGTGCAATATGAAGGAGCAATTTCATAATACTAAAAGGAGCATAGATGGCAGTAAAAAACGAAAAGAGAAATTTCAAGCTGTTGGACACCTTTTTCCCCTGAATTTATCAGCTACTATTTCCATAACTATCACTCATATGTACGATATTTGAACAAGGTTATCCAATGCACCAAAGACCAAAATCCTAATGATGAAGTGATCTGAAACACCATCCACTCTCTTTTCGTGTTCTCAAATATGACTGTTAGAATGTTTGGCTTTCTTCTGCCCGAAAAAAGAAAATTAAAAAAAAGAAGAAAAGAAAGGATTACTCAAATTTGGGTGGGTTATAACGCATTCAATGTAATGCCAACAGAGGGTGAGTTGGATACTTATATGCATATACCACAGGTGCAAAAGAATGTGGTCACTGATAATTAAGAGAGTGAAAATAGAAGAGCCCCTTGAAAAACAGTGGGCACCAATCATAGTCAAATAGTAGCATACCTGATTTTGGTCCATTTCCAACAACCTGTAGCACAGGTCCTGAAAGGAGATCAACAGGGGTACGACCTTTAGAATCCTCCAACACAAGGGATGCACCAGATTGAAGAAGAACACTTGCCACAGCAGATGCCCAAAATGCCGAGCCCTGTGAAGGCTACTCCAACCTGATTCTCCATCCTGAAAGGAAGTTAATGGATCATGTTACGAGAAATAAGAAAAAAGATTCATTGAAAACTATGAAATGTATTTCCTCGCAAAAATCCAAAAGAGTAATCTTTGGGCTTTTTTTTGTTTTTGTTAAGATGTAATCTTTGGACCTTATTATTATTATTATTATTATTATTATTTTGAATGGGCCTTATTGTCTCAAATCAACACCTATCATGGCCAGAAAAATATATTAACACTAGCAGAGTTCCAAGAAGCATACAACTCGCATTTCCCCAAATCTATTACACATCGCAATTTTCAAGAGAGCAAATAATTTTGGCTAGGATTGGAGCGTCAGGTTTGTTGAAACCATTCAGCTTAACAGAAAAAAGAAAAAACTCGTAAAATAAATAACCAGCGATGAGAGTACATCAGTTATCCAGAGAGGCCTCTTGTATTTCTTACGGCCGTACGAGTTCTTACTGGATCCTGCAGATTAAGAATAGAAAATAGCAGTCATAGTAATGTAAGGCAACAAGAAGCTAAGAGGGCTGATAGAAAATATATTAAAGCTAAGAGGGCTGATAGAAAATATATATTTAAAAAATCTGGATAAAATATGTAATCATGACAAGCTAGATACCAGGGACATTGAGTATTCTCATTCACAATGCAAAATAGGCATCCCTCTTATCTACAATCTAAGGAATTGGCTTTAACTACGTAATTTGAAATATCTTATTGAAATAGCATTGAAAAGGAACCAAACTGGGACACAGATTCTAGGTAATAATAATAGATACAAGCAGATTAAGGAAAAACACAGCTTGGGAGAAAACGCATTTAAAACACTCATTATTGCTCAAACATGATAAAATAAGAAGAAAACTGTAGAACATTGGCGTATCAAATAGAATCAAATAAGTAAATCTGTTATCCATCCATCGTTACAGAAGAAGATTGACAGTTTTCGTTGTCAGAATTCAACTCATATACAGAAGAAGAAGAATATTGAACACAAGGTTGCAAACTGCTTTTGAAACAATGTTTCTTTATCAAGTAGAATGAAGTGGAAAGCACGCACGGTAACTGAAATCAACGAGCAGCTGGAACAGCCAAATCAATGAGTAGGATATAAAGTGACTATAATTTAGAGCTCTGATAAGACCACTCGCAGATATTAGTAGACAATCTAGGCACATTAAAGACAAAGGATAAAGATAATTCAAATATCTTAACCTGGACTTTAATCTCTTAAGGAAAATATTAGACGAAGGGAAAGAACAAACAATCATGTTTCTATTGCACCAGAATCAATGATCTAGAAAGAGCTCTTAAGAAGACAAGGACCTTTGATGAGAAAATCGGTTATACTTGACTGAAGAGGAGAAAGGGCAATGAAGTGATCGAATCTTCTTCTTGGGTAGTAGACAATGATAGAGCTCTTTTAACTTTTCCTTGAGAAATTTGACCAGAATCACCAACAAGGAATGCATGTTGTGAGACCTAATAGACTTCATTTGTTAAGATACTGCAACTACAAAACTACCCTCCTTTCTTCACATCTCAAAACCCAGTAAAGGAGATAATGGGTCACACAACCCAGATTGCCATTGCCAACAATACCCACGAGGCTAAATACACCACGGCACACTAATAGAGAAGATGATTTCAGAACAGCCTTAGCATAGCCTTTGTAGACTTACTTTCTTCAAGCACATTTAGCAACTGACAAAAGATAACACTTGTAAATAATCACCCCCCCCCCCCCCCCCCCCCCCCCCCCCCCCCCCCCCCCCCCCCCCCCCCCCCCCCCACCCCCACCCCCCCACCCACACCCACCCACCCACCCCCCCCCCCCCCCCACCACCCACCCACGCACCCACCCCACACCACACTAATAGAGAAGATGATTTCAGAACAGCCTTAGCGTAGCCTTTGTAGACTTACTTTCTTCAAGCACATTTTAGCAACTGACAACAAGATAACACTTTGTAAATAACCACCCCACCCCCCCCCCCCCCCCCCCCCCCCCCCCCCCCGCGAAAGATAAGCAGCCAGTTGCAACGTTAAAATCAAGATTAACAGATCAGCAACTTCATTGAACCAACCAAACAAATAAAGAAACGTCCAGTTACCAAAAATAGCATCAAATGCCTACACATAACAGAGTTGGTCCAGGCTGATGTTAACAAATTTTGGTCAACCTGAAAAAGATTTAGAAGCAGTCCTGTGTTATACTATACATAACATTCAGGCCCTAAATCAACATCAATCTTTCACCAAACACACCAAGAACTGATTCACGACACGGCA
>CM022945.1:51881782-52057186 GCA_012931725.1 Litsea cubeba | reverse complement strand
TGTCTCAACTTCTGTCACGATCTTGACAGAAGTTCTGTCAAAAAATATTCTAACAATCTCCCCCTTTTGGCAATTCTTGGAAAAAATCCCTAGAAAAAAAATACAATTCGATCTACCCAAAATTAAAACCCAAAATACATTGAATTTAAAAAAAAATCAGCACTGTAGATCTTGTATTGCCTTTGATTGCTTGAACGTTCAGATCATGAATTGCCTCGGCTTGTAAAGCTCCCCCTAGCTCCATTCTTCTCCCCCTATTTTTGTCCATAATTGACAAACAAATATTATCATGCAGCTTCTGTCAACCTGGATGCAGTAGCTCCCCCTCAATATTGACTCCCCCTCAGAAAGATCTTCGTATCAGCACTGGGGTGGGGGCTTGATCTTGCAGATCAGGGGTGATGAAGCTTAGGCACACACACTTGTAAATTTAAATATTTCAGCAAAGTGTGTACCAATACAGAAGAGAGGTCTTCTTTCTTGACCCAGACAGCTTTGGTATTCTTCTTTTTCAGCTCAGTCTTCTGTGTTTTCCATTGCTTTTGATTCGGTAAACTTCGCAGCTTATTGCAATGGGGTCGAATGTGTCCTTTAATTCCACAATGATGACAAGTGGGGATACGTTCAAGACGTAACACATTCTGCTTCTTTGGAGCTTTCTTTGCAACACTAACAACTGGATTAGTAATAACTGAATTTTTAACAAAACAATTTTTACCTTTGGCATTTGAAGTGGATGCTCCATCAGCGTATCCAATACCATGCGTATCAGTGTTTGCCTTTTGACTGCACAGGATGTCATCTAATTTTCTCGATCCAGTGTTCATCCTATTCAATGAAGCTTTAGCAGTGTCTAACTCAGATAGAACTATCTTGAGTCTTCCATTCAGATCAGAATTCTCTGCTTTTAAAGTCTTCATATCAGAATCAAGTAAGACACACTTTTGTGATTCTGCAGTCAATCTGTCAGCCAACTTGTTATTTTCATCCTCCAATTTTTGTACTTTTGCAAGTGAATCTGCAAGTTCAGCTTTCAAGGAGGAATTCTGCTCTTCAGACATTTGCCAATTAATAGCAATTTTTTCATTCACTTTAACCATTTTCATGGTTTTCTTGAAAAGTGTTTCATATTCACCTTTCCAATCTGGTTCTTCTTCTGACTCGGTATCATGATCAGTCTCAGCGTCAGAAGAAACATGGGAAGCAACAGAACTACAAGTTGCCATAAAAGCAATAAACTTCCCCTTGCCAGTGTCAGACTCGGAATTTTCATTATTCTCATCAGAAGTGTCATCTTCCCAAGAAGTATTCAAGGCCTTCTTTTGAGATTTTTTGTTTCCGCAATCATTAGCAATGTGTCCATAGCCTTGACACTCATAACATTGAATCCCTTTAAAAGATTTCTTCTTTTCAGAATTTTTAGGGATCTTCACATTGGTTTTCTGTCCCTTCATAAGAAGCTTAAATTGCTTCATGAACTGTACAGCAACTTGGGATCAATTTCCTCGGAATCTGAATCTGAATCTGAATCACTTGCAGCTTTCTTATATGATTCCTTGGACGCTTTCTTGAATGATTCTTTCAACGCTTTCAAAGCAATACCTTGAGATTTTGTCGTCCCATTAGACTTAAGGTTTGCTTCAAAAGTTTGTAGATTGCCAACCAACTCATCAACTTTGAGTGTATTCAGATTTTTATTTTCCTCTATGGCCACAACCTTTCCATCAAACCTTTCTGGGAGAGACCTCAAAATCTTTTTAACAATTCTGTTTTCAGGAATTGGTTCTCCTAAAGTAAAGGTATCATTCACAATTGCATTCAGCTTCGAATTAAAATCATCAAAAATTTCATCATCTTCCATCTTTATGGTTTCGAAGGCTGTATACAATTTCTGAAGTTTCGACTGTTTGACAGTGTCAGTCCCTTCATGTATAGTCTGTAGAATAACCCAAGCTTCTTTTGCAGTAGTACATGTAGAGATTCTACGAAACTCAGACATATTAACTCCATTATAAATAGCATTCAAAGCCCTAGAGTTACAAGTGGCAGCCAACTCTTCTTCCTTATTCCACTGATCTTCAGGTTTGGGACCAGTTACCCCATCAGCAGTAATAGTGGGTAAGGAATAGCCATTCACAACATATTTCCAAACTTTCAGATCTATGGCTCTCAAGAAGGCAATCATCCTGGCTTTCCAATAAGCATAATTGCTACCATCCAACAGAGGAGGCTTATTGGTTGAAGTGCCTTCGCGGTAGATATCCATTCTAGCAATATTTGGATCAACACAATAAAATAGTGTAACCCGCTCTGATACCACTTGAAGGTTTTTTAGGACCCACTAGAATGGAATACTACTAGTTCTAATTTAACCAATCAATGCAGCGGAAATAAACCAATCAAACAATATAGAACTAGCTATCTACCAATCACACACCACAAGAAGGCAGACACAAATTTTACCGTGGAAACCCTTTCCGGGAGTAAAACCACGAACCAGAAATCAAGAGTTCACGAACAGTTACAAGATATACTCACTAGCTCCTGTACCTCAGTCTGTACCTCGACCTCAGGACTATAGTTATTCTTGCAAAGAATCCACTGACACGAAATCCACGTGCCCCGTTCTCCTTACTTGATCTCCTCGCACCTTGCCAGCACAAGATGAACAATCTTCTCCTTCGAAAAGCAGAAGCAACAGCAACCTTCTAGAGCAGCCTTCAGAACGATCTCTCAATGGCTCTAGAGAATAAACTCTCTCTTATGATCTCTCTAACTCAGATTAATGAGAGTGGTGGTGTATCTTTTGGGTTGAGAGAAACACCCAATTTATAGGCCCAAATTCGTGCATAAGTATTCTACTTAGACTCCAATCAGAACAGCACACATTCTCAAACTCTTTCATAGAGTCCGGATCAGAATGGGCATTCCCGTCATAGCTCGCTATAGCGAGCATTAGTCTCGCTATAGCGAGACCTGCTACTGTCTCAACTTCTGTCACGATCTTGACAGAAGTTCTGTCAAAAAATATTCTAACACTCTTCTTCACCGGCAACAATCCAAATTAGCGACAAGCCTCAAGGCACATGTCATTGGTTAATTCCATTCAATCACTTCGTACCACCATAAAATTGATGGATCCTACGGATCGCGACTTGACCCCCAGTTGATGGAACACAGAACTTTTGAATCCTTACGATTCAATCTGTCCCTATCAACATGAAATACGGGATCCCATATTTCTATCCAATCAGCGTAATACTTGACATTGGATTGATTCTTTACACCATAAAAACCTTAGAAACATTATTCTAATGTATACACTGATGTATTACCAAAAAACAGATTCACTACTCCAGTTTGTGAAATTTGTATTCAATTCCTTTCTTTTATATTCTTATCATCTGAAATAGAGGAATTTTTTTTTTGGGTAAAATAAATGGATTTGTATTGCATGATACATAGAGGTTTTGGTTAGTCTGGTTAGCAACCGAGTCAAGTAAAATTCATCTTGGAATGAGAATGGAACTTACCAGTGATGGATGGGTAGAGGTGGGGCATCATAGCCTTATTCAATTGTATTCTATTTGTGGGAAGATCAAGCTCACTTGTTTTATGTTTGATGAAATGCTTGAGAAATGTGTTTTCTCCGAGAATTCCATGTTTGTTGGGTATTTTAATGGTGGAGATTGGGAAGAGGCGGCCCTTAAAATCCGTGTATTTATAGGTATTTCCATCTGGTCCTAGTGATTATATTTTTCATCTTAGAAATAAAGCACGCCTCAACTAGGTTTAATAAAAGCATTAGGACTGAAGTGCATACCCAAAGATACATGGGTTTTGAAGGGCAAGATTGGTGATCTAACTATGGATCAAAATTTAGAGCATAGGAAGAACATCTTGATAATGGAGAATGAGCGCATGATGCTTCATAAATCAGTAACAAAGCAACATCTATGATAAGAATTTATAGATTCCATAGAACTGTTCAATTTTATGCCAGATAGGTAAGTTATAGAAACATCTATGATGAGTAGTGGTGGTTGGTTTTTGGAATCCAAGCAATGGCTGGATTTGCCTACCTTTTCATATGATAGCTTCAATGTTCATATGAGTAGTGGATTGAGTTGATGAACTGTGAATGGTGATTTTGCAGATAAGTTGTGGCTGGTGATATGTAGGTGTAGGTTGTTGTAAACTCAGGTTTTGATATATGCAGATGTTGTTGATATATGTATGGTCTTGCCAATTTATAATTTGGGTTCGTGTTCCTTGGATGGAATATTTTGATGATATCAATATCAAAATGTGATCTTATTTGCATGCTCAAATGTTCTTTTAATTATTGACCTTAGATGTATATGTAATAAACCAGAAATTGGGACTAATATCATTTGTCCATGTCATGTGGGTGCATCCAGATGAAATATCATACCATGGAATTTTGAAACTAGTGAAATAGCAAAAAAATAGTAAGGGCTTATCCAGATCTTCATAATGTCGGGTAAATTTTTATTTTTTTTTATAACCTAGGGTATCTTCCGCCCAGCTCAACCCATGAGCCTTTGGCTCTGAGCCCAAGGGACACTCGATTTTGGACAGCCGGAAACTAATCCGTAGGGGCACGTGCAAACCCTACTACACATGCACTAAGTAAAACTATCGGAGGTGGCCAACAAAGGTAGGTGTCGAACACAAGACCTCTCCGCTTCATGAGGCGAAGAGTCCTTGGCCATCTTAGCTACCACTCGTTGGTTCATAATGTCAGGTAATTTGCACTGTGAAAATGATAGTTCCTGTGTAAAAAAATATACCGTGGGAAGCTGCAAATGTAATAAAAAAAAAAAACAAACTAATTATCAGAACTTGCAGGGGATTCTTTAGTATTCTTCAGATAGGGTGGGGTCCTCAGCCCCCAAATCCTTGTACCTGGGTCCGCCACTGAAGTCAGTGAAGGTACAAATGGGAAAATGACTGAAATAAAAGAGGGTTTTTATCTCAATGAAGGGCAACTTGGGTGTTTTAAAAAAATTGAGGGAAAAGTCTCTGAGAATTAACATTAAACGACCAATTTTCCTTAATTGAAAACTTAGTCCATATTCTGAAAGGTTTTGAAACTTGTGTCATTTTTTGAAATAAGGCAAAACTTAATGTCTTATTTGTGATTTTCCAAAAAAAAGAAAAGAAAAAGGAGAGCATATTTGACAGCACTTAGGGTAATTAGTTCAATCCTTTGTCCGGATCCCCTGGGCTTTTAAAATACCCAAGTGCCCATCTCCGAGCGTCGAAAATAAATACAATCCTAATTTTTACTTCAATAGGATTATAGGAGTTGTTTTGCATTTTGAATATTTGGGCACAACTTGAGTATCCAAGGTTGGCTCAAAATAGATCGGAAATGGAGAAACATAATTTGTGTAACTGACCCTAACATAGTTGTGATAATGCTTTGATGGTGATAATAATGATGATGAACTTGAGTATCTAAAGCCCAAGCCTCGGCTCAATCCAACACTACAAGAAAAAACATGTTTGGTGACATGAAAAAATGTCACCGAAGGCCCATTTTTTGTCACCTATTATCATTGGTGACACAGGATGGGGTGTCATTATATCCATGACACTAAAAGTCAAGGGTGACAAAGTTTGTGCACTTGTCACGGAATGATGTGAACAATGACAAAAATATGGTGTCATGGAAGAAAGATTTTCCATGACATAATAGGGTGTCACTAAAAGGAATGGAGACAACAATGTAGGTGCCATAGAAAAGAGATCTTTTGTGACAAGAATTGTCACTAAAAGTATTTACCCTGACAACCAAATGCATGTCACCAATAATATTACTAGGTTGGCACACAAGGGTGACATACTCTTTTTGTCACAAAAAACCACAATCAAAATATTTGTGCCACCCAAATTATCATTTCGCACCTGCTTACAAAGTTTCAAATATTTGTATCGAGATACACCCATTAGCAAAACTTATACCACAAAGACGCAAAATATCATTCAAATCAAATATCCAACAAGTCAACATTCTATCATCCAAGTTCACAACCCTTCAAAATATTCGTCCTACAACAATAAACACTTCAAAGTTAATAGTTTTAGTATAACTACAAAACATCTATACACGGTGTGTCATGTCAAATTAATTACAAAAATAATTCAAAAAAAGTGTTCCAGTTAACTACAAAAAGTCTTCAACTCCATCTTGGTCATCTTGTTTAACTGCCAAAAAGTAACTCCATCTCGATAGTTACCTAGCTGTATAAAATCGCAACAAAAAAAATGTAATTATTTAACATATTATGAAGCGCACAACTCAAAATAAATGTATGAGAAAATAAAATATTGATACTATTCAACAAGTAACTCCATCTCGATAGTTTTAGAAGGTTTTGTGCAACAAGTAATTTCAAGAAGGAAACAATTCAAAAGGCGCCTAGATTTTTGTCCAAAAAATATCCAAAACCCATCATAGTTTAGACCCTAAGCAAGAAACTTCGTAAAACCCAATTCCTTGCAAACAAATTAAGCCAAACTACAACTAATAAATAGGAGCACCTATGCATGGGACGTCCCATGCTCCCCACCATTTTGGACGTCCACACTAAGAGGGCCACCACCTCCCATCTCTCCACACCATCGTACCTTGCTCCACCTCTCTACCATCCTCTTCACGCAAGGGTCTTCCCTAAGGCCAAGAGGGCCTAATTAATAATCAGGTTAAAAATGGGATCAAGTAATAAACAGACAGCATACATGTTTTTTTTCTTTTATTTTGATGGTTGTATACATTATTATAGTCTACATGGTACAGAAGCCTAGACCTGACTGATATTTCAGAGATGAAAAAACATGGTGGTAAGGTGTGCAGGAAATTTTTCAAGGGTTATGTTCTTGTTTTACCATGATAATGATACATGTTAATTTAAGTGTCTTGTCATTGATATCATTCTTGTCTATACAGTTTTATGTTAGTTAGAAGTTATTGGTAACATCATCTATTAAGCATGCATGATTGTGCAGAGTCACACAGCTTTCTGCAAATTGATTTTTTTTCCTGCTTTTGCTTTTCTAGTTAGTTGTGGACATCAATTATAGAAATGCTCTCATGCAAGTGGAACAATGTAAAATTGATGCTTAAGCCTTCAAATGTTTTTAATTGGTCTTATAGAGTCAGAGAGACTAAGAGACTTAAAAAAAAAAAAAAAGGAATTTAAGAACCCTCTGGTTCCAAGTGACCTTTCATGTATCATTCGTCATGTATCAAGTGGCCTTTCATGTATCATGTACTAAGTGTGGCTTTTCTACTGCATATAGCATTTTTCATCTTTGTACTTGTTGCAATCTTACAAAATAATTCAGATATGATGAGAATTAGATAATTAGTTATGGTGTTGATCTGGTTATGTCTTTAGGTGTCTACACGTATAGTTTCAACATATGTCACTATTTTTCAGCATACAACATAGCAGATTCAACACTTAATTGATATGGAAAGTTACTTACCTAGAATTAGAGCCTTCCCCAATAAGACCTCCTTGTATATAAGCGGACATAACAGCGTCGAAGCGTGCAAACTTTTCATCATATGCACGTATTGTCTCCTGTTGCGTTTGACACAAGCCCTTCAAGGTCTCAAACTGATTCTTTTGTTCTTGGCACATATCCTTAAGTGTCGCAACCTGATTCTTCAGGACTCTAACCTCGTCATGTGATTTAGCACTAGACCACTTAGATGATGATCGCTTCAAACCAACACCATATTCCTTTACATAAAACTTATTACCAAGAACTTCCATTGGCATCTCCTCTTGTGGCATGGTGACTGGTAGCCCAAGTGCCTCATCCTCTTTGCGACGTGACTCATCCTCTCGGTGGCACACCTCAAGTTGTACCTAATAGCAAAGAAAATATAGAATCAATATATTGCATGAAATACAAAAATATAAGTTGGTGATGCGACTTCTATAGTTAATGCTCACATGTACTTGCTCACATATCGGGGTTACCCACTTCTTCTTCTTTGTACTATAATGGGTTAACTTGTAGAAATCTGCAATGTCAGGACGTTGACCATGCTCTTTTTCCTGAGTTGACATAACATCTGCAAATGATTGTGATCCCATAGTATGAGTGAACGGTAAATTTGCTCGAGTAGAACCTATTTTTAACCTAATGTTATCTTTCAAGTGATCAAACTACATATTCAATGAAAAAAAAATCTTTTTTCACTAGTAATAATGATGGCTGACCAAAGCATTCATAAGAAATTTATGCCCTTTGCTTTACTGTTTAATTTCTAACCTCTCACAGAGGAGAGGGCATATAAACAATGCTACTTTCCTCACTTGGAATGGGTGGATCAGTAGGTTCACCCATGTTACATTATGTGAAACTTGGAACTAAGATTTTTGTAAAGGATATGCTAGTGGGGTTGTCTTGTCCAACCCACAGCAGAAAAGCCACAAAAAGAGAATAGTTGTGGTACGTTGCCAGTTGCTTCCATTGACCACATGAGGTGAGGAAAAACGGAGGTGGAGAAGTGCTGCTCTCTCTTTGTGGGTCTCTACATGAATAGACACCGATCCAAACCATCCAAATTGTGGGCCTTACATGGGATGGGGGCATGACATAAATAGTTGGGATTCTATTGCTAATTGTATCCATCATCAGAGGATGGATTTATTCTATTCACTACCATGTAAAGAGGGTCACCATCCAATTCATGTCAATGATCCTAGTTTGTTGCATGTACCTTGGATTTATTCTACCCACCACCAGAATCGGCAGTGGAAAAAAACCATATCGTGAATAAGTAGAATGCAAAACAAGACAAATAAAGAATGGCAGTTGCTTATAATGGGTGGGCTTTTGGGTGCTCGTTGTCTGATTTTATTATTTTAGGGATTTTTAAGGATGAGAACCTCTTAACTTGATTTTCACAGTCCAAGATTAAGACATTAAAAAACCCATAGCAAGAGAAACAAAACAAGAACGCAGCATCGTCATAACCACATGCCACATGAATGAAAAGGGGAAAAACCCATATCAGGAACAAGAACTCAACATCATCATAAAACAAAGCCCATCACAGGAATAAAAGGGGGAAAACCCCAAATCGATATGTGGTGTTCTGCAATGTGTATTGGAGTAGTTCAGGCCTGAAACATCATTAGTATGATAGAGAGATCTATATATTCTGCAATGTGTATTGGAAGAAAAGTAGACAATCACCTACCGGGAAAGAGAAAGTGTAGAGATGGAAATCCAATGATGGCTTTGCGGAAGTTTAGATGGAGAAATAGCGATCCAATGTTGGCCAAAGAAGAAGATGCGCATAAAGGGTGGGGTTTCTTGGGCTTTTGCCTTCTAGTGAGAGAGGTGCGAAGGGTTTTTTGTCTTGGAGGGAGAACAAATATTGGGTTAGGGATCGATGAGATTCAGGCGGAGGTAAAGAAAGAAATGGGTTAGGGATAAGAGCTGGGGAAAAGGGGAAAAGTACTTGGCGAGGAAAAAGAGGGACTGTGGACGCGGGAGGGGAAAAAATTAGATCTTTCGGTGACAAAAAATCTTGTCACCAAATCTATTAGATCTTTCGGTGACAAAATTTTTTCTCACCAAAACTCCTCTTTATTTGGCACTTTGGTTAAAGCTTTTTCGTGACAAGCAAAAAAATTTTGTCACCTTCGTGTGCGTTCCGTGTCGACATTGATTTTTTTGTCACCAAAGGGTGTCACCAATGGTGTTTTTTGTTGTAGTGCAAATCTGAGTTTGGTTTTCGAAATCTGAGCTCACATTGGATTTTCAAGTAGTCTGACACAAGCGAGCTCGAAGTTATTTTTAAATTGCACCTTGGGTAACTCTCAGACATGGTAGTTTGATTTTTTTTTTTTTGGTATTTAAAAATAGTATAGAAAGTATTTTTCATTCAGCTTATAGGTAAAAATGGCACGTTACTTATTATCTATAGAAAAAAAAAGTGGCTTGTGTTTAAGGCAGGTTGGGTATTGAATCTTTTCGGGTTCAGGATGGGTATGGGTTAAAATAAAAGCACTAGATTCTTGGAGGGTTTTGACATATTAGTCCTCCTTACATTTGATTTTTTCAATTTCTTGATAGGAACTCAGATAATGTCACCCAAGTCGCTTGATTCCGGTCAATATTTTTTTATAACTTTTTTTCCATAAATCCAATGATATCATGGAGAACAGTTTATGTCATAAAACCTAATAAATCCTATGATATCATGAGAGTGTCTCATCATGTAATGACTTTTATGCACATTTTAGGAAAAAAAATTCTAAATGGATAATATGGGTTTTGACGTATTGGTTCACCTGAAACTCCGTTTTCCCAACTTCATTACCCAAATTTAGATAATGTCACAAGAGTCATTTGACTCTGGTGACTTTGGTCAACATTATCTTTTTAACTTTTTTGCACTATATCCCATTATATCATCGGATTTATCAATTTCTGTGTCATATATTTTTTGCAACTAGTAAATAAATTTAATTTTTTATAAAATACGAAAAAATGATATTTTTTAAAAGTAAATACACATCTGATCACAATTTCTCAAGTTTAATCATTTGGAAATTTTTTTCCCTAAGATGTTACATAAAAGCCTTGGCATCATAGGATTTATCAATTTTTGTGACATATTGTTCCCGTGAAATCATGAGATTTAGAGTGAAAAAGTATTTATAAAATATTGACCAGAGTCAAACGATTCTATGATATTTCCAGTATTTTGGTCATGAAATTGGAACATCCAAATTTAGAGGGGACTAATATTTAATACCTACGTTTAGCAGTTGTCTATTTATTTTCACGTAATGTCATTTGTTTGTATTCGAAGAAAGTGCATGATGTTGAAACTGATAATTATTATGAAAGGGCAAAAATTAAAAATAAACTTAGAGGAGACGTCGCTGATTTGGTTCACTTGCAGCCTCTGTCTCTTGTTTTTCCCTTCAAAAGTTCCGGCGGACTTCGAACAAAAAGTCTACTTGGATATACGTTTTGGCAAGTGATATTCAAGGGATAACATAAGGGTTTGTCAAAATTCATGTCAAAAAGTATGTCTAGATAGCATTACTCGGCTTCAAAATTCATAAACAAAAAATCTACTTCGACGTAGGGAAATTCTATATGCACCACCAGTTTTGATGAATACACCCACTTTTAAGCTTATTTTTAATTACCAAATTGCCCTCTAGTGAAAGGACGAACTAGCCCTTCACCATCAACCTCCTCTCCTCTTCCTTTCGTTCTTTCACAGTGGGGGTGAGGCGTTTCTCTACTGTCATCTCCTATTCCTCCTCTTTTTCTTCTTCATTCTCCCTTTCATCCATTGTTTCGTAACCGTTCCCTCGCACTCATTCATGCCCGTTGATGTTCATCTCTTTCCTCATCAACTTCTTCAACCTTTTTAAAGTATCCTTAAGTTTCATCATCTTCTTCAACCCTTGAAAGTACTCATCTCCCCAGGGCACATTGTCTACTGAAAGCAGGCATTTTCAACATGGACAAGCAACTGACAATCTACCAAGAGGAGGTATATTCTCCAACTTCGTTTCCCGCTCGTCATTCAGTTTTCCCGCGATATGCTCGGTATTCCAGAACCGTGCAAAATCACTCTGCACGGCACATTTTAACTGTGCAATATTTTTTTGCACGGTCACAATAAACCGTGCAAAATAAACTTGCACGGTTATATTAAACCGTGCAAAACAATAATGTACAGCTATAATTTGCCGTGCAGTGTGATTTTGCACGGTCCTACAGGACCGTGCACTAATAAACTAATAATTTTAGGATTATATTTTCAGGAGATTGATTCAACTGGTGCAAGTCAGTGCTCTCTTGATTTTACTAATGTCTTCACCACTGAAACGATATTAAAAAGCCGAGATGATCTAATCCAATGGACACGGGATGTCGGAATGAAACATGGCTTGGTGATTGTAATCAAAACTTCGGATGCTGGTGGAGATGGTAGGAAACCGAGCTTGTGAGAGAAGTGATAGTTACATGGCTTCATCGAAGATCTACGAAAAGAAGAATCCTAACAAGGCAACGGGAACGAAGAAGTGTAATTGCCCTTTTGCTCTGAAGGGTCGAAAGTCGCCATCTGACGATGATTGGATGTTAGCAGTGGTTTGTGGGATACACATCATCCAAACGCACAACATCTCGAGGGGCACTCGTTCGCTGGGAGGCTTTCTACAGAAGAGATTAATGTTTTGATTGATATGTCTAAGAGTCTGGTGAAGCCAAGGAACATCCTTCGAACACTGCAGGAGCGGAATGTACACAACACTACTACGATGAAAAGTATCTACAATGCTCGTCAGAAGTTTAGGGTGACAGAGATGGCCGGTCGATCACAGATGCAGCAACTTATGATGCATTTGGAGAAGAACAAGTACATTGAGTATCACACTAGCAATGATGATACAGATGCAATCTTAGACCTATTATAGGCAATCCGTCATCTATTCAGCTATTACGTGCATTTCCAGAAGTTTTGATAATGGATTCCACGTATAAGACCAATAGATATCGACTTCCATTGCTTGAGATTGTTGGTGTTACGTCTACCCAACTGACGTTCTCCGTTGCCTTTGTTTACCTTGATTCAGAGAGGGAGGCCAATTATAGATGGGCCATGGAGAGGCTTAAGGATGTAATGGATGGATGCATTATGCCACGTGTGATTGTCACAGATAGAGAGTTAGCGCTCATGAATGCAATCAAAGTTGTATATCCGAATGCTGCAAACTTATTATGCAGGTGGCATATATCTAGGAACATCTTGGCAAACTGTAAGAAGTTCTTTGAGACCAACGACAGATGAGATGCTTTTATCTCTTGTTGGAACATGTTGGTACTCTCTCCAACTGAAAGTGACTATATTCAACTTCTAAGTGCTTTGGAACGGAATTTTTGCGGGTATCTACATGCTGTTGATTATGTGAAGAACTCGTGGTTGAATAAGCATAAAGAGCAATTCGTGTCTGTTTGGACGGATCAGAATATGCACTTTGGCAACGGCACCACTAACAGGGCTAAGAGTGCACACGCAAAATTAAAGAGACATCTGGGTACATCGAGCTGCAGTTTTGATTCATCCTGGCAGGTTATCCATTCCCTGCTTGAGTTGTTATTTACTGAAATAAAGGCTTCTTTTGAAAAGAGTTTGAACACCGCGCAACATAAATTCAAACCGGCACTGTTCCGTGAATTGAGAGGATTTGTATCAAGGAGTGCTTTGGATATAGTATTAAATGAGTCAATAAGAGCTAGTGATATTGGTTCGGATTCGGATGCATGTGGGTGCGTTGTACGACGGACCCATGGTTTACCATATGCACATGAAATTGCAGAATGTATAAGAGAAGGGTCTCATATACCATTAAGATGTGTACATCAATTTTGGCGGAAGCTCAATTTAGATCCCACTAAGATGAACAAAGCCCCTGAGTTGACCACAACTTCTGAGTTCGACTTGATTGATAAGAAATTTCGGGGAAGTGATGAGGCGGGAAAAATTCAACTACTGAAAAAATTGAGAGAAATAACTAGTCCAGAATGTACACCTCTGATTGAACCAGACATTAAATTGAATACTCGTGGTCGGTCATCATCGAAGGAAAAGAAGTTGGATCGGTCTACGACTCGTGAGCCGTCTGCATTCAAATACGCAGTAGGGGTGAAAGAGAGTGGACGACTTATATTAAGTAGTACATCTATAAAGAAGAAGAATGAGAATATTAGTGTCCGTCAAACTCGATCATGTACATTTTCGCATTCGCTCCCTCAGCCTCTGGGACCCTACATCCTTAATGTTAAGGATGTCACAGCTGATGGTAACTGTGGATTCAGATCTATAGCAGGCCTTCTTGGCATGGGCGAGGACAGTTGGAGACAGGTTAGATTGGATTTGAGCAGTGAATTGCAGAGGCATCAACATTATTATGCATTGGTCTATGGAGGAGATGACCGGGTCGGAGAGCTGTACTACGCATTGTCTTACTTCGAAAACAATCCAGGATTTGATCGGTGGATGACAATGCCGGACATGGGTCACTTGATATCTTCGTATTATAAAGTTGTATTGGTCCTGCTTTCATTGCAGCAATGCTTGACTTTCTTGCCTTTGATATCACCCCCGATTCCAATAAGTGATCACAAAATCATCGCGATTGGTTTCGTCAATGGAAACCATTACATTCAGGTATTCATGAAGCCAGAAGCACCCATGCCTCCTATTGCAACAAATTGGCATAGACACCACCATCTTGATGCAGACGGATGGCAGCTCCCATATGCAAATCGCATCGAGCAATTCAGAGACATTTTGGGAAATAGTGTAGCAACACAAGAGTCGGTTAATCTTGACAGCGATTGATTATATAAACTGATTCTCATTTGATGTAACCATATGAATTATATTATGGAACTCATTTTGATGTAACTGTTTGCTTGTCATTTGATGTAACAATTTGATTATCATTTGATGTAACTCAATTTATTCTTTTGTGTTGTGTAAAACATGGTCTGCATGGCCAATATGTAATGTGCAAATCAGAATCTGCACGGCCAACAGATAATGTGCAATACACATTATGCACGGCACATAATGGCCGTGCAGACCATGTTATGCACGGCACATAATGGCCGTGCATAATGTGTTATGCACATTACTTATATTTATTTGCAGACATATGTCCCTTTCATTCCATTTTGTCTAATCTTTCTTTTACACAAATATAGACTATAAGATCTCTGAAAATATAAAAATTCATCCATTATAGGAGACCTCTAAAAAAGTATCCTTGAAATCATCAATTACCCAAAAAAAAGTACATATTTATGTAAAAGTGATTATTTACATAATTGCCGTAAAAAAAGTGGCATAAAATTCACCAAGTTCCAAAAATAAATTACAAACTCCCATGACATAATCATAAAATCCAAAAACATCAACTCGTATCACGGACGCGTACGTCGTCGGTACGTCACCGGTAAGCCATCCAAGATCTCGAGCGTGGTCTGTATTACCCGGTAATAAAAATCAGTAGATTGACCAGGCTGTGCAATCGTAGCACGAAGATTATCACTCACACGACGGATCTGTAAGAAATCATTATACATGTTAATAATTAAGAGAATTATAACTTTTAAAATAGATGCATAATGTTACAATTGAAATCTCAAACGCTCACCACTCTTGGAGTCGGGTCATCTTGATCCTCATGAGGATGATAATGGGAGTGACGTTCGGGGTTCTGTACCCGAGGATGTGAAATCCTAACAAACCACTCCATGTAGTCGGGTGAGCACTCCCATGCATGTTGTACTCAATGGTCACGGTGTGCTAGTGATAATACATGATTCTCCCAAGACTCCCAATACTGATCAAGGAATCTGTAGGAGACCTTGTATTGTCCAGCAGTAGATCCTCAGAGGCAGGCGAGGCGGTGCTGGTGGGATGGTCTGAACATGCCCAAACTGATGAAGAACCCTCTGTGGGTGGTAGGGTTCAATGACATCCATTGCTCTCAAGCAACCACAGAAGAAAGAACTCTGTTGGAATGGATGTTGAGCTCTGGCACCGGTATACAGATCCTAAGCCACCTATGTCAAGAATTAATTGAAACAACTCATTAATATTCTAACAAAAAATATAGATCATTGAAAAAACTTAAAATAAATAGCAACAAATCTATTGGATGCTCACCTCACTAGGATGTAAGTCATCCAGTCTCTCCCACAACAACTTGACGTTCTCCCTTCCAATCCCGGAATCCTAGCCAGGATTCCAGCGAGCCGCATGAGGCATTGCAGCCGTAAACCCCCATGCTGTAGGAGGACGGACAAATGGGAAGTGCTCGTACACCCAAGACTGCAAGAGTTAGAGATTATTAATTATATAAATAAAAATAATATATAATGAATAGTTCAGAGATAGGCAAATGGAAACTAGAGTCAAAGAGGTATGCACATTTACCGTGAGGAGTGTCAGGTATCCAGCAATCTGTCTCACATCTGCCCTCGTAGCGGTCCCCAATTGGCGATAAAGATACGTAAGTGCAGCAGCCCCCCATGCATAATGACGGACTTGTCCCAAGTCCATCAGTAAAGATAGGTACGCAATGGGGACTCGGGTGGACGACTTATCGGTGAAAATTGTGCAGCCTAACAGATACAGAAGATGGCCTCTAGCTGCACAATCTACCTGCTCAACAGACGACCTAGGACCCACACTACCGCACACTCGCTTGATCCAGGCCATCCTCACTACCCCACCACGCGCCACTTGAAGTTCAGCAGACGCAGTCGCTCTATCTACGCCTAGTCCATGCTCAAGTAAATCTACCTGCTCGGTAAATCCCATACTGGTCGATGCGTGGACAGGCAGTCCCGTTACTAGGATGCCGAGGAGAGTACCCACATCGTCTAAGGTGATCGTCATCTCACCAAATGGCATGTGGAAGGTGTTTGTCTCGGGCTGCCACCTCTCAACGAAACTAGATATTAGAGGGGCGGAAGTATATCGGTACGACAATGACTTAAGGCCAGCCAGTCTGCTCTATAATCGCACGAAACCGAGGAACTTCGATATCGGCTCCATCCCCGGGCCGAGGTATGTACCAATCCTTCAACCCTCGCCAATGATTGATACACTTAAGCGGCTCACGTTCCTGCACATTAAAAGTTTTAATCTTCATTAATATATGTTATTATAGACTTCAACACATATTATTTGAAAAACAATTAATTCACAAATTTAAAAAATGCAAGATTACCTCCCCGTCCCATATGGGTATGGCCACGTGCGTCCTGATACTAGGGAGGACCGATAAATCAGCCGGACCGCTGGGGATAGGACCCTCCCCTGCCGCCGCTGGGGGAAGGACTGGATGGCTGTTCATCCTGGTCTGATGGATGATCCTCCCTTGCTGCCGTTGCAGCAGAAGTGGACGGCTGTGCCTCCTCCTCCTCTGAGGAATCATGCTCTGATGAATCCTCCTCAGATGAATCATCCTCTGAGTCCTCTGACGAATCTGGGAGTGGATCCTGTCGCATTTTACGTCTTCGTTCAGATGCCGTTGGTCGTTGACGACCGGCAGTCGAAGTACTAGTATGCACACCTCGGTGACGCGCCGGTCTTGTGACACCGATCTTCGTCCTAACTCTAGATGGCTCGCTAGAAGAACTAGCCCGTCCACCTATCGAAAGTGAGCTGCCACCGCGACGAGCAGGTCTTCTATGCATATTCTAATATGTTCAAAATAAAAAACAGAAATTGTTATTTAACATTGTAAATTTGTTCTGCACGGCATACTATTAATGTGCAATTTCACATCTGCACGGGCAATGTTAGCCAATGTTAGCCGTGCATTTCACATCTGCTCGGCCAATGTTAGCCGTGCATATATTATTTGCACGGTGTTCATATGCCGTGCAAAATTGGCCGTACATATAGTAAATGCACGGTGTCGATATGCCATGCAAATTTAACCTGCACACTTCTGGTTTGCCGAGCACCACGCGAACCAGAAGAAGAAAACCATTTGGGAAGGGAGAATTTGGCGGTCGTCACACCCATCCATATCATGCATTAGGGAATCCACATACAATCGAAATAGGTGAAAATACAATCTAAATACACATACATTACAACCTAAAAAGAAGGTGAAAATGATTGGAAAGCTTTAACGAAGGAGAACAAGATTACCTTTCCTTGTTTGAACAAGAAGAAGAAGATGGAGAATAAGAAGAACGTGATGAGAGCAGTGGAGGAGAAGATGCAGCAGGAGATGCCGGATTTTTCAACTTCTGTTAGCCGTCGTGCCAAATTTGAAAAACGAGGACGGGAGAATGGAGAAGGAGAAGACGAGGGCTAGTGGACAGTTTCGGTATTTTTATGGGTGGACTCAGAAAATAGGTTTTAAACCTAAAATGGTTGTGGTGAGGTCAGAATGTGGGTGTGTTCATAAAAAATGATGTGTATATAGAATTTCCCTTCGACGTAACGGGGGTCGGTCCAAGCGGGACTCCGATTATCGGTCTGCAAGTAGGGATAGCAGGTCGGTCCATTCAGACTTTCTCTATTGAATAACAAACATTGGCCACGGTGACATTGAAATACGTTTTCAAGGAGGACCAATATATCAAAACCCGTAGGAATTTTCCTCTCTCTCTCTCTGCGTCGTCTTCCGCAAAACCGAACCAAACCCCTGCACAGGCCAGGACGCAGGCTATTTGCAAGCTTCCCCATCATAGTTTGCAAAAGAGGAAGAAATGACTTTAGTGGCCGCTTCGATTTCTTCCATTTCTCGCTCGAGAACGGCCATCGCTGCTGCAGTGAAAAAGGGTGCTACTGGTATTACCACTTCCTTTTCATACCCATTTCCAATTTCTATGAATTCTTCTTATTCTAGTACTGCAAAGGTATTGAATCTTGACGACGCATCGAGTCGAACCCAGTTCTTAAATTTTGTGAAAGATCAGTCTAAATCAGAGAATTTTAAGCTTCATCATGCATTGGGTTGGTTCGATCGTATGGTTCTCATGGAACCCTTGCCCCCAGTTAATGTTTTCAATCATCTGTTGGGGGCTCTTACCAAAATCAAACATCATTCTACTGCTGTAGCTCTCTATGTGAGGATGAAGTCCACTGGGATTGCCTCCAACCTAGTTACTCTGAGCATTCTGCTCAACTGTTTCTGCCGATTGAAGAGGGTCGATCTGGGGTTCGCCATTTTAGGAGATTTCGTTAAACGGGGCATCGAACCTAATGTGGTTACTTACAGTACCATCATTGATGGGCTCTGCAAGAGTGGGAAGGTGGATGCTGCCCTTGAGATGCTCAAGGCGATGGAGAAGGGAACATGTAGACCGAACAATGTTGTATATACGACTATCATAGACAGGCTTTGCAAAGAGGGGTTGGTGAAAGAGGCCATGGACCTCTTTTCAGAAATGGTGGAGAACGGGTATGGACCTGACATAATTACATACAATGCCATCATCAATGGGCTTTGCAAGAATGGAAATGTTAGTGCTGCTCTCCATTTGTTTAGGAAGATGGAGAGGGGAAAATGTAGGCCTAATACTCATGCTTACAGCACTATCATTGATGGTCTGTGCAGAGAAGGGCTTTTGGATGAGGCCCTAGCCCTCTTTTCAGAAATGGTTTCTAATAGTGTTTCACCGAATGTCGTCACTTATACCTCTTTAATTCAGGGATTCAGCAATATGGGTCGGTGGGAAGAAAGCACAAGATTATTCAATGAAATGATTAGTAGTGGTATATCTCCGAATGCCGTTACTATTAACATCATAATAGATGCACTTTGTAAAGAGGGTATGGTGGGAAAAGCACACGAATTATTTGACCTGATGATTCAAAGAGGCGAGGAGCTTGATGCAATTTTTTATAATACATTGATGGATGGTTATTGTTTGCAAGGGAAAATGGATGATGCAATGAAAGTCTTTAAGTCTATGGTGGCTGATGGCATTGAGCATGATGTGTACACCTTCAATATCTTGATTAATGGGTACTGCAAAAATAGGAGAATAGATGAAGCCATGAGGCTCTTCCAAGATATGCGTGGTAAGGGATTGGTACCTGATATTATTACGTACAACACTCTTTTGGGTGGTTTGCTTGGTGCAGGCAGTGTTCAGGCAGCACTAACTCTAGTAAATGAGATCAAAGCTTTTGGCCAAAGGCCTAACCAAATTACATACATTACATTGTTGGATGGACTTTGCAAAAGAAATTATATTGCAGAGGCAATAAATGCATTTCAAGCTATGGTTAACTCTAACTTCCAACCATGTATCAAAATTTATAACATCCTCATTGATGGTTTATGCAAAGATGGGAAAATTGAATTGGCAAAAAAGCTATTTCAAGGCATCTCTAACAATGGTTTGGTGCCTGATGTGATAACATATACCGTAATGATCAATGGTCTGTGCAAAGAAGGTTTGATGGAGGAGGCTAATGAGCTATTTTGTCAAATGGAGGAAAATGGTTGCTTACCGAACACTTACACATTCAATGCAGTTCTTCGTGGTTTTGTTAAAATTAATGAGATGCAAAAGGCAGTAGAGTTTCTCCATATGATGGCTAAGAGAGATGTTTCGCCAGATGTAGACACCATCTCTGTTGTAGTTGACTTGCTCTCGAAGGAAGGGCATTGTCTACAATTTATTGAATGTATTCCTACTTTTGTTCGAAAAGTCCACCAGTAATGTGATGTAATTTGTGAAGTCAGTGCCTTCTCTTCAAGCTTCTAATATATCGGGTCAAGAGCTCGGCAAGCAATTGCTCCTTGAACATCATATGAGAAGGTAATTTTCTTCCTAAGACGTGCACACCATGTTGGTTAAAGGTGTGATTTATAAAATAATTTGTCCAACAGAAATGATAAGTTTATTTTTCTTTTTCTAGCAGAAAAAAATCTTGACATTTATTGACCATGGCATTTACCTGCAATCCGTATGTAATGTATTCGATATATCCATCCTTGTTATGTGGAATTAATGTTGATCTTTTTTCTCACTATTTTTCTCGCATAGAATCTTGTTGATAGGTGTTCAAAAAGAAAACGCTAAGGTTGTTTTAGTTGAATTGATTTATTAGTTGCTAATTTTGGAAGTCAAAGACAAAGTCCTAATGATGATGTCATTTTATAGTTATTTTTGTAACTCTTATCCTTTTTTTTATTTTTATAATTTGGAATCTTCTTTCTAACACTCAGATCCTTTACGAATAAAAAAAATATAAAAAGAAAGAGTACTTTTGTTGGATGCTTGGATATGGATACTTGGCTTGCTCTGAATTCTCAAGCTTTCTCACGTACTTCTCGGCTAGATGCATGGCACGATAAAATTGGATGTCATCATTATAGTGTATTTTGATTATAATCAATTTGTGATCCTAATTTTGCTAATTAGATCCTTATCTAACTAATTAAAACCTCTTAATTGGGAGAAAACATAAGATACAAGCGTGGTCTCCAGTGGGAGCAAAAAGTTTTATGCTCCTGTTTCTTTTCCTTCAAGAGTTCATAAAATTGTTAGCCATATGTTAATCTGCAACTCTATCATTTCACATGGTGATTTGTAGCTCTGTAATCCAGTGGCTTGTCACATAAATTTCCAAAACTTTCTGTAAATTTTTGTTTTGATGTGTAAATTTCCAACTCTATCATATCAGCTAATGGGGTAATACATTTTGTTTTGATATCTAATTTTTGTGTCCGTTCACTTTCTACTTACTGTAAGTTGCACCATCTCCCTAAGCCCTAAAAACCAAGGATGAACATAGCGGTAGCGGCGGGCGTAGTGGCCCGCCGCTAAACCGCTACGAAGCGGGAGATACGTAGCGTAGCGGGGATACGTAGCGGCGCAGCGGTGCGATTTGAAAAAATCGCCCAAAAAATATGAAAAAATTCCAAAAAATCCAAAAAATTGTAAAATGAAAGAATATGTGGTTCTTTTGCAAAAGTAAGTAAGAAAAGGGGGAGTAGCGGTGCCCTCAATATATGAAGTCCTGTATCGCTGTATAAATAGAAAATAATAGTAATTATTAGTTTTTTCACATGTATTCATGTTTCTTAGTCATAGTAATTTAGAAAGTAATGGAAAGCTTATAAAAAACTAGAACATGAAATAAAGGCATAAGACTTAAGAGTTAGGTCATTACTCATTACTCATTAGTGAACATTGAACAATCAAATATCAATACTTCAACATCCAAGGTTCAAATTCAATCAAGTGAATGAACTATGAAGTGATCAACAATCAACATTCAACACCAATTTAGAAATGACAGAGTAGAGAGGTAGTGAAAGAAATAGGATTAGGAATACCTTAATCACCACCAAAAGGAATGTCTACCAAGATTCAAGGCGCCATGGTTATCCTCATCCTCATCAGTGTTTCATTTCTATTGGCACCATATTGAATTTGATATTGATGAGCATTGGCATCCACAAATCCAAAGAAGGCGGCCGGATCATCATAGGAAATTGGAGGTGGAGGTGGATATCTACCATATTGCGTTTCACCATAGTCACCATATGAGTTCACCATAGTCACCATATGAGTAGGACCCTGAAGTTGAAGACTGTACTTGTCCTTGTACTTGACCATAAGGAAAATAATGTGAGGGTCCTTGTCCACTATAACTAGGGTTCCACGGATCAGTCCATGATGCTGCTTGTTGTCCTCCAACATCTCCACCCATATTTCCTTGCTCATTACCACCTCCAACCCCAGGTGGTGAGTCTCTTCGGCACCGTTGATAACCACGGCTTGGATCAAATCTTCCAGATGGTAACTCCTGTACTTCCTCTACCGGAATGACATCATCATCATATTGGTAGTATTCACTAGTATCACCTGTCCCACTGTCTCCTCCTACATCTCCTCCACCATGGCTACTCGAAGAGACGGTGGTGGAACTAGCTTTCTCAGGAGATCCAATAGTTGCAGGTTCTTTCCCACTCCTCGTCCTACTGGACCTGGTACTAGTACCTTCTCCTTGAGGTGGCTGGCCTTCTGCAGGTGGCTCACCTATATCCTCATCTATCAACTCTTGAATCGTTCCTTCAAACCCAGGATCTGAATCTAGCAGTGGATCCTCTATCTCGGCTAGCCATAGGAGTAAGGGATCATCATCTCTGAATATGTTATCCAAATTAATAGGACAATAAGCAGGATCATCCCTTGCTTTTCTCTCCCTAGTTCTGTTTCTCAACTTCAAATTGTAATGACAGTATACAAGCTTGTTAAGTTTCTGCATGGTAAGCCGATTCCTGGCCTTCGTGTGGATCAAAGAGAAAATGCTCCAATTCCTCTCACAGTTGGAAGATGTTGTAGTTTGACTAAGGATGCGAACAGCCGCTCTCCTTAGATGTGGAGCACTCTCTCCATAATTCATCCACCAATCAGCTGAAATGCAAAAAAATAAATAAAATATTAGATATTCGTAACCCTCAAGTCCTTCTAATCAATTAAGATAAATAGATCAAGACTATTGGGTGGGGTCTTTTGTTCATAGTCATATCAAGTGGGATCCTTCCAATCGATCATATCACAAGAGGGTCAGCAAAGGTTCCTCTCCTTTGTGTATACATAGATATCTACAATGTGAAAATTAGAAATAAGTCAGTAAACCCCTACAGCATGTATGGCAATCGGCACTTGGCAGCATAATTAAATTCTCTTTTAAGTAACCACCCACTCACCTCTTGTACGGCATCAACTTGATCATCTGGGCTTAACAATCTCTTCAATACCTCCCGTAATCCTACCCACAAGTCCGTATCTATTGCTTCGGTGTGTAGTTCGGCATTTTGGTAATAGAATTCGGGATTCAAAAAATAACCTACATTAAAAATATGTATAATGTACTGTGAGCAAACAATATAATAAATACATTAGTTAGGAAAACAAAAGAGTATCACTATCAAAGATATATATTAATTACCTGCAGCATGCAATGGATGGTGCAACTGATTGTTCCAACGGGCATCAATAATGTCTATATATTTCTGGTGACATTTTCGATAATGGCTTGTTTTGCCCGATCCATTGCTTCATATATAAAGCCCATTGTCGGCTTGTCATCACCATCTACAAGACGCAACACTTTAACTAAAGGCTAAAAAACTTTTAATACTTTCTTCACTTTCTTCCAAAATTTATTGTCCCTCATCAAGTTTGGGACTTAAAACTCCGGACCATGAGTTGCATTGCCCCATTTCGAATGAAGCCATTCTTCCGATGCAAACATCTGAATCAGCTCCGTTCGAAACCTTACAAGGCTTTCCATAGCCAGAAAATGGGTTGCAAACCTAGTTAATCCTGGACGCAGCAAGGCACGGTTATTTGTGTATCTTTTCATCAAGCTTAACACTTATGAATGATCATATATAAATCTTGTAATTCCTCTACATGCCTTGATCAATGAAGCCACTTTTGTCTTCCTTCCAATCTCTTCCATTATGAGATCTATGCAGTCTGCACATGGGGTCCAGAATAAATGTTCCCTCTTGTCCATCAACATCTTACCAGCTGCTTTGAAATTGGCACCATTATCTGTAACAATTTGTACAACATGCTCCTCTCCCACACTCTCTACAATTTAATCCATAAGAGTGTATATATATACGGCTGTCCATCTATGTTCAGTTGCATCAACGGACTTCACAAAGACGGTCCCAGCGACTGAATACACCAAAAAGTTTATTAATTGTATTTGAGTGCCGCTGGTCCACCCGTCACACATGATGGTAACACCATTCTGTTGCCACATGGGCCTAAACTTTTCCACCCATTCTTTTTATTTCTCTATATTCTTCTTCAAGGTATTTAGTGCCCACATCATATACGGAGGGCGCCTGTATACCCCGCCCAGCTGCGGCGGCAACATCAAGAATAGTCTGAAAATATGGGGAATCTATTGCTGTAGGTGGTATGTTCTTGTGAATTAGCCATTTTGCTGTAGCTTTGGCTAACCTATCTCTTGCAGCCTTCATTACCCCTTTCACAACACTCAATATTTTTGGTTGTTTAGCTCCCTCTTTTCTATGTGCTAGAGGATCAACAGGGGGAGGAACTGCTTTTCTAGTAGAGATAACTTCTACATCAACATCCCGTTCCCGGGTGCTAAATGCCCTATGCATAGCCCCCCTAATGCCCTTGCCCCTGGTTGGGACAGCAGATGATGAGCCTCCTGCATCATAAAATTTGCTTCCAGCAAATGAACGACGTTCATATTCTTCTTGTTGACTCATGATGGACTCTCGGCGTGCAGCCTCCATTTGTGCATCTTCCTCCTCATCAAAGTATTCATCCCCAAATACTTCATAACGGGCAGCATCAATATCTTGCCGCCTCTTTTCTTTTATCTCTACTTTCTAGCTTTGTTTTGGCTAAGCAAAGCTTTTATTTGTTCCTTGACTTCCCTTGGTACTTCGGTACAGCCTGCAACATTACTAGAAATATGGCCCAAGTGGTGCTTGAATCTTGTAATGCCCCCATTGGTCATTTTCCCACAAAACTTGCATTTGATTTTCAACCTGTTATTCTCAACTGCCTCACCAAAGCTCCATGCGGGATCAATATCACGAGGCATTTTAACTTATCAATGTAAGATTGAATACCTGGCTATAAATAATTAAATATGAACAAGTAGTATGTTAAAAATAAAAAAAACAAAAAAACATATTAGAGGAAACATATATCTAACGCTTAGGGATCATTCTCTTGACATTTAATTGGTATTTCATTACTTAAAGTATAAATTTTTTTCAAAAATTTAAAAATTCCGAAAATAAAAAATAAATTAGAATTAGGAAAAGACAAAGATATGTTGGATTGATCTATGCCAAACATAGATATAACATTTAGGAGCATTTTTCAATACATTTGATTGGCATTCCATTATTAAAAATATTTTTTTTTTCAAAAAATAACAAATAAAAAATAAAAAAAGTAAAAACACAAGCAATATATGTTGGAATGATCTATGGAAAACATAAATATCAAATGTAGGAACCATTTTCAAGACATTTGATTGGTATTCAAATATTAAAAATATTTTTTTTCAAAAAATAAATAAATCCGAAAATAAAAAATAGAAAAAAAAATCAACAAACATTCAAAATGTGATGGATTGATCTATGGGGAACATAGATCTATCATTTAGAATGCATTTCCAAGTGGTTTCATGGGTTGTCCATGGTATTCACATTTTTTTTTTCAAAAAATAAATAAATCCGAAAATAAAAAATAGAGAAAAATCAATAAACATTTAAAATGTGATGGATTGATCTATGGGAAACATAGATCTATCATTTAGAAAGCATTTCCAAGTGGTTTCATGGGTTGTCCATGAGTATTTACATTTTTTTTTCAAAAAATAAATAAATCCGAAAAAAAAATAGAGAAAAATCAATAAACATTCAAAATGTGATGGATTGATCTATGAGAAACATAGATCTATCATTTAGAATGCATTTTCAAGTGGTTTCATGGGTTGTCCATGAGTATTCACATTTTTTTTTTTCAAAAAATAAAACATTTCCGAAAATAAAAAATAGAAAAAAATAAAATAAAAATAAAAATAAGTGTGCATGATGAAAGGGAAACATGGATCTCATCATATTACAAGACAAGGAAGCATTATATAGTACTTAGACTCTTAGAAAGACATGAATGGATGATCTCAAAAGTTAAAAGACTAGAAAAAAATCCAAAAGAAAAACATACCTAGATGAATGGAAGCTTGGGCCTTGGATCTTGTAATTGTTTGTGTTTGATTCCTTCCAATTTGATGTTACTCACTTGTTTTGTAGTACAATCTTGAAAATGAGTTGAAACTTTGGAGTTGGAGGCTTTCACAGCAGTGAAGGGGGAGTTACTTTGACAAAAAGAATGAAAAGGGAATGCTGGAGCCGGCTGGGAAGGAGGGGGGGGCTTTATATACCCCAGCCACAACGTAGCGGCGGCTACGTTTTGTGGCGACCGCTACACGTATGTATCGGCCGCCACGGCCGATACGGGTGCGATACGGTCGTGGCGGACTTGGCCGCCATGGCCGATATACGTAGCGGCCGATATTTTCATCCTTGCTAAAAACCGTGTACGCATGCTCACATTGTGAAGTTGACAAAGTGGGATCGTGTCCTACCTCGGTTTCATTATGTCATAGTTTCTTGCGAGCTCGATAATGGATGTGGAAAACCTGGGTATGTATTTACACATTTGAAACGAGATCCTCGTAATATTAAAAAATACATAAATGCACCATTCAACCAAACCTATGCTCATTAGTTGTATTTACAATGCCGTATGAGAAACAAAAGAAACAAAATTTTGTGTATATTTTTAGCTGAAAGCGCTGGTTGTCAGACAAGTAATCGGCTACTTAGCATGAAGTATGCAAATGTGTTACTAGAGTCGCCATATATTGGAGTTGTACTCTCTTTGCTAGTAGCTTAGTCTGGTCTATATGGATTTCAGTTGGTGCAATAGTAAAAGTCACGGGTGCCATGTGTGATAATGCAGGTTCGAGACCTGCGAGCAACCACTTTGTGCAAAATTGCCAAAGGTTAGGTTTGTCTCCAGTTTGGACCCTTCCAAGACTCTGCTTCAGTGGGACCGCATGACCTTTTTATTTGGCAACTGAGGAAGATGCAAGAGAGCATTTATTTGTTATATAACTTGGTTTAGATCTTATATTGGAAGTGACATCATGCTTTCATAAACTTCTTCTAGATCTCAAAATGCAATGGGTGAAATAGTTGTTCTTCTCTTCCTTGCAAATTTCAATTAAATATCTAGATCATATCCTGCAATAAAATTATTGTTGCATTCTCAAGATAACTTGATATATCAAATCAAATTTAGATAAATATTTTTCTTGAATTTAATCAATAATATATGAGATTAATACTGAGGGATACTTTGAGATTTAGCCAGACTATTTGAAGATATATATTGCAGAATCAACATTGTTGGAGTCAGAACCACGGTAGTATGAGGCAATTTGGAAATGACCTCATCAATCAGCCAATGGTTTGGCGGATTCTTTAGCTAGACAAGCGTTCGATGGGTCTTTCGCTTGGGAAGTGTTTTGATGTAATTGGCTTGTCGGGTTGAAGTCTTTTATACCCGTTGTTTTCTCCAGTCTCCTTTGTACTTGTTTCTCTTGTTAATAAAGTAATCTGTTATCTTAAAAAATAAGAAAAATATAAATAAAAGGAGAAGATTGGCACAGAAACCCAGCATTAAAATTATGTTGATTTAGGCTGCACTGAATTCCTGAGAAGTCCGGTTCTTGTTTACAACTCTCTAGTGAATGGAAGGCCTTGGATTCTGATGTTATGCACCCATACAGCTGTCTTTTGGCCCTGAGTACTGGGTCAAATTCAAATTCTAAATAGAATTATAGAAGAGCAAAGGAAGGAAAGAAAGAGCGATATAACAACAAGTTTCAGGAAACGAAGATGATGGAAGTAGAGAGGCCTCGTGGCTATCCTTGACAGCACATCAAGGAGATAGAGTCTCTCACCTTAATTTCTCAAAGAAAGTGAAACACTGAAACTCTCACACAAAACCTCTAAACTGACTTAGAAATAGCCTTACATCCCGTTTGTATGGGTTTATTATGGCATTTATTTTGAATTTGTCATTTTGAGCTGACAAATTTGTGTCCAATTCCCAAAATGGGTAGGTAATGTGTGCAGCCTCTTAAGTTTTTAAAATGGTAACAAGTGAAGCCTTAAGTTAAATTGAATGCATTTTTGGCAAGAGGAATGCTCAAGCGATAAGGGATAAGGTGGGAGCTTTGCTAATGGGGTGACTTACAATTTCCTGAAAATCTCGATAATGGATGTGGAAAACCTGGGTATGTATTTACACATTTGAAACGAGATCCTCGTAATATTAATAAATACATAAATGCACCGTTCAACCAAACCTAATGCTCATTAGTTGTATTTACAATGCCGTATTAGAAACAAAAGAAACAAAATTGTGTATATTTTTAGCTGAAAGTGCTGGTTGTCAGACAAGTAATCGGCTACTTAGCATGAAGTATGCAAATGTGTTACTAGAGTCGCCATCCACTGGAGTTGTACTCTCTCTGCTAGAAGCATAGTCTGGTCTATATTGACTTCAGTTGGTGCAATGGTAAAAGTCTCGGGTGCCATGTGTGATAACGTAGGTTCGAGACCTGCGAACAACCACTTTGTGCAAAATTGCCAAAGGTTAGGTCCGTCTCCAGTTTGGACCCTTCCAAGACCCTGCTTCAGTGGGACCGCACTGGGTGATGACCTTTTTATTTGGCAACTGAGGAAGATGCAAGAGAGCATTTATTTGTTGTAACTTGGTTTAGATCTTATATTGGAAGTGACATCACGCTTTCATTAACTTCTTCTAGATCTCAAGATGCAATTGGTGAAATAGTTGTTCTGTCAATCCAGGCCCATCCATTTTGGCCCATTTCTTGCTTTGTAATTAGTCAAAGCTGTACCTACTACCCACTTATTGCTTTGTAATTAGTCAAAGTTGTTAGTCATACCTACTACCCACTAGTCAAAGCTGTACCTACTACCCACTTATTGCTTTGTAATTAGCAAAGTTGTTAGTCAAATGTTGTTCCTTAATTTTAGGATCTAAGATTTGTAATTGATTGTAATTAGGGTATTAAGCCCTTATATATACATCAGTTGATCCAAGGAGGAGAGCACATTTTCATGTGTCTATCTCTTGTTCTGCGTTTCATCTCTCTCTAAATTTGTCATGGTATCAGAGCTAGATCGATCATCTGTGATCTATGATCTTCTCCTAAATCATCTTCCAAACATTGGAAGCCAGTATATGATCATCTGTGATCATTCTCTTCAGTCGGATCATCCCTGATCATCTCAGATCAGACGTGGCCCACCTGCGATCATCAACCTCATATCAGCGGCAGTAGCTCATCTTGGTTGCCTGGGGCTCTTCTTTTTTCTGGATATTTTTTCAAGATTTCTGGACCATCAGAGGTATGCTTTCTACTAATTTTTGTGGAAATTCAATTTTATCAACTTGTTTTCATCACTGCCGTCCAGGATTTTGGATTCCTGTTGGTTCTGCCTAGGACCACTTCCATTATGTGCGAAAATAGTCTACCTTTTCATCCCCACCCTGTGATCTGGCCATTGTTCAGTTGCTGGGGCACCCGTGGGAATCTACTCACTGACAACAGGGACGATTGTGCATTTATATATATATGTGCTACAGTACTGTGCTGTGAGATATCTGGATGTGTTTTTGCTGCCTGGAGACAATTGCATTTTCTTCTAAATACAGCCACTGTTAGAATTTGTTTATGGTTCAGCTGTTCTTCGTCGTTTATTCCGGTGTGAAGTTTTTCTCTTTGTCTACTCATCATGGAAAAATCTGAAATTAAAATGGTTTGGTTTGATGGAAACAATTATACCTCCTGGGCCTTCCAATTTCAAATTTATTTAGAAGGCAAGGAACTCTGGTCATATATTGATGGATCTGAACCTATGCCGGCAGAAGATAATAAGAAGATTTTAGCTTGGAAAACTAAGGATGCTAAAATCAAAACCTAGTTGTTGGGCTCAGTTGAGCCCCATTTTATCCTCAACCTCCGACCTTGTAAAACTGCCAAGGAAATGTGGGATTATCTTCAGACAATCTATCAACAAGGCACTGCTGCCCGTCAATTTCAATTGGAACTTGACATTTCTCAATTCACTCAAGGCACCCAGTCTATTCAGGAATATTACAATGGTTTTCACCGACTGTGGTCAGAATATGATGAGATTAAGTTTGCCAAGGTGTCTGAGGCACTCCAACCTGAACTCCTTCCCTTGCAACAAAGTAGCCATCGGGATCAGTTTCTGATGAAACTTCGTCGGGAGTTTGAGACAGTTCGATCTAACTTAATGAGCAGGGCTTCTCTTCCCAGCTTGGATGACTGTCTTCAGGAGCTTCTGCGGGAAGAACAGCGCCTGGTAACAAAAAATACTCTGGAACAACAAGGTTCTACTGAGGCTCTGCTTGCCTATGTTGCTACCGCCAGACCATCTTCCCGGGATATCAGTAAAGTTCAGTGCCATAACTACAGGAAATATGGTCACTATGCCAATCAATGTAAGGCAAAAATCTGCCGATATTGTAAGGCAACTGGTCATGTTATTAAAGAATGCCGGAAGAAGAATCGCAATTCTACTTCCCGCAATTATGTGCAGTCCGGCCCTGGTACTTCCACCGTGTCGTCAGGTCCTACTGCTTACACAATGACCACTCCACCTTATGCATCATCTGACTTCAGTGGTTCTTTGCAATATGATTCATCCTACCAGCCTGGTTCCTCATCACAATCTGCGTCCCCAGCTCCTCTAACCCCTGAGATGGTTAACCAAATGATCATCAATGCCTTGGCATCCATGAACATCGCAGGTACAGATTCCTCTCTTTCCAATACATGGTACTTAGATTCTGGTGCAAGTAACCATATGACCTCTTCACCCATAACATTAAAGAATGTCGTTCCTTACACTGGTCATCTCACTGTTCAAGCTGCCAACGGAGATCATCTCCCCATCACCTCTGTTGGTGATACCCATGGCCCCTTACCCTTAACCAATGTTTTCGTTTCTCTTCATCTTGCTACTAATTTGGTTTCTGTGGGTCAACTTGTTGAAAATAATTGCAATGTCTCCTTTTCTTCTTCTGGCTGTGTTGTGTAGGACCAGGAGTCGAGGGCAGTGATCGCGAGGGGGCATAAGCGTGGCAAACTTTTTTCCTTACCAATGTCTTCCGTTATTGAGAATAAAACTTTACATCAGTTATTTTGTTTTTTTATTCAGAATAATTCTCGATTGTGGCATAATAGACTTGGTCATCCAAATGCTTCTACTTTGTCTACTTTATTTAAATCTGGATTGTTACATAAACCTATTGACTCTGCTTCTTTTGAATGTGATGCTTGTAAATTAGGAAAGAGTAAAGTTTTACCTTTTCCTCACTCCAACACACGAAGCACTGCATGTTTTGACTTGATTCACAGTGATGTTTGGGGCATTGGTCCGACCCTTTCCCATAGTCATTTCAAGTACTTTGTCACTTTCATTGATGACTACAGCAGATTTACTTGGATTTATTTATTGCATTCGAAGTCTGATGTTCTTAATGCATTTAAATTTTTTGTTAACTATATTGAAAACCAATTCTCTAAATGCATCAAAACTTTGCGCTCAGACTCGGGGGGGGGGGTATGTTTCTAAGGATGTTCAATCCTTTCTAAACAATAAAGGAATCATTTCTCAACGTACATGTCCGTATACTCCACAACAAAATGGAGTCGCGGAACGGAAAAACAGACATCTTCTTGATGTAACTAGAACTCTTCTGATTGAATCCTCCGTTCCCCCTCGTTTTTGGACTGAAGCTCTCACCACGGCTGTCTATCTCATTAACCGCCTTCCATCACATACTATTGCTCATTTCACGCCTCATTTTAAGTTGTTTGGTCATCATCATGTGTTTGATCACCTACATACATTTGGCTGTGTTTGCTTCGTTCATCTACCTCCCACAGAAAGAACGAAACTAACAGCACAATCTCGCAGGTGTGCTTTTTTGGGTTATGCCACTAATCAAAAAGGTTTTGTTTGTTATGATCTCATTGGTCGTCGTATCAGAGTTTCTCGAAATGTTATTTTCTTTGAAAATCAATATTTCTTCCAAACTCACATAGATTGTCCTTCCCCCTCTTCACCAGCTCTCTTACCAGGTTTTTCGGATCAAACCTCTGTTACTAGGTTTAATCTTGCTTTTGTATACCACCGACGGGAGAAACCTCCCATTGCAGATGGCCCTCCCCCTGATCCTCCACCGACAACTGGTTCCGCGCCTACTCATGCTTTACGTCGCTCCTCCAGAACTTCTAGACCGCCTGCGCGATATGGGTTTACCCATACTTCTTTGATGACCACTTTATCTTCTCTCTCTATCCCAAGTTCTTATTTGCAAGCTGTCTAACAGGATTGCTGGAACCAGGCCATGAAGGAGGAATTAAATGCATTGGATCTGAATCACACATGGGATATTGTGGAGTGTCCTTCAGCAGTTAAACCCATTGGTTGCAAATGGGTCTACTCGGTCAAATTTAAATCTGATGGGTCATTGGATAGACACAAAGCTCGACTTGTGGCACTCGGAAACAGACAGGAGTATGGCATTAACTATGAGGAGACGTTTGCCCTTGTGGCAAAGATGACATCTGTTAGGTTACTTCTCGCCATTGCTGCATCTCAGTCTTGGCCATTATACCAAATGGATGTCAAAAATGCATTTCTCCATGGGGATTTGCAGGAAGAAATCTATATGCGTATACCACAAGGCATACCCTCTCCCTCCAAGAAGTCTGTCTGTCGGCTGTGAAAATCTCTTTATGGACTCAAGCAAGCTCCTCGGGCATGGTTCGATACCTACAAGGGTCGCTTATGCGATATTGGCTTTACTCAGAGCCCTTATGATCCATCTCTCTTTCTATGCCACACATCTACAGGGGTTACTGTATTTCTAGTGTATGTTGACGATATTATTATCACTGGTACGGATGATGGTATGATCAAATCTCTCCAAGCTTCCCTCCGGACTTCCTTTAATATGAAGGATTTGGGCCCTTTACATTATTTTTTGGGCTTAGAGGTGCATCAATCTCCCAAAGGTCTTTTTGTTAATCAACACAAATACACATCCGATCTTATCGAGTTGGCCGACCTCCAGGATTCTTCGCCTGTTGATACACCCGTCGAAGTAAATCTCAAACTGAGTAAAGATGATGGAGAGCTTCTTCCTGATCCTCATACATACCGACGCCTCGTGGGCAGTCTTGTCTATCTTACCATCACTAGACCTAACATCTCCAATGCTGTTAATCTTGTGAGCCAGTTCATGACAGCTCCTCGCCACCTTCATTTGGCAACTGTGAAGCGGATTATTCGCTATCTACTACGAACTGTCCCTCGCGGTCTATATTATCCAAAGGATAATCCTCTTCATCTGACCGCTTATGCGGATGCTGACTGGGCGGGCTGTCAAGACACACGCCGTTCTACTACTGGTTGGTGCATGTACCTTGGAAATTCTCTCATTTCTTGGAAATACAAGAAACAAGAACGGGTGTCCAGATCTTCCACGGAAGCGGAATATAAGGCCATGTCTTCTGCTTGTTCTGAGATCTTATGGTTACGTGGACTTCTTTCAGAACTCGGGTTCGCTCAAACTGCTCCTACTCCATTGCATGCTGATAATACTGGGGCTATCCGCATCACTGCAAATCCAGTCTTTCATGAACGCACCAAACATATCGAAGTGACTGCCACTTTATTCGAGATGAATATAAGCGTGATGTCATTCGGCTACCTCATGTCTCTACAGAGTTTCAGTTTGCTGATATCTTCACTAAGGGACTTCCTCGGCCTCGACATCAATTTCTTGTCTCCAAATTGCTGCTTTATGACTCCCCAGCATCAATTTGAGGGGGGTGTCAATCCAGGCCCATCCATTTTGGCCCATTTCTTGCTTTGTAATTAGTCAAAGCTGTACCTACTACCCACTTATTGCTTTGTAATTAGTCAAAGTTGTTAGTCATACCTACTACCCACTAGTCAAAGCTGTACCTACTACCCACTTATTGCTTTGTAATTAGTCAAAGTTGTTAGTCAAATGTTGTTCCTTAATTTTAGGATCTAAGATTTGTAATTGATTGTAATTAGGGTATTAAGCCCTTATATATACATCAGTTAATCCAAGGATGAGAGCACATTTTCATGTGTCTCTCTCTTGTTCTGTGTTCATCTCTCTCTCTCTCTAAATTTGTCATGTTCGTCTCTTCCTTGCAAATTTCAATTAAATCTCTAGATCAATCCTGCAATAAATTTATTGTTGCATTTCTCAAGATAACTTGATATATCAAATCAAATTTAGATAAATATTTTTTCTAGAATTTAATCAATAATATATGAGATTAATACTGAAGGATACTTTGAGATTTAGCCAGACTATTTGAAGATCTATATTGCAGAATCAACATTGTTGGAGTCAGAAGCACGGTAGTATGAGGCAATTTGGAAATGACCTCATCAATCAGGCAATGGTTTGGCGGATTCTTTACCTAGACAATGGTTCGATGGGTCTTTCACGTTTTCTCCAGTCTCCTTTGTACTTGTTTCTCTTGTAAATAAAGTTATTGTTATCTTAAAAAAAATATTAATAAAAGGAGAAGATTGGCACAGAAACCCAGCATTAAAATTATGTTGATTTAGGCTGCACTGAATACCTGAGAAGTCCGGTTTTCTTGTTTACAACTCTGTAGTGAATGGAAGGCCTTGATTTAGGCTGCACTGAATACCTGAGAAGTCCGGTTCTTGTTTACAACTCTGTAGTGAATGGAAGGCCTTGGATTCTGATGTTATGCACCCTGTACAACTGTCTTTTGGCCCTGAGTACTGGGTCAAATTCAAATTCTAAATAGAATTATAGAAGAGCAAAGGAAGCAAAGAAAGAGCGATATAACAAGAAGTTTCAAGAAAAAAAGATGATGGAGTTAGAGAGGCCTCGTGGCTATCCTTGACAGCAGATCAAGGAGATTAAGTCTCACACCTTAATTTCTCAAAGAAAGTAAAACACTGAAACTCTCACACAAAACCTCTAAACTTACTTAGTAATAGCCTTACATCCCGTATGTATGAGTTTATTTTGGTATTTATTTTGAATTTGTCATTTTGAGCTGAGAAATTTGTGTCCAACTCCCAAAATGGGTAGGTAATGCGTGCAGCCTCTTAAGTTTTTAAAATGGTAACAAGTGAAGCCTTAAGTTAAATTGAATGCATTTTTGGCAAGAGGAATGCTCAAGCGATAAGGGATAAGGTGGGAGCTTTGCTAATGGGGTGACTTACAATTTCCTGAAAATCTAGATATTTGGGGCTGCTAAAGTTGGATACACGATATTCATCCAGATATGTTAAATATGAAACTTGCCATTTTGGGTATTTTCTTTTATGTTTGTCTATTTCTTGTCTTTGTCTAATTTCTCCTATTTCCTTACTTCTAACAATAACTTCACTAAACCTTGAAAGCTACAGAGGACTCATTTCGGAGAAGAAAATTATACTATAAGAAGGTGTTATCCATTGTATTTCCTTTTTGTTCATTTCTTGTAGTTATGCTTTTAGCACAATCTTTTTCTATTTTAGTGATTGTTTTCAAATTGAACAGGCTAATTAGTGTCTCTTAATTGTGATTCTAATTTCCATTGTTTTAGCTGAATTTGATTCTTTATTGAGAATGCAGTCAGTGCATCTGGATGCACCACATTTAATGTTTGTTTTTAAGTGGCCACTTTGATGATGCAAAATTAAATCACAGTGTTACTGCTACTGGTTGTTGAAGGAAACATTACTTCTACTGGTTTTGAAGGAAACAACACTGCATCATTTGATTCTTTGCACATTTTCATTCATTATTTCATTTCCCATTCTCTGTCACCAGCTGCACATTTTTTGTCTAATTTTTCAGTAACTCTTCCCTGGATACATTAATCTTCTTTGATCACGTGCAGATTTTACGATCCCATGATTGAGCTTGAGAAGACTGACCTCAGGACTTTAGTGAACTCTCAACTAATGTGTTCTGCGTGCCTACAGTAGTCCAAGGGCAATTTCTGTTGTAAATTCATCATCAGAGAAGTTACAAGGAGCAAGAGGGAGTTTACACTTTCCAGAAGCTATGTAAATGTCAAATGAAGCGGACAAGATTTAGGATTTTCTGAAGAAATGGTGCGGTATTAACAACATTGACCTCATCTTATTCTTTGTTTTAGACTTTTATTTTACTTTATTTAAAGTTCTATTGGCACTGGACTTTCTGCCATAGATGTTCTACCTGTGGTCTTCTTGGAACATGCCTTGGCAAATGCAAGAGGTATAGAAAATTGGGCAATGCTGAAGAGAGTGGGGATTCTCTCCTGCCAACCTAATAGATATAATAGGATGACTGGGGGTCTCTTGTGGCATCCCCAAGGTAAGTTCTAGACTGGGGCACATTGGTGTAAGCGCTTTTTTTGTGGAATGGCATGGAAAAAGTGGACATTTTTTTTTTTTTTTTGTGGAAAAGTTCTTTGGATGTTTTGTTCAAAAGCTTTTTCAAGGAAACAGCATCAAAAGCAATGCGATTTTTCATGAATTGATAGAAAAGTGTTTCCCAGTGGAGGATGGGAGGATTAGGAAAAAAAAAACAGAAACAGTTCCGCAGAAAAGTGGAAGTCCACAGACCTCCCTTTATGATCATTTGGTGTAAGTATATTTCTACGAGGAAGAGTGCAAAAAAACAGTTCAGTTTTCTGCTGTTTTCGCAGACACTACAAAAATATGCTTTGCCGCATTCTTTTGCATGGAACTGATTTAATAGTAAATTCTTATTCCTATTACAGTATAAAAAATGGTGAAGAAGATTCACAAGTGACCATTTTCCACATAAAAAATTAGCAGGTTTTCGTGAAAAACCAGTTTTCATGTGTTTTGGTGCAGCATAAATCCTCAAAATGGAATTCTGCGGTGTCTTAGTTTTTCGAAGGAGCCTCAGAACTTCGTCTCCCATGGGGACGGGTCAGACTTCTGTTCTGCAGAAAAAATTCCGCAACTTTTCCAAATGTAATGCCTACCCCTTTCTCTGTGGGAACCCTACTCAAGATCTAATGATGCAAGGTTCCTCTTTCAATTCTGATCATCATTCTGTTCTTCACCGGCAACAATCCAAATCAGCGACAAGCGTCAAGGCACATGTCGTTGGTTAATGCCGTTCAATCAATTCGTACCACCATAAAATTGATGGATCCTAAGGATCGCCACTCGACCCCCAGTTGATGGAACACAGAACTTTTGAATCCTTACTTTTCAATCTGTCCCTATCATCATGAAATACACCCATATTTCTATCCAATCGGAGTAATACTTGCCATTGGATTGATTCTTTACACCATAAAAACCTGAGAAACTTTATTCTATTGTACACTGATGTATTACCAAAAAAAACAGATCCACTACTCCAGTTTGTGAAATTTGTATTCAATTCCTTTCTTTTATATTCTTATCATCTGAAATGGAGGATTTTGTTTTTTTTTTTTTGGGTAAAATAAATGGATTTGTATTGCATGATACATAGAGGTTTTGATTAGTCTGGTTAGCAACCGAGTCAAGTAAAATTTGTCTTGGAATGAGAATGGAACTTACCAGTGATGGATGGGTAGAGCTGGGGCATCATAGCCTGATTCAATTGTATTCTATTTGTGGGAAGATCAAGCTTACTTGTTTTTTGTTTGATGAAATGCTTGAGAAATGTGTTTTCTCCTAGAACACCATGTTTGTTGGGTATTTTAATGGTGGGGATTGGGAAGAGGCGGCCCTTAAAGTCCATGTATTTATAGGTATTTCCATCTGGTCCTAGTGATTATATTTTTTATCTTAGAAATAAAGGATGCCTCAACTAGGTTTAATAAAAGCATTAGGAATGAAGTGCATACCCATAGATAAATGGGTTTTGAAGGGCAAGATTGGGATTGATTGGTGAGCTAACTATGGACCAAAATTCAGAGCATAGGAAGAACATCTTGATAATGGAGAATGAGCGCATGATACTTCATAAATCAGGAACAAAGCAACATCTATGATAAGAATTTATAGATTCCCATAGAACTGTTCAATTTTATGCCAGATAGGTATGTTATAGAAACATCTATGATGAGTAGTGGTGGTTGGTTTTTGAAATCCAAGCAATGGCTGGGTTTACCTACCTTTTCATATGATAGCTTCAATGTTCATATGAGTAGTGGATTGAGTTGATGAACTGTGAATGGTGATTTTGCAGATAAGTTGTGACTGGTGATATGCAGGTGTAGGTTGTTGTATGCGCAGGTTTTGATATATGCAGATGTTGATATATGTATGGTCATTTGCCAATTTATAATTTGGGGTCATGTTCCTTGGATGGAATATTTTGATGATATCAAAATGTGATCTTATTTGCTTGCTCAAATGTTCCTTTAATTATTGACCTTAGATGTATATGTAATAAACCAGAAATTGGGACTAATATCATTTGTCCATGTCATGTGGGTGCATCCAGACGAAATATCATAAAAATCCTATTTGATGATCCATGGAATTTTGAAACTAGTGAAATAGCAAAAAAATAGTAAGCACTTATCCAGATCTTCATAATGTCTTTTTTTCATTTTTTTTTTATAACCCAGGGTATCTCCCGCCCAGCCCAACACATGAGCCTTCGGCCCTGAGCCCAAGGGACACTCGATTCTGGACAGCCGAGAACTAATCTCTAGGGGCACATGCAAACCCTCCTACACATGCACCGGGTAAAACTATGGGAGGTAGCCAACGAAGGGAGGTGGCCAACACAAGACCTCTCCGCTTCATGAGGCGAAGAGTCCTTGGCCATCTTAGCTACTACTCATTGGTTCATAATGTCAGGTAATTTGCAGTGTGTAAATGATAGTTCCTGTGTTTAGATGACCCAAGGTACACCTAACAGAAAATTTTTTTTCTCCTCTGTCATGACCACTTATAGGTAATTAGAGTTACAGGTGCCTAAGCAACTGGGTTCTAATGATATACCAAGGTGGATGGTTGATGCTGTTGGGTGTCTAGAGGTGGTATCCATAGATGCTATGTTGCAAATATCTCGCGTAAGTGTTGAATTTGTGGGAATACTTGCAAATATCTTATCGTGTTATTTTATTGATATCAATTTATTTTAAGAATGTATCTGCATTTATTTCTTATATCCCTTCCCTGTACACAAATTTAGTTGCTCCTGTTTTTTTCTTTGGTTTTTGTTCAGTTGTGTTGAGTGAGAAGATGGTGGATATATATCAGTTGGTTGACTTCAATCAAATTTTATAGCAGCACTATTTTTGTTGACCCAAGATTGATGTCATATAGCTATTATGAAGATGTTGATGAACTTGAATTCTCCTCAACTCAAACGAGTCACCAATGATGTGCATAATTTGGAGTAATAAATGAGTGAATCTTGTAGTTCAGTTTTTTTTTGGGATGGATGGATATCCAAACCTTTTTCCAGTTCCTCTAATTCTTTTCCTGTTCTGTTTTCTTTTGGTTGATGAACTCCACTATGTAAGCAAAAAAGAAAAGAAAAAGAAAAGAAAAAAAGGAGTGAATCTTGTTGTTTAATCATTAGTCAGACCTCTAAATACAATCCAAGCTGAACCCAGTACCACATTTTCTTTCCATGATGAATTGCAAAAGCAAGAAGAAATGCTATAATTTGTAATCCATCATCTTAATCGGAAATCAAACATGATTGATGTATTGAAATAGTTTCATTTTGATATTACAGAAGTGTATTTTGGGCCATGGAATTATTGTGGCCTTAGACTTTAAGACATTTTGTAATTATATTTAAACTTCTACTACTTGCTTCCACTCTGTTATTACATGCTGTGTGTATTTTACCTTCCGTGCAAATTGCATGAGTTGATGTTTCCGCGATTGATTATAGTGACCGATCATCATTCATTACTTCACCGCGGACTTCGATCCACCTGGAATTGAGGCACAAATGTAATTAGAAGAGGAATTTTAATTGGCCTTGAGTCTCACACCCTTGGGATCGGGTTAGGATCTGACCTATTTTTTGAGGGCGTGACAGATATTATGGGATCTTTAATGGGTCCCACCCCCCTTAGCATCGTACCCAAAAAAAGGAAAAGGGATAAAAGAAAGAAAATTCTTATGGGACTGTGCTAAAAATGTCCAAGAAGAGCACCTCAAAATGACTTCCCATTTTCCAAAAATAAAAAGTGAGAGATGATTGTATGGGAAAAATATCATTAGACTTGGTGTAAACCACGATCCTCAATTTCTAATATAAACCATGTAGGCCCTATTACTACTTTTTTTTTCTCTTTATTTTTTGTGATGGGTAAGGATATTCCTGCTCAACATTGGTTTAAAAAAAATTGAAGAGCAATCAAACAAATCACAACTTACAGTTCACCTTCACATTTGAAGAGACCTATCATTCTTTATGGCATTTATTCACTTAAAAACACACAAAATGCACCTATAAACACACTTAAACGAACTATAAAATATGAAATATTTATTCAACAAAAAATCCTGAGAAACTCAAAATGTCCTATACACCTGAAATCATTTCTCGCTTTCGTTACAATTTGCTGTTGACTGTAGTTTTTTTTCCATATCGATCATCTATAATTTAAATTTAGATGGTTCTCGGCCTTCTTCATTTCAAAGATATTAGAAAAGTTCTTCTAACATGCAACATTTAAAGATTCAAAGACATTCAAAAGGTAGAAGAATGTATTTACCATAGAAAATGAAATCAAAGTTAAAATCGAAACAAATGTAAGATTTTAAAGGATGGGTTCTAGTATGAAGAGGTTCTGGGTGTTGATGAGTTGTGCTTTTATGTGATAAGCTCCTGCAAGCACCCAAGTCATGATTGTTGAGGTTCCCTAGCCCGCTAGTGTATGCAGATAAGTAGGGATATCGCCATTCAATAAAAACAACAACGAAGGCAGGGGCGGAACTGTGTTAGCAGCCCCCCCCCCCCCCCCCCCCCCCCCCCCCCCCCCCCACAAATCCAACGATCCTTTTGATGCTTTGATTCTTTTATTATTCTCATTTCCCCAAGACCCCAGCCCCCCTCCCCTTTTCGAAGACCCTTTCCAATCCCTTTCTAGCCCTTTTACCCTTTCCCTGCCCCTTTTCCAAAACAGCAAAACCCTGCCCTGTCCCTAAACGAAGAAGAGGATAGAAGAATAGGAAGGAGGAGGAGGAGGAGGAGCAGCTGGGCGTGTTCTCCTTGTAGTTGTACCAGGCTACCAGCTGTAGCACACATAGTAGAAGAAGAAGAAGATCGAATGACCCACTGACCCAGGTCAGATACCTTCCTCCCTCAGTCCCTCTTTCCATTTTTTCCTTTTCTTTGTTTTTCATTGCAACATTTATATGCATTCATTCGATCTCTATATTTTCTTTCTTTGAAATACCTGCATGAAATCTGGGTTGATTGTTTTCATAATTTCATTTGTTTATTTGTTTATGTTGGTGTTTTCCTCTTTGGTTAAAAAAATTGGATTTCAATTTAGAATACTGTGACACAAAACAAGAGGGGGGCATAAATCCAAAATCATGGACCATGAACAATGGGCCCTGTATGTCCAACGTGAGTGCATCAATATGATCCTGTGATTCCTTGACTTGTAGTTTTATTTTCTATCCATACAAAACATGTTTTGGATGTTTGCTTTCAAGTTCAGCAACACTCCAAAGGTTCCTAGTTCCCTACTGTTTTTGTTGTGTTTTCACATTGCTGTTGAGACAAAAGGTACCAAGTGAATGATTTGCTTTTGTTGATTTGAAAAAATAATGGAAGTTCTCTCAAACAGGGCAAGCAAAGTCAAAGATAGTTCAGTAGGAAATTGGGAAGTTTTTGACCAAGCCGACCTTGTTGGATTTACTATAATAGAGAAGAAGTATCAATTTCTAGAAAACCTTGCTGTATCAATTTCTAGAAAACCTGAAATGCAACCAAAAGAGTTCTGATCTGTGTCAATGGTTGGTGAAGACTAGAAGATCAACAGTTTACCAACTTGTTTTTAGAGTGATTGAACTTGTGCTTACTCTTCCAGTTTCTACTGCAACTACCGAACGATCATTTTCAGCCATGAGTATTGTCAAAACTAGGCTTCGCAACAAAATGGAGGATGATTTTCTCTCTGACTCTTTGATTGTGTACATTGAAAAAGAAATTGCTGAGAAGCTTAGCACAGAATCAATCATAGACGATTTTTGAGATTTGAAAGAACGTCGAATTCCATTTTGATAGGTGATTGAGTTGAAATGTACTAAGAAACAATTATTTTACTATTTTTCCTTGCTTATATTTTGTTAAGGCTGAATATATGCTGGTTTTAATTTTCATGTAAAATTTAGTCTTGAATCGTAATATATTTTTCATGCTTGAACTTACAACTATGTCGAAAGAAAACTTAAAAATATGATAGTTATAATAATTGGTGAAATAACAACTTATTCAATTTTGCGACCCCCCCCCCCCCCCCCCCCCCGGAGATGAAATCCTGGTGCCGCCCCTGAACGAAGGTCCTCCGTGACCCAGACCCCTACGGTGGATACATATATTTTGGGTTCATTTTGCTTATAGTACTTTTTTTGGTAAAATCCTTTAATAATAATAATAAAAAAGAAAAAAAATTTCCTTTAGTGCGTGCCATTCACACAAGTGGGCTTAAAAACATATTCCCATAGTTGTGTGAATCTAATGGATTGCCTTATCCAGATCCCATGCAAGACATTTAAGTGAGATCCTCTCGGTCCCATATCAAAAAGACAAAAACCAAACATGAACAGAAAAATGGCCTGCTCTGCTGCCAACAACACAGTCCTTTTTCTCCACCCTCCCATATAAGAGACGATAGAGGCCTAGAGATTGAAACAGGCAGTCACAGACAAAGACATGCGAGGAGCTCTCACTTCCACCACTTATTCTTCTTCTTCTTCTGCTACTGCTGCTGTCGTCCCTCGCAGCAGCTGCTGCATCTTCAGAAGACCCTTGTTCAACCATGCCACCTCTTCTCCAAAGCCACGCCTTTCTCTTCTTACTTACATGCGTTGATTATGTTTCCCATTTGGTATTATTTAGGTGACTAATTCAAGATGACATTTCTTCATGGCTAAAGTTCCGAGTGAGAAACAGTTGCAAACTTAAAATTTAGGAGCTCTGTCTGATTTTGCCACCTCGTTTGTTTTCCTCTGTCTTTCAACTTTTCACATATGAACACTGTGTGAATAGCAGGCTCTGGGCCAAAGTCAGCTTCCTCTACATACTTCCATAGAACCCAGTGTCCGACAGCTGACCTTTCGATTCCCACTTGTGATAGAACCTATGAATTTCGAGAACATTCCACCAAATAAAATTATAATAATGTAAAAACAAGTGGGTCAAAAGGAGCCAAATCAAACAAGTTTTAACAAGACCTGATTTTTCCATTCCAGAGCAGAATCGAGATCGAACATGCAGAGATTGAGCTTTTCTGAAGAGGAATCTGCTCCATCAATGTGGAGTGAAGATGGAGGAGATTGGTGATTGAGAGGATTCAAAGGAGCGGATGAAAAGTCCCAGAGATTGGAATCGATGTAATTGGAGTATTCTGGTTCGGATGGGTGAGGGGGAGGAGTCTGGAGAAGAAATAGGAATTGGTCGGTGTTTGAAGAGCTTTCCATGATCGCTACGAGGCTGTAACAGGGAGCCATGTAGGATCATATGGCAAGCGTAGACGAGAGGAGAAAAAATTGGAAATGGCCGAGTCAGTTAAGATATATAGTAATAAAATAGAGCCATGTGAATGGGAATGGGAGTGAAGTGTGGTATGTATGTCCTACTCCCACACGCACTGCATGAGGCCTGTACTTGCCCTAACCCTTCACCTCATGTTTGGGATGCTTGTTGGCATGGTTGGTTAGTCATTAGTAAGCCCAAATGTATTTACAGTGAAGTAAAGTGAAGAATCAAATCAGTAAAAAAAAAAAAAGAAGTAGAGGGGTTAAACGTAAAAGGAATTGTAAAGTCAATTTTCGTCTTGGATAGTTGCGGTTAAGTCGGCTTGACCGAACAAATTTTTAACAATATCTTCTTCTCTTTGCTGATAGCTTCCGAGCAGGGATCCTGCTAAGAACCAAAAGAATGTGAGAATTCAATCGGAACCCCGATCGAAAACCCTCCGAAGATCAAGTTAGCAAAGAATATGATCAACTCTTTCTCTCTCTCTTCCTCAATTTCTTTATTTTTATAAGATGTGTTTGTTTTCGAAAAATCATACCTCATTTCCTCATTCTGTCATCTTTTATCCCATTTATCTGGACTATTCCTCTCCCCCTTGGGCACACGTTCTCCCTTCATTCATCCTCTCAATCATGACAGGTCTTATCCTCAATTAAGATAAACTCTTCCCTTAATTTCGGACTCCATCTTGTCAATGCCAGCTGTCCCATCAACTATCTTCTTTTGGCTGGGTCGATCTGAAGCTGGCAGGTTGAGTCGAGCTGGCGCTTTGGGTCAGGCCGATTGAATTAGGCTGGCAATTCGGATCTGCCTCTACTCAAGCCTGGCCCAAAACTCATTTCAAAATTCCCCCCACAGGAATAATGACACTAAGGTTGGCCATATGTCCAAAAATTGCCTCAAAACTGATGTAAAATACATAATTTCCATACAACTGTTCGTACAAAAGAGGATATTTTGAAAGTGACGACTTTACCCTTAATCTTGCGACATCCTTTGATTATATGATATCTCACGGTGCATTTCTTAGGGATGTATGATATCGAACAATGCAATATCCTAGCCCCAAGATATCGCACCATGTGATATTCTACGGCCATAGGATATCACAATTAAGGGTAAATTCATTACTTTTCAAATATCCTATCTTTTATGAACGGCTCTGCAGGAATTATATAGTTTTCAAACAATTTTGGAGCAATTGTCGGCTATATGGCTAGTCGTACGGTCACTACACCAAAGTAAAAGTAGATAGAAAGCTATACTTTTAGTAAAACTAGATAGAGAGCTATACTTTTCACTTTTTTTTTCAAACTGCTCAAAAAATCCTTGGTTAAATAAGTAGAATTCTACAAAAAAGTCCACCTATTTAAATCCAAACCATTGAAAATAAATGTCTTCTAGGTACATGGGCATCTTAAATTTTATGTCAATCGAAGTTTTTCTCCTATTTTTGGATTGACGATTTGATAAAAACAACATGATTAGCACAATTTAGTAAAATCATTATCATTTTTTTTCATCTAACATTCAATCCTGCAGTGGGAAAAATCCGCTTGATGCAAAATTTGAGGATACTCAATATATATATTTTGTGATTTTTTTAATGTTATCTTTTTTAAGTTTGTTAAAGTCACATGCAGCATACCAATGCTCATATGCCATAGCTCTCAAAATTATTCCGGTTAAAGGATAGTCCTAAAAGAAAAAAAAATGAATAGATCTGCTCCAACATCATATCCCAATTTACCAAAAAAATAGTAAGTGCCAATTTGCTAGGAAAATGAGGGCTTGCTCTATCGGTTGGCAACGCTCTTGGCCGAATAACAATAGATCAAGCCTAGTCCTCCCCCATTCCTCTCATGTGCGAGTTCTCACCCTCGCCCCCCTCCACGCATGTGGGTTATCTCTCTCCTCACATGTGCGAGTCTCTCTAGGTCCCAGAAGAAGGAAGAAAAAAAAAAAGATGACCATCCTAATCCATTATAAAGGCCTCAACATTTCAATAGTTTTTCAAGTATTGTAGAATGTAGATGATGGTCAAAGCAAAATCAAATTGAGAAGAGAGCCAGTTCAAGAGGGTAACTACATGTGCAGGAGGGTTTGGTTCAACCGTATCATTGTTGTTGCTTTTTTTTTTGTTGTTGTTTTTTTTTTTTGGGGGGGAGGGGGGGCGTTTAATATAATCAAGGAGTCTGGGACCCAAGAGAGCCCGCACATACACGGAAAGACAATCCGCACAAACGGAAAGAAGGCCCACACAAGTACTAAAAAAACCAGCATAATAGGAAGAAAGCTCACACAAGTTTTAAGAGGTGGCTACCCAAAGTTCAAACTCTGGTAGCCAAGTGAGAAGTGCCTACTCGAAAAGGTAAGTGGCTGCTCTCAACAGTATTATTGTTGTTGAGAAGTGCCACATGCACTGCATGGGCATTTTTATCTAGTTTTGTACTCTTTGAATGTAGCTTTTTTATGTTACGCGAGGTTTATGTCTTGGGCAAGGGCGGTGGCATAATTTTTCCTTCATGTATGAATCTAGGGGAGTTCTATTGACACCACGAAAAGTTCTCTTCCCACCGCAGTTATTATGCCAATTTTTTTTTACAATAAAATCATTACGTGAAATGACTAAAATGGACATCTCATAAACCATGTTGAAAATCAAATATTTCTCTTCACACACATAACTCATCTCTACCCTCTTCACACATAACTTACGGTTTCACATTCTCATTCCCCCATTGCACCCCACATTTCCCTTCTTCCTTCACTCTCATTATTCCTCCCTTCAATCTCTTTACAGCATTGCACCACTCACCCACAGTTCACCTTCTTCCTTCTTCCTTTTCCCCCTTGCTCTCACTAAACACTTTTGTTTTAGTTGAATCAAACCAAATATTGCAATGGACGAGGAAATAAAAAAGAAAATCGTGTCTTTTAATCCTACTAGCAGCGAAAAGGTTAGTATGGTTGAGTATTTCAGTGTTTTTGTCAAATTTTTCAAGTTCTGTATTGTAGTTGTTCGCATTCTGTCCAGACTGGTATGTCCGAACATTTCTGGAATGTTCGGACAAACGATACCGAACATGCACTATATGTTCGAATGTTTCTATACGAACATAAGAACTTGTTCGAGACTTTATTTCCGAACATAAAACAAATGTTCGGAATTTATATGTCGAACATATGGTTTATGTTCGGATTTATTGTTCCGAACGATACTGATACCGCTTTTTCCTTAGTGCAGCTTTCCACAGAAGAAAGTCAAGTTCAGTCAGCCTATGTAATGGACTTTACAGATGTCTTTACTACCAAAGAAGTAAGACATTATATTAAAATTTCAATATACATATTGTGTGTTACTAATCTGATTCAATGGTTATGTGTTTAGAGATGTGTTTACTACCGAAGAAGTAAGACATTATATTAAAATTTCAATATATATATTGTGTGTTACTAATGTCTGATTCAATGGTTATGTGTTTAGATATTTCACAGCCGAGATGCATTAGTGAATTGGGCTCGTGATGTGGGTAAAAGAAATGGTTTTGTTATTGTCATAAAGGTGTCAAATGCTGCAAGGTCTGAAATAAAAGCTAGGGTTGTCCTAGCATGTGAGAGAAGTGGCCAATTCAAGCATTGTAAGACCAAAAACGAGGGGCCTACTAAAAAGAAGATCAAGCAAACAGGATCGAAGAAATGTGGATGCCCTTTTACATTAAAGGGCAAGAAGCTTGACACTTTTGATGATTGAATGTTGGAAGTTGCGTGTGGTATACATAATCACTCTACTGCAGAGTATCTAGAGGGTCATTCATTCGCAGGGAGACTAACAGAAGAGGAAACAAAATTGATGGTTGATATGTCTAAGAGCATGGTACGACCAAAAGATATTCTGGTTACATTAAAATAAAGAAGTGCCTTAAATGTGACTACAATGAAGACCATTTACAATACACGTCATAGGCACAGAGTTGTTGAGCGGGGTGGGAGAACACAGATGCAACAACTGATGGGAAAGTTGACAGAGCATAAGTACATTAAATGTCACATGAACAATGAGGACAGTGACGTTGTTACCGATTTAGTTTGGGCACATCCAACAAGCATACAGTTGTTGTGGTCATTTCCTCATGTCTTAATAATGGATTGCACTTACAAGACAAACCGGTATCGCATGCCCTTACTGGAGATTGTAGGATTGATTTCAACAGATATGACTTTCTCTGTGTGTTTTGCTTACATGGAAGCCGAACGCGAAGTCAACTATACATGGGCTTTGGGTGTTTTACGTTCTCTCATTGGTGAGGACGCTCTTCCTGATGTTATTGTCACAGACAGAGAATTGGCACTACTAAAATCCATCAACACCATATTCTCTAATGCAAGGCATCTATTATGCAAATGGCACATAAATAAGAATGTCCTAGCAAAATGTAAGAAATTATTCGAGACCAAGGAGAAGTGGGATAGATTTATGTTGCATTGGAATATGTTGGTCCATGCCTCCACAGAAGAAGAGTATATTGATCATCTGCGTAAGCTAAACCAAGAGTTCACAACATATCCATCAGCACTTCAGTATGTCAAGGAGAGTTGGTTAGATGAATACAATGAGAGATTTATATCTGCGTAGGCTGATAAATGCATGCATTTTGGGAATACTACGTCAAACAGGTACGTCTTATACTTTAATTTGGATGAATTGATGCTTTATGCATATTTATATATAATGCATTATTAATTATTATGTTGTTTATATAGGGCTGAGTCTTCACATTCACAGTTGAAGAGACAACTTGGATCATCTCAGAGTACTTTTGAGATAAATTGGGCAAAAACACACAGCTTGCTTGAACTACAGCATACAAGTATTAAAGCTTCATTCGAGAAGAGTAAGACAATAGTGCAACACAGTTTCAAGCCCTCTGAATTTAAAGAGCTTCGTGGGAACATATCACGAAATGCCTTGGAAAAGATTTTGGCAGAAACTAAGAGATCAAATCTGGTTGGAATTGATAAGATTGCATGTGGATGTATTATCCGTTCCACACATGGGTTACCATGTGCGCATGAGATCGCTACATATGTTTCAGAAGGACGGCTAATTCTCCTTCAGTGTATACATCCGCATTGGGTCAAGCTTGACATGAATCCGAGTACGACTGAGTTAGAGTTACTTGAAAAGAGGTTCAATGAATTTGATCAAACAAGAAAACTGCAACTCTTAAAGAAGATGAGGGAGCTATCAAAGCCTGACAGTACATTCTTGTTAGAACCAGAAGCAAAGTCCCGAACCCGTGGGCGACCACGCATTAGGATTGATACATCCACCAAAAGGGAACCAAGTGCTTTTGAGTTGGTTCAATCTGCACAGGACAGTCACTCACCTTCTCCCATTATGGTTAATGCATCGTTGGAACAAAGAAAAAAAGAAAAAAAAGAAAAGCCTAGAGTTGTGAGAACAAGATCTAAAAATGTCAATTCTTATATTGCTCAGTTCTCAGAAGGATTAAGGCCTTTTATACGCCTTATCAAAGATGTTGTAGCCGATGGTAATTGTGGTTTTAGAGCGATTGCTGCTTTGATTGGTCATACTGAAGATGGATGGAGATAGGTTCGGAGAGAACTCTTGCATGAGTTGCTGCACCATGTAGATCATTACAAGCAGTTATACGGAGTGGAAAACATAGTTGAAGAACTCATTGAGACACTATCTTACTATGAGGATAATCCTTCGTACAACCATTGGTTGACTATGCCTGACATGGGACTTCTTATCGCATCTCGTTACAGCTTGGTCTTATTTCACTTTAGCATGTCACAGTGTTTAACCTTTCTTCCTCTAAGGTCACCACCATTGCCTATATCTACTCGATTGGAGATAGTGATAGGTTTTGTTAATTCTTGCCATTTCGTTTAGGTATTGAAAACTAAAATTGTCTTTTTTTATTTAATTACAATATGTTAACGTATTAACAGGTTTATTTATTTATTTTTTTTGTAGGTTTTCATGATCCGAGATCATCCTGTACCACCCATTGCCAATAAGTGGAAAGAATTCCGTCATCCTTGCGCTAGCCAATGGGAATTAGCATACGAAGATCGAATCAGGCGTTTTAAAGAGATTATAAGTCCAGATGTAGCAACCTGTGAGACTGTCTTACTGGATTGAGAAGATTGTATTTTTTTTCCATGTATTTCTCTAGCCACATTGTTGGCAGAGTTCATGGATTTCTCTAGCAGAAGATCCAAAATGAAAGGACAACATTTTTAATTTAGAATATGCAAGTTGAGTTCTTTTCAACTTCGTCCGTACAACCATGTTCAACAAAATGTGATTACAACCATGTTCCAAATGTAAACAACCATGTTCCAACCCATAAAAAAACACACCATAAAAGTAACCAAAATGTAAACAAAATAATGATTTTCTTAAAGTAACTGGTCATCTTCCAAAATGAAATCAGCTACTGTCCCTACGGTGCCTGCGTGCATAAGAACGAGCAGTCATGCTGGGGTGTCAAACCGTGCGCTCCACCTCTTCAATGGTCATTCCACGCACCACATGTGCAGCCTGCCCGACGTGAGTGTATATACCATGTGGGTCATCAATCCATCCATCTTGGCCCCTCTCCATGACTCTATCAAGGATGCACAACGCACCCGCATTACGCTACAAAAAAAATGTTTAATTCATTAATTCACTCGAAACATTTAAAAAGAAAATGTGAAATATTGCTCAATTAACCATACCATCTCATAATCAATGTTTGCACTAGGTTGTGCATCTCGAGGATGTGGGCAAAATGCTGATTGGGAGTTAGGGTTTTGAAGCAGCCTCCATGACACTCATGCGTACCAAGCCATGTATTGTGGTACACAATCAGATGGACGTCGAACTGGAACGCTTCGATTCAACCCAGACAGTAGGTGATCATTCCATCTTTCCCATACTTGATCAAAATATTGATATGCAATATGATATACATTTGCAGTCGGGCCTCGTGTAGCACGAATTGAGATTAATGGGGATGGAGGAATAGTCTGCATCCTACCAAACTGCCTCAGGATCCTATCTGGATGATGGGGCTCAACAACGTCAAAGGACTTAATGCACCCACGGTAGAAGGCGACCTGATTAAATGGATGTTGCTGCCTAATATCGCGATAAGGATCCCATGTGACCTGCATGACCAAAACAATTATAAGAAATTTCATTATACTATAGAGAATTTTTAGTAAGTCATGACTAAGGAATTTTTAGTACCTCATCTGCACTCATATAATCAAGCCGCTCTCACAGTGCCTGTAGGGGAGCAGTAGTCTCCCTACGAGTGAGCCAGCGATACACTCGGGGTTGGGTGACTCCATATAAAATATTGGACGTTGGAGCGAAACACTCGAAATGCTCAAGAATCCACGCCTCTGGCAGCGTAAGATATCTAGCAATCTGTTTAACTTCCTTACGGGTAGCTAATCCCAACTGTCGATACAAATAAGCCAGAGCAGCGGCACCACATGCATATGTATGGACACTTGACAAGTCTGTCAACAACGTCAGATATATAATTGTCACACGTGTGCCACTCTTGTCCGCGAATAATGTGCAGCCTAATAAATACAGAAGATATGCTCTCACTGCACAATCAATCATGTCATCTCCATCCTCATCGGTTATTAAAGAGAACCTCCCTCTTAGCCACTTCACTCTTACGGATTGGCCCCGAACCTGCTGCAGCTCATCATTTGCCTCATTTGGATGAACTCCCAGAGCGTCAACAAGGAGCGAATGAGTATCTTGAAATGACATCCTACCATTATAAGCAACAGAACGACCAGTCACCGGGATCCCAAGTATGGTGGCAACATCATCTAGACTTATGGACATTTCACCGAACGGCATGTGGAAAGTGTTTATTTTAGGTTGCCACCTTTACACAAAACAAGAGACAAGAATCTTACTAACAGAGCGGTAGGATGCTGTGATGAGTGGACTCAAATTAGATCTATCCACTAACTCTCTAAACCTGTTGCTCTCATTCAATGTACAGTGTGGTATTTTCTGTCCATGGCTCAAACACTTCAGCGGGGCCCGTTCCTGCATTCCGAAAATATTACATTATTAAAGAATGTAACAATTACGTTGAGTTTTAAGTAACATAAAGAGAAAAACAAAAAAAAAAGTACGTACCTGTGAATGCCAAATGTATGCAGCCATGTGCGTGTTGAAACTGGGCAGCAAAGAACGATCTTCTGGCCCCGCAGTTATTTTTTGTTCAACATCAGCTTCTTCTTCATGTTGTTCAACAGGAGCTCCTTCTTCTTCATTGCCTCCTTCCGAATCATATTCCGGTTCCCTGGGTTCTTCTACAACCTCCTCAGTTTTTCGACGGCGCCTCATATTGGAAGCCGTCGGCCTTACTCTGAAACTGCTTGGCTTATCCATTTCTGAGATATTAAATGAAGAATGATTAAATTAAATTTTTTTACAAGTGTTCGGTTCTGTGTGTTCGAACAAGTCAGAAATATTCGGCATGTAATATACGAACATTCCTGAAATGTTCGAACTTTATGTGCCGAACAATTCTGGAGTGCACGAACTTTAGAATCCGAACATTCTTAAATTGTTCGAAATTTTATATTCAAACATTTGGGTAATGTTCGAAGTTTCAGAACCGAACATATCGCGACAATGAAAAAAAAAGATTGAACAACTGCAACCAGTGCAGAAAAATCATTTTTTAGCGAATTATACGTGTGATTATGTCCCTTTGAACATATTAAGATGCACACAATAGTTGCTACAATGACCTATTTGAGAAAATAGCACAATGACAATGGGGAAGAAGGAAGGTGATACCTTTGACTAAAATGGAGGTGACTACAACAGCAGCTTCTTCCTTTCTTCCTTATGTGCTTGTATCCTTTCACTGAGCTAATCTTCCAGCCAGAATGTGGGTCAAAATGGATAGAATAAGAGTTTCTCTGATGAAAGTTTCAATAGAGAGGAGAGAAATGGGACAATGGTGAAGATGTGTGGGAAGAGAAGAGAAGTGATTAGATGAGTTGTAAATGAAAGGGGTGATTTCGGTATATTGATGGGTACAAAGAGAAAAAACTGTTAAAAAACTTATTTTGTACATTGGTGTGGAGAGAAATGCGGTGAGAATAGCAAAAAACGTGGTGCCAACAAAACTCCTCATGAATCTATCTTTCCAAAGATACAACATATATAGGATATTTTAAAAGAAAACAAAGAAATATATATCGTACATATGGATGGGCTGGCCTTCTTCGATAAAACCCAACTGCATCCAAGCTTCTATTAATTGGGTTGGTAAGATAAACCCCAACCTTGACCACAGATTGGGTTAGGGCGAGGTGATGGGTTGATGTAGAATTAGCAGATTGGCTTGTTAATAAGAAGCATGTTTGGACTTAACCCAAACACTACCCACTTATTATTGAGCTTAAAGCCTTTCACCTGGAGTTACCAAATGTACTGTTGGGAAATTTTAAACATAAGAAATCCAATGTTTGTATTTTGGTTTATTGGAAAACATTTTTCATGTTCATGTATTTTCATGCAGAAAAAAGTGTTGAGATTCCCATGGAAAAGAGCCCTTCAGTGGAACCATATCTTGTTTGAAAACTTGACTTCCTTACTCCCACATGGGATAAGTTAATAACAGATCCCAAACTTACCATCTTAGGTTAATACTAATAGACTTGGGTCCTAAGTGGTGGGTTGGGCTTTGAGTTTTAAGCCAAATGAACAAAATTCCCAGTACAATTACCAAAATACCCATGACCTTTAATCCCCTTGGTCTGGACCCTTTGCCAACAAAAAAAACTTACATTAGTTTTACATTGTGGACTATGAGCATCCTAACCCAGCCCAAGATTAGTGGTTTTCATGGGCTGTGTCAGCTTGGCAGAAGCTTGTCCAAGGCAATGGCTTCAAGTATGTAGGCCAAGTGGCCAATACCTACTCAATTTCACTATCAACAAGGACATTAGTTCTGTGTGCTTCCTATGGGCCCAAACACAGCACAGATCCACACAAATGCAGTATGGTCTGGCGAAACCCATAAGCACCCTTAGCGAGAATAGGTTGTCAGACCCATCTAGCAGTGTGTGTTTAATCCCAGCCTGTCTTCAACTGGGAATTAAAATTGGGCCCAGCCTGGCTTATGGGCCTCCTAGTCAGGCTCAAGCAAATAGGTAGGACTTATGAACTGTCCAAGTTGTCCCAAGTGGGCCATTCCCAGCCCTAATTCTTCATGTGAATGTCATGCATGGAATCTGTCACCCATTTGCATGAGTCACCATCTTATCCTCTTATCCTAGGAATACTTTACTTTCTGGTTCTCTACATCTTAGCTAGTGGAGAATAGATGCTCATAAGTAGTAGGCCATGCACATGCTAAGGAGCCAATGATGACAGATTGGTTGAGGCCAACGTCACATGATGATGAACCCATCATGTAGTGGCTAACATGTCCGAGACAGACATGGCTACTGTTTTGCTCCTTAGCATTTCAGAATTATTTCAGATGGATAAAGATCATGAGAAAAAGTTAGTGGCCCAATGGTCCAGTCCCTGTCTCAGGTGTGAGTGAAGGTCCATCCTTTCAATAGAGTAACCCGAGCAAGCTGGCTGAGAGTCAACTCAAGACTCTCTTGATCAGCTGGCCCGATTCAGTGACTCACCTAGCCGATCAAAAGTTGACTAAGACAAGTATGGGAGAGTCAGCAGAAGATTTTTAAACAATGGCCTGACCTAATTGGCCGGGCAAAATGCAAGTTTTGATTTTCCTAATTAAGGGCCTGCCCCGGCCCCATCGGACCTGTCAATGGGCTATTGGCCCTTGGAAAATATCAAATCTTTCACTCCACCCGATTACTTTAAAACATACACCCCAATACAAATTATTTGGTATTGATAAGAGGATTTTGCGATAAAGAGGAAATTTGTTTGGATTTTCCGTGCAGCCCATCATTAAGTTGTTTGGTGAATTACACTTGCCTCACATAAAATGGAAAAGAATAATCTGGTTTTTCTTGATATCTAAGATATCAATTTCCTATGAGGGGAGAGATATCGATTTCCTATGAGGGGAAGAAATGCAATAATCTTCTCTCCCATACAAACAGAAATCCTGCGAGCGACGCAATTTTTTTAGAGTCGGGTCCATTAATATTTGAGAGATTAGTAAAATGAATATGATTTTTACGTGTAGAGAGAAACAGAAAATTTCTCATGCAGTCCATTCCAACACAATATCAAATCGTGATGAAAACAAGTCTAGAAATAAGGCAAAAAGCAATTTATTGGATAGAAACAAGAATGATGCAAAACAGGCATAAGCTTAGACTATAATACAAAGTGACCTTTTCGAATCCTAATAAATTACTTCAATTTTATTTTGTCAACCAAACATAGAATTATTAGATGGAAACATCCAAATATATAAACAGCTCCCATTTGTTGCCATGGAGGACCATCTCATTCCAGGAATTCTAGCCAATCTGGTGTCCAACAACACAAGATTCAGGCCATTTAACAAGCCCAGTAGACCAAATGCAGACCTTAGCTTCAGGCCCAAAACTCTTATCAAACTCGATACATATCTGCTATTAAAGCTTGTTGGCATGAAGCATTTATGAGTCTTATGTAAGGAAATTACTTTTAGGTCTTTTACTTGGACCACAAGTCATTATCTTTTCATAAATTGTGGTCATTATAAGAATCTCGTTTTCATAGGATACATGCTATCTTTTACTCAAATACGGTTTCCTAAAGAGATATATTCCATAACAAACTCTACCTTGATGGATGGTTGAGATTAAAACTAATGGAATCCTAATTGGAAATTAGTCCTCTCTCCACATATAAAATAGAGTCTTTCCTCCATCACAAAGATTCACTCACGAAATTTAACACATTAAGGTTTATAGGCAAGGAGAGAGAAATCGGAATTATTCCCATAATCTCTTCTTGGACGGATCTCAATATCAACCAACAACAGCATCAGACAGCAGGATCGGAAAGCTCTCTGCATCTGGAGGTAATCTTTAATCCATCTAAGATTAAATCCTACATGTAATTATCATGATGTTCTCGATCTTAGGGTTCATGTTAATAATAGACTAACATCTTATTGGCTTAGACTGGACTCAGGCCTCCCATAGCTCTCTCATCAGGCTGGCTTGGTTCGATGTTCCAGTGTAGATTCCATGCTTGGATTTGGGACCCACCAAGCCTTACTTACTGGGCTTATAATTGAGCCATTGTAAGACTAACCCATATGCGACCATTTAGAGCCGGCCATTGTATGTCTACAAGTGTTCAAGCAGTGGATTGGACAAGACTAAAGCTTGTCTAAGCCCAGCCCATTTTGATACCTGCCAATATGTTTACGTCTGATTCAACCTGGCCCATCCCATCTGCAAAAAATTGTACGTATTTATGCTATATGTGTCAGTCAGGCCTGGTTTTATGCATAAATGGGCCCAATACCCTCCTGCGAACCCAAAAACAAAAAAAAAAACAAAAGATCTGGTCAAGCCCGTGGGTAGTGTGGCCTTTCAGATAAACCAAGGGTTGTTTCTATGTTAAAAAAGATAAATCACAATCCCAATTCATGGTCAACTGATGGAACATGATCTAAACACTTGCTTGGGTGCATATCCATCAAACAACAGGCATGCATTTACAGCTTTTCAGACCATCCAAATCATGGTTCTGATGATGCCAAAATAGGGTTTCGGACACCACCGGTCAAGTAATAAATGCAGTAAATGCAATAATTAAAGAAGAGAGACAATGGATTATAGTGGTTCGGTCAAGATGACCTACGTCCACTGCAGAAAGGCAGAGATTGCCTGTGGTGTTTTATTTCCTCAATGATTATTACAAACTAGAGGAATACAAGAGTCGAAGTGAACAGAGATAGATCCATCATTCTCTTGTGCTGGTGGGGCTCCTCGATTTATAGTCCTCCCCTAACAGATGGGGACGACTCTTCAGCAACGTTCGTCCTTGGAGCCCTTAAACTGCCATCGCGCTGGACGAGGCAGGTGAGATATTTCTCCGCAGGACCTAGTAGGAGCGAGACTGTTTCCGAAGCAACGTGGCTGCCCTGACTTGGTCTCTTCGTGGGCTTGGACCTGAGATTCAGTGGATGGATTTGAACCTGGACTTATCACGAACTGGGTCATTTGGGCCTGACCCATCATTTGCCCCCCAATGCCCCGTGCACAAATAATTTTTGAAAGGGGGGCATTGGTAGATTCAGATCTCTTCTCCCTCCAAAATCTTTTCCTCTTTTTTGGTTTTAATCATGGTATGGGCGAGCTGCAGAACCCGGAGAAGCCAGATGGGCGCCCAGGGAGAAGTCCTTGGGCTCCTGGGGGAGAAGGTCTGGGCGAGCTGCGGAACCCGGAGAAGCCAGATGGGCGCCCGGGGAGAAGTACTTGGGCGCCTGGGGGAGAAGGTCTGGGCGCCTGGGGGAGAAGTCCTTTGGGCACCGAGGCAGAAGACCTGGGCGCTGGGACTTAGCGTCCGGGAGAGAAGGCCTGGGCGCCCGGGGGAGTGATGGGCGATGCTTGGGCGCCCTGACTGAGGAGAAGTCCCCTGGGCGCCAGGAACATGCTTGGGCGCCCAGGGGCCGGGCGCCCTGACTTGAGGAAGTCCCTAGGCGCCCAAAAGAGGTTTGGGCGCCCAGGGGTCTTGGTATTGGGCGCCCTGACTGAGGAGAATGCTTGGGCACCTAGGGGCCGGGCGCCCTGACTTGAGGAAGTCCCTGGGCGCCCAGAAGAGGTTTGGGCGCCCAGGGGTCTTGGTATTGGGCACCCTGACTGAGGAGAAGTCCCTCGGGCGCCCAGAAGAGGTTGGGCACCTAGGGGGCCTTGGCAACATGCTTGGGCGCCCAGGGGACCTTGGAATGCCCGGGAAAGAGTGAGTTTGGGCGCCCGGGGGAGAAGTCCTGGGCGCCTGGGGGAGAAGTCCTGGGCGCCCTCCCGCAGCTCGACCCCCGCCGGGGGACACCCCCGGACCCCCTCTGCATAGCGCATGATATATCCCTTAGCATATGTAAATTCCAAGACTCTGCCCCTCGGTAACTTCTGATGGGTCATTCCATAAGAAGAAGATGAGCCCGCAACTTGCTAGAAAGATTGCTCCAGATCCTAGGCTGCAGCAGCGTGCGCAGTCGCTGCAGCGCGGAAAATGAGAGAGCTTCTCAGGCTGAGGAGAGGGCTACGCTAGCTGGAATGGCTTCCGAGGCTGATCTTTCCGCGGCCCGCGAGAGGGCGACCAGGCTTGAGACCGAACTCTTAATAGCCTAAGAGAGGGCGGCCAAGGCAGAGGCTGAGCTTGTGGAGGACCTTGAGAGGGCTTCGCTCAATGAGGCTGAGCTTCTGAAGACCCGCGAGAGGGCTCACTGAGCTTCTGAAGACCCGCGAGAGGGCTTCGCTCAGTGAGGTGAGCTTCTGAAGACCCGCGAGAGGGCTTCACTCAATGAGGCTGAACTTCCGAAGACCCGCGAGAGGGCTTCGTGAGGTGAGCTTCTGAAGACCCGCGAGAGGGCTTCGCTCAATGAGGCTGAGCTTGTACATACCCGTGAGAGGGTGATGCTCAGAGAGACCGTTGTGAAGACAGTGACTGGGGCGGTACATGAAAGAACTGTTTTCCCAGACATTGCCCTCTTAGGCTTCGTGCCGACTGAGGCGCTTGATGATTGTAGTGGCAGCTCTGATGATGTCTATGGTGATGCCGAGGACAACTTTGAGAGTGATTAGAGGGCAGGGGACTCTTTTTTTTTTAAACAATTTGTAGCACTAATAAAAATGATTTTATTAATCCATTGTTTAGTGCTACACAACATTAACAAAGTTGAAAAAATCAAGCCCCCAAACCCTCACTACTTTGACTCTCTTACGGTATTACTGGTAATTCATTTTCAACAGTTCCGCGTTCCCTGGCAATGTGTTCAACCACTGTATCACGAGGAGTGAATGCTCGTCTATCTCTCTACGGAGCAGGACCGAGTTGGTCTCTGACAGGTAGCCTTTCTGTCCTGCTTCGCTTGTTGCTTCTATCCTTCCTTTCCTCTCTGTCTCGCCCCTTCCCGTTGTCGACTGCTCTGGAGGACTCCCCTCGCCTGGCCCTTGTGGTATCTTCAGCATTTATATACTTCTGAACCTTTGTTAGTAGCTCCGGCATGCTTTTTGGCGGGCGTTTCATCACTGAGAAATGGAATCTCGATGAACGGAGACCTCCGAGGAAGGCTGTCATGGACACCTTGTCGTCAGGCTCTTCAATTTGAAGTACCTCCTCGTTAAAATGAGTGAGGTAACTCCTGAGGCTTTCATTTGTATCCTGCTTTATGCTGAGCAGGTGTGTGGCAGGCTTCTGGTGGCGGCGTCCTCCGATGAAATGTGACACAAAGGACTTGCTCAATTCCGCAAAGGTGGCGATGGAGGTAGGGGCGAGATTGGCAAACCACTGCCGGGCGGAACCCTTCAGTGTGGTTGGGAATGCCCTACACATAATCTCGTCAGGGATATTATGCAGCTGCATTTTGGTTTTGTATGTCTCCAGGTGGTCCAATGGATCCTTTCTTCCATCAAAGGTCTCCATGGACGGCATCTTGAACTTCCGGGGAAGCGGGTAGTTCACCACATCGGGCTTGAACGGTGTGTCCGTTCGCCCGACTAGGTGATCCACTGTCTCCGGTGCCTTTGCCTTCATGGCGTTGTAGACTTCTCCCAGTTGGTTTTGCATCTCCTTGATCTTTTCGTCCCAAGGATTGGGAGCTTCCCTGGATGGGTCACGAAAGTAACTTCCCTCCTCTATGCTTTGGTTTTCACTCTCCCCTTCTTGGAAATGAGGATCGTCTCCATTAGAAGAAGAGGGAGGAGGTGGAAGTCCTCCAAGCTGGGCTCTACCGGGCACTCCATGAGGGGCGCCCTGGGGAACTCCTTAGGGAACTCCCTGGGCGCCGCCTAGAGGATGGGCGCCCAGATGGGGAGCTCCCTGGACGCCGCCCATCTGGGGAGCTCCCTGGGCGCCGCCCTGAGGATGGGCGCCCAGATGGGGAGCTCCACAGCGTGGAGCTCTTGGAATTCTTTGGCGCGATGCTCCTTGTGGCACTTCTCCAAATTGTGCTCCTCCTTGCCTTGCCAGCATGAGTTTTAAGATTTGCTGGTTTTGGGCTACCAGCTGTTGCATGGTCTCCAACATCTGCTGAGGAGTGGGAGCAGGAGCATTCGGGGTAGGATTGATTGGTGGAGGGTTACCCTCGCCCTCTGCTCGTCTTGTCGATCTAGTGGTGATCACCATAATTTTGAAAACAGGATGAGAACTTTTGTTCGGTTCCCACAGACGGCGCCAAACTGATGATGCCAAAATAGGATTTCAGACACCACCGGTCAAGTAATAAATGCAGTAAATGCAATAATTAAAGAAGAGAGATAAGGGATTATAGTGGTTCGGTCAAGATGACCTACGTCCACTGCAGAAAGGCAGAGATTGCCTGTGGTGTTTTACTTCCTCAATGATTATTACAAACTAGAGGAATACAAGAGTCGAAGTGAACAGAGATAGATCCATCATTCTCTTGTGCTGGTGGGGCTCCTCGATTTATAGTCCTCCCCTAACAGATGGGGACGACTCTTCAGCAACGTTCGTCCTTGGAGCCCTCGAACTGCCCTCGCGCTGGACGAGGCAGGTGAGATATTTCTCCGCAGGACCTGGTAGGAGCGAGACTGCTTCCGAAGCAACGTGGCTGCCCTGACTTGGTCTCTTCGTGGGCTTGGACCTGAGATTCAGTAGATGGATTTGGACCTGGACTTATCACGGACTGGGTCATTTGGGCCTGACCCATCAGGTTCCACTGTTGTGGGGCATCTGCATAAATTCACATTAATTTGATGAGAACGAAATATTATCTTATTCTGGATCATGCATCTGTAGGCCACTGATTGGGCAAACGATTTAGAGTGATCTACATCTACATAATCCGTAACCTTATCAGATAAGTAATAAACTATATAAGATTTACCATATACTTATCCGTTATCCCTTGTATCTTTTAAATAACCTGCCACTTTCACTTAGCAGATGTCTGCCATGAAGTTAATGATTGCGACTTCCCAAAATTTAGTGTGAGATACTAATGTTATCGGAATCAATCCGTTTACAACCCTAACCATGGGGTTGGGACTCCACACACGGAAAGAGACGACCTGCACAAGCTGGAGGAAGCCCACACAAGTGAAAAAAGGTGGCATACCCATAGTTCGAACCCTGGGCATCCAGGTGAGAACTGCCGCCACTTACCAATGAGGTAAGTGGTCGTTCTAAATGTTATCATTTACGTGTGAGATTGGCTGCAAGAAAATTTTAAAAACGAAATATTGCAATCTTTGTATGAAACAGTTAATACTACTTACCATTGGATTTAAAAAAGAATAACTTAAGAAACCATTAAACTTTAAAGTTCCTATATCAATGGTTGTGATGATCCCATTGGCATGATATTTTGCGATATTTTGCTCGAAATTATTTCCATAATGCTGTTAGAGAATATCGTAGGAATGGTTAGAGAAGTGTTGAATAGTTAGTATTAAATAAGGATTAATTAGATTGAATTTGAAATTTCTTATTAAATGAATGCTAGTAAGAAAACTCTCTGGGAGTTTTTTTCATCTCTATGCCCCTTTCTCTCATCCAGTCAATATGTTTTACCTGGCATTTTAAATTTAAAGTCAACACACTTTACTTTGGGGCTTTGAAATATACTCATTTTAAATTCATTCCCTATTGTTCCATCTCTTTTGACATGGTAGAAACTTGTGACACTCATTGACGACTAGGGTAGCAAACGAAACGGTTCCAGGTCGGAACCATATTGGACCCGGCCCCGTTTCTAAATAACAGTTTTGGTTCCGGATCCGGTTTCGAATCGGAACCTATTCTGTTAGTTCCAGACCTAGTTTCGATAAAAAAAAAAAAAAAAGGATCCGATTTTGGAACCGGGTCTACCTCGAGGACTAGATCTAGTTCCAAAATCGGTTCTAGCTTCTCTTCATTTTTTGTATTTTTTTCTTAAAATAAGTATATCATTCAACTTATAACAGTGTATCAAGTATACTTCCTGCAGTATTATAAATAAAATATCCAAAAAAAATTTATTTTGAGGTACAGTTTGCAATATGAAAGACTCATATACTGGTTCTCGGGTCACAAGTCGGAACTTATATGGACCCAGAATCGGACCCGTTTATCAATCAGAACCTAAATTGGGTTGCGAACCTGTTTATGAATTGGAACCTAAAATAGGTTCCGGACTCGCTTTTTTTCGAGTCGGAACTTTCGGGTAATTGGAGAATCAGATACTCGTTTGCAACTCTATTGATGGCCCCATTTACAAAAATCAAAACTCTCTCTTACAGGGATTCACCAAATTCCAATCACTAGGAGTTGGGCCTGCTATTAAATGATCACTAAAAATACTTAAAATTTATAATTTCGTAGTGGTGAGAAATTCACTATGCTACTCGATGGGGTCCACTTATGAAAATCAAATATATTAAAACTATACAATGTTATATCGATGATTATAAAAAAAAATTATAATCTCATAGTGGGACCAACTCTCATTGAAGATAAATTTGATGAGAGCCCATAAGTTTTAGAAATCCACCAACAATGATTGATTTGAATTTTTTTATTATAAAATGGGCCCCTTAAAGGAGTCGCTAATTTCTCATGAGTGAGCCCCACCATGGAGAGATACGACTTACACATATTTATTTGTCAATAATTTCTCATAAGTGAACATTCCTAACATCCAATGAAAAATAAGATTGGGGATATCAATGGGAAGTTGGTATCCAATGCCGTCCTAAAAACTAGCTAATGTATCCAACTTACTTATTTTGCCTTAAAACTAGCTATATTGTAAATGAGTTCTATTATAACTTATAAGGTCTCATATTCTTTTGCTTTGCACATGTGAGTTAGCATTATTTAATTGGATATCTAAAAGGGGGGCAAAAAAAGCCCTTTTTTTGAAACGGGGTGGTTTTTGAGAATTATTCTTCTTGTTTTAGTGTGTATAAATCAGGAGGCTTTGCCAATCTCTGCCTTGTCAAGATGGTTGAAATCTATGGTTTAGACCATTAGGTTGTAAGTTCGAGATATGGCACCAACGAACAAAAAAAAATCAAGAGGCTTCCATCTCACGAAATTTAGGTAATTCTTATGGATATGTAGCATCTTTTAAAGTTATCATGGTACACAGCAACTAGTAAGGGCCTAGTATCGGTCTCGCAATCAGGACAGACATGGTCCGGCCTTTATATATATATATATATATATATACCCCAGCCAAATTGGCTGGGGCCAAGAAAGAGCCTACATACACATGGAAAGGTAGCCCACTCAAGTGGGAAGGAGGCTCGCATAAACGGTAAGAAAGCCCATACAAGTGGGAAGGAGCCCACACAAACGGGAAGAAGTGACGTACCCGTAGTTCAAGCCATCATCTGTGTTTCCTTTAATAAAAAAAAAAACCGAGCACATCCTCCTTCATCCACCCATCATATCAAGACCTTATGATCTTTGCCATCTTCTCAAGTGGCACAATGAATGCTCGTAAGAGAATTGCGATGAATTTGATCTAGTTGGCAATTGACACTAACATACTACAAAAGTACCGGTTGTGACAATGATGGACTTTAAAGACAAACGATGATTACCAGCCAAGCAAGATGGTCGCGTAAGGTTTGTAGCAGGAGGGTGTAAGAGAAGATCATTATAGGATGGTTTAGGAAGGGTCAGAATGGTTAGAATTAGGTCCTTATCTAGCTTAGTTTGACTTTGAATTTTCTTGTTATTAGTGTGCATAAACCGAGAGGATTTCCTTTCATGAAAGTTAGGATGCATTTATGAAACGCACACTTCTTTTAAAAGTTACTAGATGAGACGTTTTCATTACACTATCCTTCTATGATTGGCTTACATCCAAGTGGATTCCTTTAGGAGTTTCGAGTTTTGTCTTTCGCACACGCTGGTGAGAGACATCTTCTTGGACAAGGTGGCCAATTGCAAGCCTTTGCAGCAAGGGAGCTATTCTTTTTTCATATTTGTCCATCTCCTTTCTTCTTCCTTTTTCTTCCAATGTGTGCATGGTCGCATTGGGGGATTTATCATTTTTCTTAGATGAAACTAAGATTCATTTTTCACATAGTGGCTCCCCAAGGAAGATTTTCAGATTCCCTACAGCAAGGATGATGTTACTCATCTTATGAACTTACAGTACATTGGTGATGGAGCCAGCACAGGTCCAGGTTTTGAAGATAGAGACATTTGACTTTGCATGTGTTGGACCGTGTGGACCCACACGTTTCATTGCCCATTAAGCCTCAACATTCATATTACACAGTCAGCCAAATCCTTTGATTTCACACGATTTGCATAATCGGAGAGACACTTACCCGGCTTTGATGGGTAAATCCGTTCTCTAAGTGTGGATATGTATGGATGATGAGATCCATGAAAGATACAGAAAACACATATAGAAGAGAGATCTGGAAAAGAACCTCTCCCGACGATAACCAGCCTAGCGGCAGTCATCTCCGAGCGTGCGCACTTCAGATTCTTCACTGTAGAAACCCAAAGAAATTGGTAGAATTATTTGAAATAAAGAAAAAATAAGAGTTCTACTAATAAAACCTTAAAAGAGGCGGTTGATGCAACTAAATATGACACCATATCAAGAATTCATAGAGAAAGATGTCCTCCTAATTATTTAAAAGATTATTTTCTTTAATGTCTAATTTATTTGAACAAAAACCTCCCAATTTCTTGGAGGACTATATACTTTAATGTCTAATGTGTTTGAAGATATTACAGATCCTACAAACTATTATGAAAGTTTTATAACTAATATTCTTGAGGAGTTTGAAGATCCATTAAATAATGATGATGCTTTAAAGTCAAATGTATCTATTGATTGGCTTACAGCCATGGATGAAGAAATTGAATCTATTGTAAAAAAAAAAAAAGATGTTTGGGAACTTAGTGATTTACTCAAAGATAGAAAAGCTATTGGTTGCAAATGGGTATTCAAAAGAAAATTGAATTCAGATGGCTCCATAGATAAATATAAAGCCAGATTAGTGGCAAAAGGTTTTACTCAAATTGAAGGAATTGATTATATAGATACTTACTCTCCTGTTGCTAAATTTATATCCATGAGAATTATTCTTGCTATTGTAGCCTACTTTGATTTAGAACTTTTTCAATTAGATATAAAAACTGCTTTCTTAAATGGAGAGCTCAATGAGGATATATATATGAAACAACCAGAAGGTTTCATAATTAAAGGACAAGAAAACTAAAGTATATAACTTAAAAAGGTCCTTGTATGGTTTGAAGCAATCATCATGTCAATGGTATAGAACTTTTTATTTAGCAATGATTGAATTTGGTTTTGTAGGAAATAGATTAGATCATTGTGTGTATATTATGAAAAGTGGGAGTAGCTTTACCATCTTGTCTCTGTACGTTGAAGATATATTATTAGCCAGTAATGATTTAAATATGATACAAAGTATAGAGTCATGGCTAAATTCTAAATTTGAAATGAAAGACATGGGAGAAGCATCATATGTATTGGGAATTAAGATAACGAGAAACAGAAAATGCAGAAAATTATGTTTAAGTCAAGAAAGATATCTTGACACCATTCTCAAACGTTTTAGAATGGAAAACTGCAAACCAGTTTCTACTCCTGTTGAAAAAGGATTAAAATTGTCTAAAGGAGATTGTCCAAGAGATGATCAAGATAAATTAGAAGCGCCTTATGCTCAGGCTATTGGTAGTCTTATGTATGCAATGTTATGCACCAGGCCTGACATTAGTTATGCTCTTGGCATAGTTAGTAGATACCAAAATAATCCAGGTATCAAACACTGGCAAGCAGTGAAAAAATTATTTAGATATATCAAGGGGACAAAACACTTGAAATTATGTTTCCAATGTAATAGGCTTGAAGTTATAGGTTTTTCAAGATTCAGATTTTGCTGGGGATAGGGACGACTATAAGTCCACCTCAGGTCATGTTTTCCTCTTTGGAGGTGCAGCCATTTCTTGGTCAAGTAAAAAACAGAGTTGTGTTACCCGCTATATGTACTCAAGAAGCAGAGTATGTAACATATAGTATTGCAACAACTTTTGCCGTTTGGATAAAACCCTTCATAAAAAGATTTGAAGCTCGATATAGCCAACGGGCCTGTCCACATGTATTGTGATGTCCACGATTAGATTAATAAAAAGTGAGCCCAATAGTTCCAATGGCAAACACATAGATGTGGACTACCATTATATTCAAGATATTGTTAAAAGATATGAAGTCCAATTAAGTTTCTTGCCTTCAGCTGATATGGTAATTGACCCCTTAACAAAGGGAATAAGTGCAAAATGCTTTACAAAGCATGTAAGCCTGATGGGACTTAGGGATGCATAAATCATGAGATTTTTTAAAGTTTATCATGAGTAATATATCTGTAAAAGGCGTGAAAAATCTCGTGATAATTATACGTCAAAAGAGGAGAAAAACCACAATATAGTGGGAGTAAAACCTTATGACATATATGATGATTGTCAATGGTAAAATAACCTTGACTTGGTTTTCTGGCTCTATGTTTAATAGCCAATGGTAAAATAACCTCCACATATTTTTTCGGCTTTATGGTCAAGTGGGATCAGATGTTAACCATGTGGACCCACACGTTTCATTGCCCACTAAGCCTCAACGTTCATCTTACACGGTCAACCAAATCCCTTGATTTCCTCACATGATTTGCATAATCAGAGAGCCACTTCCCCGGCTTTGATGGGTAAATCCGTTCTCTAAGTGTGATATATGTATGGATGATGATATCCATGAAAGATACAAAAAAAAAAAACATATAGAAGAAAATTATGAAGAAGGACCTCTGCCGGCGATAACCAACCTAGCTACATTCATCTCCGAGCGTGCGCACTTCAGATTCTTCAGCATGGACAATGCATTACTCACCTAAATTACCTGTTGCATGAGCATTATTCAACTAAAGTATCAGAAGACACTATAAATACAATACTAATATTTATTGTCAGGTCTTGTGGTGAAGCCTTGTGCATTGCACACGCCCTGAAAGTTTATATTTCTTTTCAATTTTTCTATGAACAAGAGTACTTTCATTGGTTTCATATACACCAAGCTTCAACATCTCAATGCTGACCAGTTATTTAAATCTCAACTACAATTGGCCATGCTTTAAAGGAACCCCAAAATGGCCTTCTATCTACTGATTATTGTATGGATATGGGAATGGAATCTAGCATTCAACTCTGGGGCTTTGGATGATTGGTGGCTTCTACTCATGAATGGCTTAAATCCTATTAAAAGAAAAGCAAAATTAGAAAGAGTGGCAAGTAAAGATAAGAGGCAGATCAGGGAGGATAATTAACATTATCACTTGGAAAAGGTAGATTGAGTGGAGTTCAACTGATATATAGGAAATTCTATATTTCTCATAATTACACATAACTACCAGTCTTTTTTTATTATTATTTTAGAAATAACCTCCTCTGTAATTGAAGCAATCTTAATCATCCATCTTGACTTGCAATCATAGGCCGTGTAATATATAAATGAAATAAGTTAATTTCCTGTATATCTAAACTAGTTAGTAGTTAATATTATTAAGGCTTGGACATTAACCTTGGTTCGATCGAGTTAGGCTTCTTGATATTTTTGCATAACTTTCCATGTTTGATTCAATTAGCAAGAAAGTTTTAAGAAATTTTTTATTCTTTTGCGATAAAAAACATTAGATTTTTCGACCAATTAGACATATATTGACCCCTAAAAATGCAGATCAAGGTGGTTGACTAAGATGTTCAAATTAATAGAGGTCGTTATTTGTGAAAATAAAAAGGTTGGATGGTTCTTTCTAATTATCAAAAAGTGCAGATGGTTATTACTGAAATTCCCCTTGATTGGATGACCCTAGTCCTGAGGATTGTTTAGTGCCATCAGGCGTTCATCACTTAAATTGGATGATCTGAACTGTTAATTAGATGGCCACCCAGCTATATATGGACTATGCCAAAAATGACTTTTAATTGTTAAATCTGAACCGTTGGATCAAGGATTGATGCCGATGGTTTAATAAAATAAGACAGCTAGGTTTCATTTTAGGTTCTGAGTATCTTTTCCACTAAGGAAGATGAGTTGAACTGTTGACCCATGAATTAGAAAGTATTGATTAGGTCAGAGATATGGTCCTTTTGAGTAATCAAACCTTATTAAATTAAATGCAAATGATTCAATGCGCCTGGTCGAATTGCAGCATTCATTGAAACCTCGATCATGATCTTACGAAATTAAAAATGTTTATTTTCATCAAGGTAAAATTCTGTAACCCGTTTGGTAATTTTACTAGTAAATTCAAGTCAAGTTAAGTCAAGTTAAACATCAAATCAAAAGCATTTTTTTACCAAAACTCCTTTTATCTTTTTTTAAAAAAAAAGTCAAAAAGCAACTACGTACCTTTATTAACTAAAAGACAAAAGAATTCCATTTCTTCATACAAAAAGTCAAAAATATTTCATCACAAATAATTAAAAATAAAATATCATCATACCCCACTTATATTTTATTCATTCTTTTATTTCACTTCACTTTACTTTATTTTAAAAATAAAATGCCAAACGGGTTAGGGTCACCTGAATGGCTATCATATGAGGATATAAGGTGAGGTTTTTAGGTTTTAACGTAGATGGAAGAAGCATGTACGATTGGAAAATTTTGGTGATTGTGACCCTGGGCCTCAAAGTTTTGAATTTATATAATGCCAAGGAAAGAAGATTCATGGAGACTTCCATCATGTCATGATTATCCAAAATTTTATCCTCCATTTATATTTTCAACGACAGTGAGGAGAGTTGATGAGAAATCCCTGACATTTTTATTGTCAAACCTGACCTCAAAACCTTGCGGTTCCACTTTCTCTGGTGATAGGCATACATTAAAGTGGCCTCCACAAGGAAGTTTACAAGTTTGAAACGTAATTGATTCACATGTCTCCTTATTTCTTTTAGATGATATGAGCTCATTTGAGGCCACGTAAAAAATAAACTAATAGATGACATTATGACATGGGTTCTCTGTGCACAACAACTTGGAAGTTTCTATTATTGTGATTAGGCATAACCTCATATGATTTCACATCTCCCTCTTGTTGGATTAAATGAGCGTGGCCCACGTGACCACAAGCCCATTAAGGATCTTTAATTATACTCACTTGTCTGCACTTTATGAGACCTAATTATTTTGAGCTTACTTGCCAACAAACTAATAATGGGCTGAGATTAAAGGGTTAGGTAATAGTTGAGGGTTAATAATTCCTTGATGGATAGGAATCTTCTATAAAAGGACCCATTTGGTAACTCATTTGGTTAATAGTTTCTTGGCCTCCATCCCTGAGTAAAAAAGAATAGACACTACAACAAAAACGGAAAATTGGAACGGATTACCGTTCCTAATCCGTGTGTTCCTAATCCGTGTTTTAGGAACACACAGATTAGGAACGGTAAAGACAAAAGGAGTTGTAAATCTCACGTGAATTTCAAGCCTCTATCATTTCAAGGAGCTTCTAGCACTTCAAAAAATTGCTATGTAGTCAGGTAAACTTCTCCTCATTCTCATATTATTTATGTTTATTTTATTGTGTCATTTGGAATATTAGACCCAAGATCCTCCTGAAAAAACAATAATAAAATAAAAACCCAAATATCCTAGGATCCCTTTTTTTTTTAAAAAAAAAAAAAGTTGTGTCTTAGATTTGGACCCATTTTTTATTGGGGTCAGAGTCCAGGTCCACTAAGTGGATTATATTAGTGATACATAGTCAGCTTTGGGTCACGTCCATATCTAACCATACCCAGATCTCAAACAAGGACATCCAGGCCCAAATGAAAGGCCCAATTACTTATATATCACTAATATAATCCACTTAAATATTTTATATGGTTGTGACAATTGCCACGTGGTCAGAATTACATGAAATTAGATAATGACTGGTAGAAGACTTTGCCATGTTATGATCGTGATTGATTATGGGATGAAATTGAAAGGATTGTCCATAGATAATGGTCTAACATGTATATCCAGACAGTACTTCTATAAACTGTCTTATCTACGAGTTAGCACATGGAATTATGTGGATACCATCCAATGATGCAATTCAAGTGGATAGGAAAAAAAATTAAAACCAAAGAAAATGGTGCTAAAGGGAAATATTTAATTAAGAAAGAGATTGATTTGATCTAATGAACTTCAAAACTAGGGTCCTTAAACATATGGGTTTTTTGCCCCCAAAATGCAATGATCATTGATTATGGTTGAATAATATAGACAAGTCTAATTGCTTGATGAGTTTTTTCTTGTATCAAATCCACTCTTATTTAAGCATCTTTCAAGTTTGTTTGTTTTTTTATAGCAGGGTTCATCTTTGAGATATCCAAGTCATTCATATTTACTTACCTCCCATGAGTTTATTTTGATCATTTTAAATTGAGATATGTGATTTTAAAAAAGCCATAAATTAGGCTCAATTTTAAGAAGAATCAAGTTTGAGTATTAAGCTGGGGTTTGAAGTCCATTGCATTGACTAAGATAAAAGTCAAGCAGGAAAAAAAAAAGATTAATTGATATAGACGAATGGTGGTTGCAAAAGAATTTTTTTTATACTTTTTTTTTTAATTTTAATTGAAAGTATACAAGTAGTGGTTTTTTTTTTTCAAAAAAAGAAAAAAAATGAAAGATTGCACTTCTATTTGGCAATGACTTTTCAATTCTTAAAAAATCTGAGCCCTACAATTTCAAAGCTTTGGATCGTAATAATAAATATATATATATATTCAGTATTTTATTTTTATGTGTTTTACACGAGAAAATAGCCCAAAAACAAACTCTTCATCTTTTATCTCGGAAAAGAAAGAAGAAGAAAGAGGCTGTCACATTGCTTTGTTTCTTCGTTTCTACTTGGGCTTCGTCTCCCTAGTCACAATTTAACAAAGGAGCTCCCTTTGCAATTAATTGAAATAGCATCGAAGGAAGATGAAGGAACCGGGTTTGAAGAAAAAGAATTTGTTAAAAGATTCGAAGATGTTGAATTTTTGACATTTTTCTATTGTGGGTGCCCGTGCCACTCTAGGCTCTTTTGAAGTGCAAGAAGTTTCTTTGAACCGTGCCCCATGAATGGCATAAGTGTGCTTCATCATGCACATGATCAGAGGCTTGCAAGGCAGTTTACATATGCACATTCAGAGTAGCAATTAGTATGGAAGCCAGATAGATTACAGCTGATTTTTTGAAGCAAGAATTAATTTCATCACACAATAGATTTTCCCTTGCTCCATCACTGGCCCACCCTGGACCCTCTTCTTATTTTGCTTGAGTCCCGGCCCAGGCTTCTGCTTAAAGTGGGTTTTGTTTTACAGTTTTTGACACCTATTGGATTGTTGTGCAAAAAACAGTTCAGCCGTTTGGCCACTCTGTAAAATCCTTCGATTATTGGACTGTTGTGCAAGAAATCGTATGACCATGCAAAATTGACCCACCGTTTGGAATGCTTTGGTTTTTATTTTTTGGTAACAAGAAATTTCATTATAAGAGATGAAAGATAGAAAGGAAAATAAGGAGAAGAGCAAGAAAGTACAAGAGAGATGTACCCCCACTTACTCCACAATTACATAACAATCCCCTCCCATGGGGTAGATCTCTCAACCCCCTATTTTGCCAAAGCGTCTGTCATAGAGTTGGCTGATCTAGACTTATAGCCAAAGGCAACATTGATGGAAGATGATAGAGCACGGATTTCATTGAAGGGGAATTAGAATTTCTAGGGATTCGCCTTCCGGTTAGACACCCATGAAACCGCATTCAAAGAGTCACTTTCCACAATAAGGCTTTCATGAAAAGATCTTGAGAAACACCGAAGAGTTTCCAAGATAGCTTAGACCTCCGCTTCATTAGAATCACAAATACTTACGTGCTTAGAAAACATAAATAAGACCTCCCCTTTGTTGTTGCAAAGCACCCCTCCAATGCTCGCGGGTCTCGGCTTCCCCCTTGCAGCTCCGTCTACATTGGATTCGAGCACACCAAGAGGAGGGAGAAACCAAAGAGTAGATCTCCATACCTTAGGCAGACCACACACCATACAAGCTTCCTAATTTACAAAGAAATCATTAATGGAAAAATTGAAAAACTCTTTTCTAACCATAGCCCATTTTGCAATTCTAAGGGTGACACCCTCAAGTCACTTAACTAGAGAAGAGGAGATACTCGTGAAAATCCCATTATTCATTTCCCTCCAAATAGTCCATAACATAGTAAAGGGAATTATTCGTCAAAGAGTTCGCCCACAAACACAAAAACAACATCCTAACCAAGATTGAGCTGCTTGTACAATAGATTCTGGGCAACACCAAGCCACACCATACCTAGCGATGAAATGACTATAAAAGTTGGCCACAACCTCGCAATGAAGAAAGAGGTGGTTGGTTGTTTTTTCTTCTTTTTAACACATCACACAAATATTTGAGAAGTTTGTCGGTGTTTGACCTCTTCTTCTTAACTTGTTTGCCATAGAAATCTTCCCAGCGATAGCGAACCAATAAAATGTGTGACGCCCCGGAGTCCCACATCAACTATAGAGAGGAAAGTTATTGGGATTATATGCAGAACTTACACCCTTACCTTGCATGAGGCCTTTTGATGGGTTAAGGCCCATCAGAAATAAAACCGCGAGGCCTGTGGGCCAAAGCGGACAATGTCATGCATGTGTGTAGGGTAGGGCGTTACAAATGGTATCAGAGCCGACTCTCGACTAGTTCGAGTGTGGGTCCCCTGCCGTGGGCGGGTTTCCATGTGGGCGGGCCAAGAGGGCTGGCAGGCTACTGCACAGGGACGTGCAGCCCTAAGGGGGGTGAAATGTGACGCCCCAGAGTCCCACATCGACTATAGAGAGGAAAGTGATTGAGATTATATTTAGAGCTTACACCCTTACCTTGCATGAAGCCTTTTGATGGGTTGAAGCCCATCAGAAATAAAATCGTGAGGCCTAAGGGCCAAAGCAGACAATATCATGCATGTGTGTAGGGTGGGACGTTACAAAATGCCTCAACCCAAGAAGGAGCAAGACTCAACCAAGCTAAAGCAACAGGGGTTGTAGAAAGTTGTGTAAGTTGTGTTCCTTTCAAGGCCGAGATAAAAGCTTTTACCGAGAAATCCCCAGATATGGAATGCTTCTAAATCCGAGAATCTTTTAAATTCATGCATAAAACATCGTTAGAAAGAAGATTCAATAACTTCTTATACCGGGCCTCCTCTGAAGAGCAAACACTTCTCCTAAAGGACACCTACCACACACCCTCCACCCCTCTCCACGTAACAATCACTGAGAGAAGACTCCTTATTAGCCATCCCTCTAAAAGTCCTTAGAGGACACCCACCGTATGGAATGCTTTGTAATTGCAACATAAAGCACAATCACATCAGCAGAAGCACTTCAATTTCATCACTATCAATCAGAATTTCCCTATCATTAACAACTTGCACACTATTATGAAAGAATGGTGCGCCCACCTTCGTCATTGGTTAATAATCCATACAACCTCTCATTGACGATTCATTTCAGCCAATGCACTCATCGGAACAAGATTTGCGTTGTGGGGTCATCATCTACTTCATCCATAGGTTAAGCAAATTAATATTATTCAATACTATATCTAAACCTAACAAATCTCGTCAACACACTCATTGAATGATGTTTGGCACCTTATTATTACACAGTTTTCCATGGATGGATCCTAAGGCTTCAAGTTGAAAGATCACTCCAGATCAGTGGGCAGTAACCCAACTTAGCCAAAAAGGAAAAAAAAATCTCAGCGCAAAATTAGGGTGATCTAAAATCTCAATCTCTGCACGTAAACATTATCAGCCTTTAAAAAAACTGAGATCCTTACTTCATAAACAACTAACCTACCTGCTTTTATTCTCATTGGAACCTATGCTATGGAATGTTGAGTTCAACAACTACCAATTAGAGTGTACCAATCTTTAAGCCAGGTTGTCCATTGCCGCTCATGCGTCCTTCGCATGCCAAAAAAGAGCTATGGTGATAGACATTTTTATTGGCGCTCTCTCTCTCTCTAGGAATTGAAAAACTCTCCAAATTGACTTTTGACTTTCCTGAGTCATCTCTTTTTAATAAAAAAACCGAATCAAATACAGGGGAGACCCAGCACAATCACCTCATTTTAATAAGTTATTTGCATTCTTAGCTATTTGATAGGTAGCTAGATTTGATTTTAAGCTATTAATATTTATTTTTAAGTAATTATGCATGAGGTTTGGAGTCAACAATTTAAAAATGATGATTGTAATGTAATTTGATACATTTGATCGTTTGCATTTGACACTTGGACTAACAATTATGAAATATGCAAACATTTTTTTTCTTTTAGTTTCCTTATTATAGTGTTTTTTCTTGTACATATAAATTTATTAATTTGCAATGATTATAAATGAATGCATAGAATTGAATGTATTTATATTTTTATAAGTATTTCATTCATTTTTAAATATTTTAAAAGCATGACTCGCTCGAGTTTTTGCGTTGACTCTATCCGAACCAATTTTTTTTGCATTGGATAAGTTGAGTCCAAGTCATGAATTTTCCAACCCCACTCGCTCTCTTAACCCTCTCATTGCATGTAGTGAACATAGTTTATTATATCTAACACATATTTGAATGTCAACCTCACACCTATATATAGACCATCTTTTAAAAAAATTTACTTTTTCACAATTTACACCTAACATCTCCCCAAATTGGATAGCAAGATGCAAGTTTCACTAAAAAAGGAAAAATCATATTAAATATGTTGAGCTTGTAGTACTTAAGAAAAAGTGCAAAAATAATAGGAAAAAAAAACCTTGAATATACGACAGATGCATGTGTTGAATTTTGGTCCCAAACGTTTTAAACGAAACCATATCCAAATGAGGAAAATGGAACTTCTATCAAACCTAACCATATCAAATTTTACGGTCCAAGTTACATCTTTGAATCTCTTATCCAAATTAAACATGATGTCTTGCATGTTTGTGATATAAACAGTGTTCAACCTTAGCTGTATAGGATTAGTCTCCACATCATTGAAGAATTTTGAATCTCCTGCTAATTGTACAATACGTTGCTCCATCCGTTTTTATTTAAGTAGAGCACATGGTAGAGTTTGTAGAGACCACCGACATTACCATATACAAAAAGAATAAGACATATTCGATAACCATTTGAACAATGGTCAGTAAATATATAAAGGCAGATTTTCTATTTTTTCCATGTATTGTGGTCTTATATTGAATAGTTAGCAACATTGACCTTGTCTGTTTTTTTTTTTTTTAACAAATATGAGATTTTAAAGTTTTCATGTATTTGATTAGGATTGGACATGACATCAAATGTCTAACTTCAAGACTGTGAAGAGTAAGGGATTTTTGAATCATTGCTATGACTAACAATATTTTTATCTGAGAAAAGGTTTTGCGTAGAATGATTTTATTCTGAAAGTAGGTTGTAATAAATTTGGTTGGAAATGTCAAATTAGGAATTTTCCCACCCATCATTTTCCTTATATAAGAAACAATTTGTAACCATTTTCCTTATTTTAACACTACTAGCTAGAATGGGTGGCATTGAGAACTATTATGTGAGAATTGTTCTACCAATCATTCTCTTATAAGAATTGAATAACTTCTAATTATTCCATTAATGTTTTAGAGAAAACAGTTTCCAGTAATAACTGAAAAAGGGCAATGAAATGCATCCTCAAAACTTTTTAATTTGTTGGCAAAAAATATATTTCACCTAATTTGCCAAATAAACTCATATTACGATGGACCCAATATGCATAGAAGGGTAATCTTCTCCGCAGATGTTTCTACATATGGATGGATGATGTTGAATGATGTTGCCCCGATGTTGAATGATGTTGCTGTTGTGATCGTGTGTGCGGAAGCGTGCGATCAACAAGCAATCAAACAAGCCATAAAGAAGGAGAACACAGTTTTACGTGGTTCGGTGATTTCACACCTACGTCCACGAACAAAGCTCGTCTTCTTCTTAGTTTTCACTAATCAGAGTTTTCTCCCATACCTCTAGGGTTACAACCACAAGGATAATATATATAGGAAACTCAAATACTAATACCCTTGAACCCTAATTACATTGGGCCTACAAAACGAGCCAAAACCCAAGACCCATAAACCTAACAAATCTCCACCTTGGCGAGATTTGCAGGCCACAACATTTTCCACCTTGGCATGCAATCACACGCCTCCAAATGCGCCCGTAGGCGCTAGCACCTGAAAGTGCTCAAACTCGCAGGATGTTGATCAAGTCTAAGCAATGCTTAAACTTGACCCCAGTCACAACCTTAGTCAGCATATCTGCGGGGTTATCAGCAGTCGCAATCTTCTTAAGGAGTATATCTCCCTCATCAACAATCTCCCGCACAAAATGATACCGTACGTCGATGTGTTTCGTACGTGAATCATGAACTTGATCCTTTGCCAAACAAATTGCACTCTGACGATCACAATGGACATCAATGTGCTCCTGAAAGATCCCCATGTCATCAAGCAAACCTTGAAGCCAAATAGCCTCCTTAATGGCCTCTGTCACCGCCATGTATTCTGCCTCAGTAGTCGACAAAGCAACTGTAGACTGTAACGTTGACCTCCAACTCACCGGTCCCCTTGCAAGAGTGAACACATAACCTGTAGTAGACCGACGCTTATCCAGATCACCAGCGTAATCCGAATCCACATATCCAACCACATGCTGACCAATACTATCATCCCGCTAAAACGACAAACCAACATCCACGGTACCCAGAATATACCGTAGAATCCATTTCACCGCTTGCCAGTGCCTTTTTCCTGGATCATGCATATATCTGCTTACTATACTGACAGCTTGTGAAATGTCGGGCCTAGTACACACCATCGCATACATCAAACTACCAACAGCACTCTGATAAGGAACCTGAGCCATGTACTGACGCTCATCATCTGTGCTAGGAGACATAGCAGCGCTAAGCATGAAGTGAGAAGCAAGTGGTGTACTCACAGGTTTTGTTTTTGCATCCATACCAAAATGCTGTAGTACCTTCTTCAAATATTGTTTCTGTGATAGACAAACCTTGCCTTGCACCCTGTCTCTCTGAATTTCCATACCAAGTATCTTCTTGGCTTCACCCAAATCCTTCATTTCAAATTCATTACTCATCTGAGTCTTTAATTTTTCAATCTCCACCTTGCTCTTAGAAGCTATAAGCATATCATCGACATATAAGAGCAAATAAATGAAGGTTCCATTTCGTAGTTTGCGATAGTAGACACAATGATTGTCACATCCCGGTCCCGAATCACCCTGGCCTAGGGTAATCCCCGAGGTGTGACACGCGTATTCCCGTGATATTATACTTGCCTCGAGTCAAGTACGACATCACGAAGGAGAAAATTAACCTTCCACGTGTGAGTCTAGCTCACTATACACCTGTCAACAACATTTAATAGTGGAAGCATTTCATAACAAAACACAAGTAGGTACCCCTTCATGAACATTCCTATTTAAAGTTCATATATTTATACAAAAGTTAGTTACACACTGGAACCAAAGTGGGGACTATAAACATAACTCCACAACTTGCACAAAATATTAATCAAAAGCTTCCTTGTATCTAACTAGTGTGACCCACATAAGAAGAAGTCAGTCACATTTCCAATCTAGCTCTCAAAAGTCTCCATGACGCTCTCCGGAGGTTCAAACTATATAGGCCCATTACCAGGCCACTCTTCTAGTCCTGGAGGAACCTCTTCGGTGTCCTCCTCTCCCTCTTGGGCCTCTTCGGGCTCGGGAGCTGCACCTGCGCCTGTAGCACCAAGATAGTATCTTAAATACGACTATTTAGCAAGTATAGGCATCAACATTGTAACACATGTCATATCTGTTTAAATTTAAAGACAATAGAGTAAAGATACCAAGGTTGAGTAAACTAGGCAGTTTGTGCAATTAAATCATTTATGCTTTATGAATCAAATGGGAAAGCAACATACAATATGGCATCTACATTGAGCTCATCCTCTCAAAAGAGAGCAAATCTAGTTGGGATGTCACCAGCGTCCCGACCAAAGGCTGACTGGCTACCCGGGTTTGGAGTTCCGGTACTCCAATAATGACTTACTGCAGTAGTCTCAATGAATAACCAAGTGTAACCCCGTCGGGTATCACAGGGTCAAAGCTAAGTAGTGCCGATTCAATAAAATCAAATAATAATAAAATGTGAATAAATTTTCATAAAATATAATCTCATAATCTTAAAATCGAATCAAATGCAAATCAAAGAACCAATGTTCACATTCATTTTATTCCAAGGAATATTCTACTCCGATTATATTAATCGAATTAGAATACACCCTATATAATGCATTGATGAACCCACTTGAAGTCAAGGATAATATTCTACCCAACATGAAATGAAATGAATTTAATAAATCAAGATACTTACTATCAAATTCTTAATCTATTTATTCCTAGTCTCTCACCGTCCATTATAAGGTAGATTTAGAAGATCAATGTATTACTATCATGTATTCGGTGCCACTAATTATAAGAAAATACATTGAATTCCTAAACCAACCCTCATGGCATAGGTTTAGACTAAGGAGTGTTTCAGCCTGGCTAGCCTTGCTGATCTTTCACGTGGCTATTTACCATTGGTCCGTTGATTTTGTCAAAGGTGCCAATTTCTAGGGTCCTATACATCCCTCTGAGTCTAAAATCCTAATGGGTTTCATAAATACACAATATAGGGTATTCATAAACTTTAGTGGTCAAAAGAAAGTGTTTTGTCAAACTCAGGGTCCATACAAAATAAAATAAAATCACATAAACATAGGTCAAGACAGAGCCCCACCTCGCTATAGCGATGGGCAATCCATCTCTACCCTTTTCTTTTTCCACTATTCTTTTGTTTCTCAGTACAACTCCTGCACATATGTTTCCTGCCTCCACCTGCATATAGCTTTTGACTTTAACAGGGAATTCTAGCCCATGCCTTGAAATTACAATGGTTTAAAATTTCCCTGCACATGCTTCCATCCAAACACCATTCATATACAATTTGTACATATGTACTTTATGTTTGTTTTACTACACCATCACATCACATCAGCCACTTTAACCATTTCAGCTGTACCATGTTTCCAAGCTGCCTTCATCACCATTCCACCAAATCTCCCCTTTACTACTTCAATCCAGGCTATCAGTAGTAGGACTCAAACCCATTTATATTCATTCTCCATTTAAACAAAAAGGCTAATCAAAGTAGGAAAAGAGAATCAAATAGAATGTAATAATTAATCAAGGAATTAGACAACATGCATTAGAATGAAAGCTTATACTTGCCTCCAATTTAAGCTTCCCACTACCTATTTGTCTTTCCTTGACTCAAAGTACCAAAATCCCCCAAATAACCAACCCTAAGCAAAGAAAACCATGAAAAGATGCTAATGAGTAGCATGCATGATTACTTAGGAGTCTCTTGCCCCCTTTTTAACTCAAAACATGAAGATCAGAGTTTGGGTTCTTACCTATAACAAGAAATCCGAAATGGAAGTGGAAAGGACTGATTCTTTGCCAATAAAGTTAGGGAAATGAAGAGGAAGTGATGGAGTGGTCCAATCTTGCCTTCAATCCCACATGCAACGGATGCTTTAGATGATTGAGGAGGAGAGAAGGGAATGGAGAAGAATGGTAAGTAAGAAGAGAAAGTTCCTCTTTTCAGCCCAGCTACATTCGTTTGGAGAGAATGAGAAGTTGAGTTGGGTTGATTTGAGTGAAAGAGATCCCCATTTTGCAAAATAGTCCACTAGTCATCATTATTTTCATAATAAGTCAAATGGTGGTCCACTAATTCAACGGATGATCAAATGAAGTAAAGTTCTATATGGAAATAGACGTGTTCGGTGAGATACACGCGATGATGCCAAGATGATATGCGTATGAAGTAAAATGAGAAAATCCTAATTTACACCCAAGTCCTTGACTCTATCCAATCTAGTCAATTTAGGGTCAAACTACCTACCCAAGACTCAAGGTCTAACCCAAGGACTATAACAAGATTAATTAATCTTAAACTAACCTAATTAGCTATTAAGTAGACTTAATTATTTAAAACATAATTAATTAGTATTAAACACCATTAAATTGGAATCGGGGTGTAACATTTCTCCCCCTCTTAGGAATCATTCGGTCCTCCGAATGAACATACCTGAGCAAAGAGTTCAGGGTAGTGTCGTGCAACTTGTTCCTCTAACTCCCACGTGGCTTCTTCCGGTCCATGATGATCCCAAAGAAGTTTAACCCAACGGATAGTCCTCGTCCGCAACACTTGTTTCTTCTCGTCAATAATACGGAGCGGGCGCTCAACGTATGTTGAGTCCGGCTTGATTTGGACTTCGTCGTACTGAATGACATGGGATGAATCGCGAACATACTTACGAAGCATAGAAACATGAAAGACATCGTGTACACCCGCGAATTGCGGAGGAAGCTTGAGTCTGTAAGCTACATCGCCAATTCGGCTCTTGATTTCAAATGGCCCCACAAATCTAGGTGAAAGCTTTCCCTTTTGCCCGAAACGAATGCTGCCCTTCATCGGTGATGTCTTCAAAAACACCCAATCTCCAACTTTAAACTCGAGTTTCCTTCTTCTGTTATCTGCATAGCTCTTTTGTCTTGATTGAGCAATCCTCAGTCTTTCTCTGACCTTAAGAACTTTCTCAGTTGTATCTGCAATGATAGTGGGTCCATGAAAGCTCCTTATTCCTACTTCTTCCCAGCACACTGGAGTTCTGCAACTACGTCCATAAAGAGCTTCAAACGGTGGCATCCCAATAGCTGAATGGAAGCTGTTGTTATAAGCAAACTCACATAATGCCAAATGTTCATCCCACTCTCCACCAAAGTCGAGAACGCTAGCTCGAAGCATATCTTCTAAGGTTTGTATAGTGCGTTCGGACTGTCCATCGGTTTGTGGGTGATAGGCGGTGCTGAAACTGAGTTTAGTACCCATGGATTGGTGAAATGATTGCCAAAAAGAAGAGACAAATCTAGTATCTCGATCGGAGACTATCGAAACTGGAGTACCATGTAGCCGGATGATCTCCTTCACAAAAAGCTTGGCTATATCATTGAATTTCATACCCTTCTTAAAAGGAATAAAATGGGCTGATTTTGTCAACCGGTCTACTATCACCCAAATTACATTATTCTTCCGGCTGGTCAACGGTAAACCGGACACAAAATCCATCGAAATATGTTCCCATTTCCATTGAGGAATAGACAAAGGATGTACTAAACCTGGGGGCTTCCTATGCTCAAACTTTACTCTCTGACATGTATAGCATTTTGATACAAACTCTGCAATTTCTCTCTTCATATTATTCCACCAAAATCGTCTCTTGAGATCTCTGTACATTTTCGTGCTTCCAGGGTGCATAGCATATCTGGCACAATGAGCTTCTGTCATGATTGGGATTATCAGGTGCTGAGTCTTTGGCACACATAACCGATTCCTGAAATACAACACTCCATCCACTAATTGGAAATCTGATTTCTCATCAATGTGATCTCTTATTTTGGCCAAATTAGGATCTCTAAACTGTTCATCCTTGATTCTATTCATTAATATTGGTTCAACCACTGACATGGCAGCTAACATCACTGAATCATTAATCAACTGAAGTTCTACATCAAGTTCCTTTAAAACATCTACTTTGAACCATTGAGCACTCATGCTTGCAGTTAGTGAAGACTTTCTACTTAAAACATCAGCCACCACATTTCCTTTTCCCGGAATGTATTTAATCGGAAAATCATAATCTTTGATAAATTCTAACCACCGCCTCTGTCTCATGTTGATGTCTTGTTGAGAGAATAGAAATTGTAGACTACGATGATCTGAATGTACTTCAAATTGCTCTCCATATAGATAGTGTCTCCAAAGCTTCAAAGCAAACACAATGGCAGCTAACTCAAGATCATGTGTGGCATAATTTTTTTCATGATTCTTCAATTGTCTTGATCCATAGGCTATAACCTTACCATGCTGCATAAGAACACACCCCAGGCCAACTCTAGATGCATCTGAGTAAATCACAAATCCTCCAGTACCGTCAGGTAATGATAAGACTGGGGCAGTTGTTAATTTCTCCTTCAAGTTTTGAAAACTTGATTCACATTCTTCAGTCCACTTAAATGGCACATCCTTCCTAGTCAATCTTGTCAGCGGGGCAGAGATTTTTGAAAAATCCTTTACAAATCTACGATAGTACCCCGCAAGGCCTAAGAAGCTTCGAATCTCTGCTACTGTCTTCGGGCTATGCCAGTTTATGACTGCTTCTACCTTAGCTGGATCCACTCTTATACCTTCTCGAGTGATGATATGCCCCAAGAAAGCCACTTGTTCAAGCCAGAAATCACATTTCTCCAATTTAGCATACAATTGGTGAATCCTCAAAAGTTGAAGTGACAATCTGAGATGATCTGCATGTTCTTCTTGTGTCTTCGAGTATATTAAAATATCATCAATAAAGATCACAATGAATTGATCTAGATAAGGAGCGAATATCCTATTCATTAACGCCATGAATACCGCCGGTGCATTCGTTAGACCAAATGGCATCACCAAAAATTCATAGTGGCCATATCTTGTCCTGAAAGCTGTCTTCTCGATGTCTTGCTCGCGAACTCTTAACTGGTGGTATCCGGATCTGAGATCGATCTTAGAGAAGTAAGCTGCTCCTTGAAGTTGGTCAAATAACTCATCAATACGAGGCAATAGATACTTATTCTTTATTGTCACCTGATTGATTTGCCTGTAATCGATACACATCCGAAGAGTGCCATCTTTCTTTCGTACAAAAAGTACTGGAGCTCCCCACGGAGAAATGCTAGGACGTATGAATCCTTTATCTAACAAGTCTTGTAATTGCTCTTTCAATTCTCTGAGTTCTGCTGGTGCCATTCTATACGGTGACTTAGAAATTGGAGTAGTGCCCGGCACCAAGTCAATAGGAAAATCTACTTCCCTAGGCGGAGGTAGCCCTGGAATCTCATCCGGAAATACATCCGGAAACTCACACACAACTGAAATCTCCTCAAGCTTTTTAAGTGGTTTCTTCTCTGAGATGAAAGCAAAGTATCCTTCGCATCCATACTCTAGGAGCTTCACAGCATCCAATGCCGATACCAATCCGGTGTTGGACTTCTCTCTTCGTACACCCTCGAATATCACATTCTTCTTGGGTTCTTCCACTTTGAAGCTGATCGTCTTCCGAAAGCAATCCATACAGGCTCGATATTTCGCGAGCCAATCCATCCCAAGGATGACATCAAAATCATGCATCGATAGTACTATCAAATCCGCTGGCATCAGTAATCCTCCGATCTGGACGCCACAGCTAGGGTAGTAGTTCTCGCAAATTACTCGTTTACCCATTGGGGTAGATACCATCAAAATAAATGGTAGCAACTCAGGTGGTTGCTGAAGATCACAAGCAAAATGAGGCGCCACAAATGAATGTGTGGACCCCGAATCAAACAAAGTTCTAGCACTCTTAGTACATATCAAAATAATACCGTCTACAACGTTCTCAGCTGCTTCTGCTTGTTCATGATCCACTGCATACATTCTCCCTGCTTGATGTGGTCGTTGTTGTACTGGCCTGCCTTGTTGTCCTGGTCTCCTTTGAGCCTGTTGCTGTTGCGGTGGTCCCGGTGGTGCCGGTAGTGCTAGACGTGGAGGTGGAGCTGGAAGTGCTGGTCTAGCTTGTTGCTGAGGGGGTTGCTGCTGAGGTGCCCCATAACCACCTCTGTTCCTAGAACAAGTTGTTGCTTTGTGTTCCATCGATCCGCATATAACACAAGCTCCTGTGTTTCTCCAGCATCTCTCTGTCGGATGGCCCTTGCCACATGTAAGGTCCGTGACCTTACTGGGTCAGTTGGGCCCAAAACCCGGCCCGTTGACCCATTTAATTTATTATTATTATAATTAATTGTATTTTTAGATATTTAAGTGGGTTTAGATCATGAGCGAGTTTCTTTTAGCATTAGAATAGTATCTACGAAGTTTCGTTCGATTCCGAGTTCGTTTGATCATAGCAGGGGTGTAGTTTGTAATTTAAGGAAATTGAGTGTTTTTCCGAAATATTCCAAACGCCGTGATTTTTGGGTTCGTTGGAAAGGTCTCGTCGTTCTGATCATTTTTGTCTCTTGACTCGTCGCGATCTGACGATCAGAAACCCTTCAAGTGGTCCATCCTTCACCGGACCCACTAAAAAGGGCAATTTGGTATTCTTTTTCCTTAATCATCTTCTTAAACGAAAGCTAACCCTAACTTTTCATTCATTCTCTGCAACAAAGTAAACCAGCAGCCTCTCTTTTCTTCTTCTTCCTTTGTCAAGCCAGATCTCAGCCCTAGAAGACCCCATTCGGAGATCTGATCCGTTAATCGTCTTCCCCTCGATTCCCTCTTGCTTCCGGTATCATTTTGGTAAGACTCCTCACAATCTCTTATTTTCACTTTATCATTTCTTTGGTTAGATTAAGTCCGATCTTAATTCTTTTCCTTCCTATCTTCTTCTTGGCTTCTTAGTTTGCGTTGTATCGGGTTAGATCGGGGATTTCGGAGTAGAAAGGCTTCTCCTCGAATTTCACCCAATTCCAATCTTCACTTTGGGTTGAGGCAAGTAGATTTACAATGCATAATATAGCATGTGTGTTTGTTCCTTTATTGATTGCAATGGTTTCATGATAGATTTCCCATTAATTCCAAGCCTTGTTAATATTGATATGGAAATTACATGTTAGGTTAGAATTGTGAATGAAATGGATAGATTGAATAATTGATAAATCTAATTTGTTTTGAATTGTAAATGGTGAGAATGTGGTGATGGGATTGAATGGAATGAATGTTGGGAGAGCAGGAGGCTCTATTTGATGCAGGTTTAAGCCTTGGAAAGGTTCGGGGAATAGAGAAAATGAAATGGGGAAGAAGGAGACCAGAAATGGCCTGAACCCGTACGAGTTCCGTACTGTCGGTTCACTCGTCGGTTCAGTGTCGGTCAACCGACAGCATGGTGTGGGTCAGCCGAGAGCCACGTCGGTTCCAAAAACAGAGAGCCATATTTGACTTATTGAACTGTCGGTTCACTCGTCGGTTCGGGTCGGTCAGCCTACAGCTTGACGTGGGTCAACCGACACTGTTCTCGGTTCCAAAAACAGAGAGCAAAATTTGTACTGTCGGTTCACCCGTCGGTTCGGGTCGGTCAACCGACACCAGCATGAAGGTCAGCCGAAATTACCATTTTGAAATGACCATAACTTTTAATCCGCCCGTTGGAATTCTACGTATAATATATCGTTGGAAAGCTCTTGAAACGTAGAATCCAATGGTTCTGGTTTCATCACAATCAGAGGTCGGGAAGTGATGTAAATACTTGGATTATTAATTCAGCTCATGTTTTATTGGAAATGAGACTTGTAACCTAGGATTTGGGACTTAGATGCTGGAAACCACTAACCTTCTATCTCATGACCATAAATGGGATTGAAGTCGAATCACGTGGCTTGGTGTGAATTCGATGGGTTGTCTAGGTATTCGTGTATTATACGTAGTGTAACCGAATGCACATGGAGTTGAAATTAATGATGCTCACATGATTGTACACCAAGGAATTATCCTAAAAGCATCATTGATCCAATTTCCACATGTACTCTGTTAGAATACGTGAAATACAGGGATGACACCACTTACCTAGGATTGGATAGTAAATTCTCTTTGACTTGTAAATTGTATCCGTTGTTACCATTCTCCTTGTACACTCTCTTGACATAAAACACGTAATTAATTATGAAACATAAATTCTTATAGAATATAGGACTTGGACCTGACTTAGAGTGTACCATAGGAACCTGTGTCTTGTATTGATGAACTTGACTGGCTGGTAATGAAAGGGATTATCACGTGGCTTGTTTTGTATTGATGTCTTGAATAAGATAATCCCTCGAATCTTGTCTTGTGCATTGAACTAGCCAGACTTGCTTGTCTTGTTGTTCTTGAGTCAAAACCACTTTATTATTGTTTGCATATCATGGCCATCTGCAGTTTGGGATTTAATGACGAATCGGTTACTCCGGTTGTCGGGGTGGGCAGTCGGCGTAGGACGGCGTCCATGGCGTTGAATAGTTGGGAGCGGGCTAGGACCGTGCTGCTATTCTCAGGACAGGGAGCTAGGATCCCACTGGAGCCGGACTATGGTATCAGTAGTCCAAGGGGATTATTACTGGTACCCCGGGAGGTGGCATAGGACATCCTCGGAGTCTCCCTCTTGCTTGTCTTGTTAGCATTTGCATGATAGTGGTTATTGTTAGATTGCTAGGATTCCTGTTATTGTTTCTACAAATTAATCTCGCTTTATGCCTAGCTTCATGTTCTTGTATTCATATGATCTTATACTTGTCATTATTCTACACTTGATGCATGTCATGTTTATTATGCATTGCTTATCTATTGCTCAACATGTCGTTGACTTTGTTCCTTGATGTACAGACACATCAGGTGAGTTCTTCTACGAGGAGCAGGCAGGTGAGGAGATCCCAGAGGATCTCCAACCAGCAGAGGAGGCACGAGAGTGGCGTGCCGATGACGTAGAGTAGCGTCATCACTTCCGGGCACGAGAGAGATACATTGGGTTTCATATCGATTATATTATTCTTTTATTGATTCTCTCGTTGGACCTTTTGTTACTTTCTTTGACTTGTTCTTTATTGGCCTTATTTCTGGGATGGCCAATGTAATAAATAACTTAACTTCTAGTTTGTTTACTTTTCTTGCAAACTTTAAATTAATGAGAGATTATTAATCATTGCTTGAGATTCTATATGTCTAGAGTTGTTTGGACTCTATTTGTATTATACATTTATACTACATGAGGTTTGAGGTTTGAAATATTAAATCCTCACCGCGGACTACGATCCGTGGGCCCAAAGGACAAAATTTTTAAATAGTCCAAAAATTCACTCTCCGGATCCGGTTATTTCTTTAATCGGGTTCGGGGGACGTGACACCACACGTATCACACTTGGATGCACCAATCACTACACCCTTCTGCTTCTTAAGCTGTTGTCCTTTTCCTGAATAAGGTGAACTTCTTTTGAAATCACCGCCTCTCTTCCTTAAAGCTACTTCTTCTGCAGAGAACCCTTTGTCAACTGCATCGTCAAACGTAGCTGGTCTCTGAAAGGCTGTCACATGGTCTACATATATGGGGTTCATGCCATCAATGAATCTGTCCACTTTCTTCTCTTCAGTGTTTATTAAATCTTCAGCATATTTGGATAGTTGTATGAAGGTGTGTACATACTCGGTCATGTTCATCTGGTTTTGCTGTAGAGTCAGGAACTCATTTTGCTTCTTCCTCCGTACATGGTCTGGTATAAACTTCCTACGGAACTGTTTCTTGAATGTTCCCCACACGGTCTCTTCAGGCAATAGCTTAAGGGGTTCTTTTACACTCTTCCACCAAATATTGGCCGTATCTCGAAACATCGAAGCGGTGAGCACCACCTTCTGCTTGTTATCACAAGTGATAGTCTCGAAAACATCGCCTATATGATCCAACCATTCATCTGCTTTCACTGCACCTTCATTACCATGAAATTCAGTAGCTCCTCTTTTTCGGAATTTTTCATACAGGGAGTTTGGGTCATTGCCTCTCAATTGGTTAGCGCCTTGTGATCCTTGATTAGCCATTAGCAAGGCTATCTGTTCATTTGTCTTGGCCACTTGCTCCATGAGCATCAATAGACGAGCATCCGGATTTGGAGGATCATTCTCCACTACTACGAATGGATCAGTACTGCGAGATTCATTGTTCCCCGAACCAGACGCCATTTATCTACAAAGGAATTTCCAAGCTGAGTTAGAAGTAACACTCTAACCCCCCCCTTAATCAATACTAACACTAAACTAAGACAATATATATGTGTTCATAATCAGTTTCTAACGTATCCTCACAACGTTTCTAATGGTTTCTACGTCTTTTAACAAGACTTTCATGCTCTGATACCATACTTACGTATGTCACATCCCGGTCCCGAATCACCCTGGCCTAGGGTAATCCCCGAGGTGTGACACGCGTATTCCCGTGATATTATACTTGCCTCGAGTCAAGTACGACATCATGAAGGAGAAAATTAACCTTCCACGTGTGAGTCTAGCTCACTATACACCTGTCAACAACATTTAATAGTGGAAGCATTTCATAACAAAACACAAGTAGGTACCCCTTCATGAACATTCCTATTTAAAGTTCATATATTTATACAAAAGTTAGTTACACACTGGAACCAAAGTGGGGACTATAAACATAACTCCACAACTTGCACAAAATATTAATCAAAAGCTTCCTTGTATCTAACTAGTGTGACCCACATAAAAGAAGTCAGTCACATTTCCAATCTAGCTCTCAAAAGTCTTCATGACGCTCTCCGGAGGTTCAAACTATATAGGCCCATTACCAGGCCACTCTTCTAGTCCTGGAGGAACCTCTTCGGTGTCCTCCTCTCCCTCTTGGGCCTCTTCGGGCTCGGGAGCTGCACCTGCGCCTGTGGCACCAAGATAGTATCTTAAATACGACTATTTAGCAAGTATAGGCATCAACATTGTAACACATGTCATATCTGTTTAAATTTAAAGACAATAGAGTAAAGATACCAAGGTTGAGTAAACTAGGCAGTTTGTGCAATTAAATCATTTATGCTTTATGAATCAAATGGGAAAGCAACATACAATATGGCATCTACATTGAGCTCATCCTCTCAAAAGAGAGCAAATCTAGTTGGGATGTCACCAGCGTCCCGGCCAAAGGCTGACTGGCTACCCGGGTTTGGAGTTCCGGTACTCCAATAATGACTTACTGCAGTAGTCTCAATGAATAACCAAGTGTAACCCCGTCGGGTATCACAGGGTCAAAGCTAAGTAGTGCCGATTCAATAAAATCAAATAATAATAAAATGTGAATAAATTTTCATAAAATATAATCTCATAATCTTAAAATCGAATCAAATGCAAATCAAAGAACCAATGTTCACATTCATTTTATTCCAAGGAATATTCTACTCCGATTATATTAATCGAATTAGAATACACCCTATATAATGCATTGATGAACCCACTTGAAGTCAAGGATAATATTCTACCCAACATGAAATGAAATGAATTTAATAAATCAAGATACTTACTATCAAATTCTTAATCTATTTATTCCTAGTCTCTCACCGTCCATTATAAGGTAGATTTAGAAGATCAATATATTACTATCATGTATTCGGTGCCACTAATTATAAGAAAATACATTGAATTCCTAAACCAACCCTCATGGCATAGGTTTAGACTAAGGAGTGTTTCAGCCTGGCTAGCCTTGCTGATCTTTCACGTGGCTATTTACCATTGGTCCGTTGATTTTGTCAAAGGTGCCAATTTCTAGGGTCCTATAAATCCCTCTGAGTCTAAATCCTAATGGGTTTCATAAATACACAATATAGGGTATTCATAAACTTTAGTGGTCAAAAGAAAGTGTTTTGTCAACTCAGGGTCCATACAAAAAAAATAAAATCACATAAACATAGGTCAAGACAGAGCCCCACCTCGCTATAGCGATGGGCAATCCATCTCTACCCTTTTCTTTTTCCACTATTCTTTTGTTTCTCAGTACAACTCCTGCACATATGTTTCCTGCCTCCACCTGCATATAGCTTTTGACTTTAACAGGGAATTCTAGCCCATGCCTTGAAATTACAATGGTTTACAATTTCCCTGCACATGCTTCCATCCAAACACCATTCATATACAATTTGTACATATGTACTCTATGTTTGTTTTACTACACCATCACATCACATCACCCACTTTAACCATTTCAGGTGTACCATGTTTCCAAGCTGCCTTCATCACCATTCCACCAAATCTCCCCTTTACTACTTCAATCCAGGCTATCAGTAGTAGGACTCAAACCCATTTATATTCATTCTCCATTTAAACAAAAAGGCTAATCAAAGTAGGAAAAGAGAATCAAATAGAATGTAATAATTAATCAAGGAATTAGACAACATGCATTAGAATGAAAGCTTATACTTGCCTCCAATTTAAGCTTCCCACTACCTATTTGTCTTTCCTTGACTCAAAGTACCAAAATCCCCCAAATAACCAACCCTAAGCAAAGAAAACCATGAAAAGATGCTAATGAGTAGCATGCATGATTACTTAGGAGTCTCTTGCCCCCTTTTTAACTCAAAACATGAAGATCAGAGTTTGGGTTCTTACCTATAACAAGAAATCCGAAATGGAAGTGGAAAGGACTGATTCTTTGCCAATAAAGTTAGGGAAATGAAGAGGAAGTGATGGAGTGGTCCAATCTTGCCTTCAATCCCACATGCAACGGATGCTTTAGATGATTGAGGAGGAGAGAAGGGAATGGAGAAGAATGGTAAGTAAGAAGAGAAAGTTCCTCTTTTCAGCCCAGCTACATTCGTTTGGAGAGAATGAGAAGTTGAGTTGGGTTGATTTGAGTGAAAGAGATCCCCATTTTGCAAAATAGTCCACTAGTCATCATTATTTTCATAATAAGTCAAATGGTGGTCCACTAATTCAACGGATGATCAAATGAAGTAAAGTTCTATATGGAAATAGACGTGTTCGGTGAGATACACGCGATGATGCCAAGATGATATGCGTATGAAGTAAAATGAGAAAATCCTAATTTACACCCAAGTCCTTGACTCTATCCAATCTAGTCAATTTAGGGTCAAACTACCTACCCAAGACTCAAGGTCTAACCCAAGGACTATAACAAGATTAATTAATCTTAAACTAACCTAATTAGCTATTAAGTAGACTTAATTATTTAAAACATAATTAATTAGTATTAAACACCATTAAATTGGAATCGGGGTGTAACAATGATCAAAAGAACTCCGTGTGTACTTCTGTCCAATTATAAACTTATCAAATCGTTTGTACCACTGTCTCGGAGATTGTTTCAAACCATACAACGATTTTTTCAGTTTACAAGCCAAATGTTCTTTACCAGCAGCCTTATACCCATCTGGTTGGGTCATGTAGATCTCCTCATTCAAATCACCATGCAAAAATGCAGTTTTAACATCGAGTTGCACTAACTCAAGATCAAATTGTGCCACCAAGGCTAACAAAATACGAATCGAAGAATGCTTCACAACGGGAGAGAATACCTCATTGTAGTCAATGCCTTCCTTCTGTGCGTAGCCTTTAGCCACCAATCTAGCCTTGTACCTGACACTGTCCTTTCCTGGAGATCCTTCCTTCATGGTGTAGACCCATTTGCACCCAATTGCTTTCTTCCCCTTAGGTAACTGTACTAGCTCCCAAGTGTCATTCTTATGAAGAGATTTCATTTCCTCATCCATTGCATTCTGCCACTCTACACTTTCTGAATGCCTATTTGCTTCTTTGTAGGTAGTAGGAACACATTCTTCAACCATTGGAAGTGCATATGCCACCATGTCAGTGAACCGTTGAGGTTTTCGAATATTTCTTTTTGGTCTACTGGCTGCAATAGAATCTTCTTCTTCTTGCTCTTGTAGAGGCTTTTGAGCTGGAGTCTCCTCGTCATCTGTATCATCACCCTCTAACTCAACTGGGACGATATCAAACTCCACCTGCTTCGATTTACCATTGGTCTTGCTTTCCTCCTGAGAGTCGTTTTGCTTGTTCTGTTTACACATAGCAGCTTCATCAAAAGTCACATCCCTGCTAAGAACAAGTTTCTTTGAATCTGGACACCATAGCCGGTATCCTTTCACACCACCGCTGAAACCCAAGAATATAGTTTTCTTGGCCCTTGGATCCAACTTACTCTCTGTGACATGGAAATAAGCAGGACAACCAAATATATGCAATTTATCATAATCAGTAGCGGGTTTTCCAGACCATACCTCAATGGGTGTTTTACCCTCGATCGCAGCAGAAGGCAACCTATTGATGAGATGACAAGCATAAGCAACTGCCTCACCCCAAAACGCTTTGCCTAATCCAGAATTAGACAACATACACCGAACTTTCTCCAATATAGTGCGGTTCATGCGTTCTGCCACCCCATTCTGTTGCGGAGTCCCACTAACTGTGAAATGCCTCACGATCCCCTCATCCTGACATACTTTCAAGAATGGATCAAACTTGTACTCTCCACCGTTATTTGACCTAAGCCTTTTGATCTTTCTGCCAGTCTGTGTTTCAATCATTTTCTTCCACTTCAAGAACACATTCAAAACTTCATCCTTGTGCTTCATGATGTACACCCATACTCTTCTGGAGAAGTCATCAACGAATGTAACAAAGTAGTGCATACCTCCCAAAGATGCCACTTTGGTAGGACCCCATACATCCGAATGAACATAGTCTAGTGTGCCTTGAGTGCGATGGATCGCGGTGCCAAACTTCACTTTTGTCTGCTTGCCAAAAATACAATGTTCACAAAATCCCAACTTGCAGGTCTTTGCACCTTGCAATAAGCCTTGCTTAACCAAACCCTGCAATGCTTTCTCCCCAGCATGCCCTAGACGCATGTGCCACAATCTGGTAGTGTCCGTAACAGTCTCATTTGAGCTATGAGATACTGTTGCTGCTCCACCTACAACTGTACTCCCTTGCAAGAAATACAGATTACCTCTTCGGACACCCTTCATTAACACAAGTGCACCATAAACAACTTTTAGAACTCCACCTTCCATGGTAATCTTGAAGTCTTTGGAGTCTAAAGCACCCAATGAGATAAGATTCTTCTTCAAATCCGGTACATACCGAACTTCTGTCAAAACTCTAACTGCTCCATCATGCATCTTCAAACGGATTTTTCCTATCCCTTTTGTTTTGCAAGCATTATCATTGCCCATCAAAACTGTTCCACCATCCAACTCTTGAAAGCTGGAAAACCATTCCCTGTTGGGACACATATGATAGGTACAACCCGAGTCTAGAATCCATTCGTCAGAATGGCATACCAATGAAGAAACAGTCAAATTAAAATCAGAACCATCATCTCCATCGTGTCCAATGTTTGCATCAGATTTATCTTTGTCCTTTTTTTTTAACTTTGGACAATCCTTCTTCCAATGCCCCTTTTTGCGACAAAATGCACATTCATCTTTTGCAGGTAGTTTTGATTTTCCTCTCGATTTAGAACGAGATTTACTACCAGATGTCCTAACATCTGATCTGCCTCTTATTGTCAATGTATCAGATGAAGAATCCCTATGGGCCTGTTTGTCCTTCTTCCGATATTCAAAGAATCCCTATGGGCCTGTTTGTCCTTCTTCCGATATTCATTATTCATCAAAGCAGCAGACACAACATCATATTTAACCTCAGTCTTCCCGTTGATCAAAGTGTGAGTAAAATGATCATAACTATCGGGAAGTGAATTCAGAAGAAGTAATGCCTTATCTTCATCATCAACTTTCACATCAATGTTCATCAAATCAGCAATAATCTTATTAAAATCATCGAGATGTTCAGTCATAGAAATACCTTGACGATACTCGAAGTGGAAAAGTTTCTTCTTCAAATAGATCCGATTCTCCAAGCTCTTGGTCATATACTTTTCCTCCAATTATGCCACAACTCTTTTGCAGAAGTTTCTCTCATCACTGAGTATTTCTGATCCTTCGCGAGACATAATCTGATGGTGCTACATGCCTGACGATTGATCTTCTGCCATTCCTTATCTTCCATCTCTTTGGGCTTATCCTCGAGAGCAATTTCCAACTCTTGTTGGCTTAGAACATCTCTAACTTCACATTGCCACATACCAAAGTTATTGGTACCATCAAATTTCTCGACCTCGAATTTTGCATTCGAGATGGTTGTCTTTGCTGATGATGAGCTTGCCATTTTGTTTCTGACTGTAAAACTAACAATCCACTTCGTTCAGATCGTAGATCTAGTCGATACGAATCCAACAAAAAAAAACGGAGCTCAATTCTGAGTCCGGATGCCTCCGAAACTCCCAAAACAATTCTGGTCGTCCAATTGGTCAAATCTGTCTTTGACCGTACTGTTCGCTGACGTGGCACTGACGTCAGCAGCTGCTGGATGGGCTATCTGCTTCACGGGTCAGGCGGAACTGACCCAGACTGACCTGACCTTTTCAGGCTGTGGACTGGGCTTCACGGGCGAGCGGGTCGGACCTGACCCGAACTGAAACTTGACCCAAAAACAGACCCAGTCTGTCTTCTTCTTCGTTGAGTGACTGGTCTCAGAGAACAAACGCTGCTGCCTGGTTCTTCTTCTCTTGGTTCCGGCGATGACTGCGGCGCAGTGCCTTGATCTCCGGTTCGGCGACGTGCTGCGTGACGACGTTTCTTCTCCGATCACGTCCCGGCGAAGATGGCGATGGGGGCAGCTGCTACAAATCTGATAGTGTGGCTATCTTCTTCAACAAAACACAGCAGAGCAGAACGGCAACCGAAAGCGACCAGTGATGCTAATGACGGGCGGCGGCGGCGGTCTTCTTCTCCGGCGAAGATCTGCGCGCGGTCTGCTGCAACTTCTTCTCTGCAAATCCGGCGAAGACGGCGATCTTCTCTGTCTCTGGTTTCTGCAAGACGACGAGAGCAGCCCTCTGTTCCACGCTCACCGCACCAACCAATTTGTCTGTCTTTGATCGTGTGACGAACTGAGATCCACTGGTTACTAATCTCAGCGAGTCCAAAACGAGAACTCCTCCTCTGCGCAGCGACAGCCAAGAAACCACACGATCTGTGCGGCCCACCTTGATCTCACCGATCTGGCGAGATCCACTTCTGTCTGCTAAAACCAACCCGATCTCCGTCGTTGATCGCGTACCACAACAAAGCTCTTATACCAATTTGTTGTGATCGTGTGTGCGGAAGCGTGCGATCAACAAGCAATCAAACAAGCCATAAAGAAGGAGAACACAGTTTTACGTGGTTCGGTGATTTCACACCTACGTCCACGAACAAAGCTCGTCTTCTTCTTAGTTTTCACTAATCAGAGTTTTCTCCCATACCTCTAGGGTTACAACCACAAGGATAATATATATAGGAAACTCAAATACTAAACTACCCTTGAACCCTAATTACATTGGGCCTACAAAACGAGCCAAAACCCAAAACCCATAAACCTAACAGTTGCCCCCCTCAACGCCATAAAATAGTATGGAGCTTTTTTTTTTCCCCCAACTAGGGTATCTTGAGATTTTTTATGCAACAAGACTAATTTCTCAAGTGACACCCGCGACATACGGAGCAAATGCGGAGTTATATCAAACACAAGACATGAGGGAACAAACCCGATCGACGCCAGCAAATCATGGGGACCTAAAGTTCATTGATGGGGGCGATGTCCGGTCGGAGAAAACTTGGAATTGATAGGAGTTAGGACCATGTCACATTTGAAATTGGTCGTTGTCCCATGTCAAAGTTTGATTACCCCACGAAATTAAAAAGCCCAACAGAATGTAGGTGGGCTGGACCAAATTCAAATTGAATGCGACCGGTCTCCAAAGCGATGGGAGGAATAATAAGAGGCTCGTGACAACATCGGAAAGTCATGTGCCTGCCCACAAATGCCACCGCTCCACTCACCCCAAGCACGTGCCGTCTTTATGCTTTCCTTTTACTTTACTTTACTGCATAATCAACCACCACATCACGTGCCTAGTAAATGTGATCACACCTTGATTTCACGAATACCATCAAATGAAATTCCTATATTACAACTGGAATCGGGGTTCTATACGGCATCGCCTACAGAATTCTTCTCCGTGTACTGTAAAATCAAAATGTGAGGGTTTCAAATGCTTTGACTTACATGCAAAAGTTATAGGGAAGATATTGATGGTTCACAAAGGAAAATTAGGGCTCCACTAATGGGAAGGGAATAGCTTTATTTGAAAATATTGCTTTCTCCATCTTTTATTTGATGATTTTCATGACTATAATGATCGAGACTGCTCAAAACAATTGCTTTCTCCATCTATCTCACTATAATCCAAGTAGGACTCATGTTTGATTTATCACATGCAAACCAATTGTCACTATTGATTAATCAAAGTTTATTGATTAGTTCTATGTGATCGTTTGATGGGTCAAGATGCTTGGTTGGGAGGGTTATATTTAATGCAATTCATGAAGTCATGAAATGATAAAGATAAACCTAAAAGTATAAACCATATCATAATGTAAAGTTAAGAATGTGGATCCTTTTATTGTGGCACTCACACTTTTCCCATGAGGAATGTAGAATGATATAGTGGAGGCCACCTATTAAATATCTAAGCCGCTAAAAAATGCTTTTTCGGCTTTCCTTAAATATCACTGCAATGGGAATGGGTTTTCATAATAAGATTAAGCATATAATTAAGAATTCCATATGCTAAAATCTTATGGTGGGACCAAATTTGATTAGTATAAAAATTAGGATTAGCCCATTGAAGGAGAGCACCCTTTTTTCATAGGTTCAGATGTTCTATAAATGAGACCCAAGGTACAGACACACCCTCATTGTAGTGGGTGAAAACTCAAAGTTGCTCTGCCCCTGGCCTTTGAAAATCAACTAAGTAATATAAAAGCATGGAACTTTCAAAGAAAAAAGTAAAAATATATATAAAAAAATAAAAATAAAAACAAACATATCAAGCTATAAGGATCTCTTTGTCGGCATGATATTCATTTCTACGAATTCATGTTAACTAGGATTGGAAAATTTGTTGAGTTGACTTTTGATTTAACCAAATCACTTATTATAGATAAAGGCTGCAAAGTCAAGTTCAAACAGAGACTTGGTAGTTGGTATATATGAAAAATTGTTGTAGGAACTTTTTTCTTTCTTTTTCATTTTGATTCTCTTCTTATCTTTTGTGTTTTTTTATAATAATTGATTAATTTGGATTGTTTATCATGAATATAGGTTAATTAATATACATGATTTTACCAGTAAAATTTCGAAAGATTACCATATATCTCAAAGGGTCCTGGCGATTTATACAGCACCTATTGGGTCCGTCAGTACTATTTGGTTTTTTTTTTTTAAAGCTTGGGGTAAGCGTCACTGGGTTTCTGACGACAGTGACGCTAACGTCGTCGTTGTATTCAGTAACCCATCTCCACATCCTCACTTCTCACCACGACAACTCTCCGACTCCTCCTCCACATTGCAAAAGCCCACATAAACCATCTTTTGGGTTTCCCCCATTTTATAGTTTTTTCATGGAGTCTTTTTTTTTTGTTTTGGTTTCCAGTAGGTTTTTCATGTATAAGGTTTGGTTTTTCTCCTACAAAGTTCTTGTCCTTCCACGACACCACGACAACGAAGAAGAAGTCCACCTGCACCTGGGCGGATTGGACACTGAAGACGATAAACCACAAATTCCTAGAGATGGGTACGTTTCAGAATAACACCAACAAAAATTTCCTTCTAAGCTTACATAGCTAGCGCATCTGACTCAGTTGCCAATAAATGAAATTAATCCCAGCAGCCAACGCCCTCGCGCCGGCTTGCCCATTCCTTCCTTCTAGTTCTGTTTCAACAAAAAACCAACAATCTGCAAGAGCAGATACTTCTTCGGAAAAATCTGATGAAGAAAAGGTCAGATTTTGTGATAATTCTGACAGTATTTTTGGGAAGAGGAGGGATGGGGATTTGAAAAAATGGAGATTTCTGAGAAGAGAAAATGGAGATTTGTCCATGCCATCGAGGAAGAAGAGGAGTACAGGAAGGTGAGAGCAAAGGTGAACAGTGACATTGATTTAAGGCAAGCAGGAACGAAAGGAACACAGTGACTTTGATTTGCGCCACGTTGCAGGAGATGCAGCCATGATTTGGACCACGTTGCAGGAGATGCACCATGTCATTTGGGTATCGTGGCCAAATGTGCCCTTGCCATATCCCTCTCCTATTGGAAGACGACATTGATGTTCTGCAAAGCAACGATAGCGTCACTCAATATTTTTTTGAGTGACGCTATCGTCACTAGGAATAAAAAATAAAAAAAATAGAAATGCGGTAGGAAGATCTAATCAGTACTGTACAAATGGCCAGGATCCATTGGGATAAATGCCTGTATTTCAGAATTTTTTCAGTGAAATCCTCATTAATATATAAATATATATTTATAGTTATTTTTTAAATGACTTCAATGAAAAAACTTACTCTTCCAAATGGCCATATTGGCTTCTTGAAATATTGGCTTCTTGAAGTGAAGTTTTTATGAGTTTGAAAAGTTAAGTTCACAATCTGAGCTTTCCTACTTTGAATCCAATGAATGATTATTAAAGAGGTGATGAGTAAAGGATTTAAGGTGAAAATGTTTACGAAACTCTAACTTTCTTAGGATTAGATATATTAAATTAATGGATGAGTATTCATTTCCCATATCTCTTCAATTCATCTTTAATTTAAAGTGAGATTATTTGATGCTTATTTATGGATATTCACCTTTGTTTCTTCGACTTTTAGCAGGCATGTTGTTCCATGTAATTCAATTCCTATGAATTCCAAGACAATGTATTTCTATAAGTTGTTACAAATGAAGAATTAAAGATAAATATCAGAAAATGACCGTCAAATAACCTTCCTTTTTAATGAAAATTGAGTCATGAGAATGTGGGAAATGAATATCAAACCATCACTCTAGTAATTCAAGTTTTAGGAAAGTTAAGGTTCCACTTGCGTTGCTATCTTATATATTTCACCCCATGCCTCTTTAATAATCATTTGGTGGAGCTTATTTGACCAAATGTTCCTATATATTCTATACAAATAATGAGAACCTTAATTTCTTAGACTTCCTAAGAATTCAATTACATGCATACAAATGGATCCCAACAGCGTATTAACTTAGGCTTTTCTACTGTTATTGATAAGATGAGTTACTTCACAATCTTTTACAGCTTGACACAAGAGTCAGCTCATAATTTTTATGTTTAAGCTTATATGCCAAGCCTATATGTTTCAGCTTATATCAGTTCATGAACTATCTGCAGCTTGAGCCATTCTTGTCATATTATATATGAGCAAGGCTCTCCTAAACTTAAGCTTATGATATGATTCCGTAAGCTAACGCTTCTAGGGCCCATCCTTGATCCATCCAAATGGACCAAACACACGATCCCCTTAAATTGCACAAGCCCACCAACTTTTGGTCAAATCCGAGTTTATTAGACCGTTGGATCGACTATGTATCAATCCGAATAGACCGTTGACCATTAAATTTTTGGTGCCCAGATGGAGATGATAGAAACCACAATTTGGGCTGATTTTTTGTAGGAAGGAGGGTCCCAGGGAGTCCTTGAAATCCCCCCCACCCCCATCCCCATATGGGTCCCCAAGTGAGCCCCACTACGTAATTGAACTTACTTCAGCTTACCTTATCTTAAGCTTCAGCTTAGGAGAGCTGACCCCATATATATATATATATATTATCAGTTAAAAAGAAGGTAACAGATTTCATTCTTTAAATTTGTTCTTTAGATCTTCTGTAAAAATTGAGGCTCTTGGAATTTGAAGTTCACCATTGGGCATTTGTTCCTCCTTATATCAAATATATTACAACATATTAAAGCAAAATTGAGTTGATTGGACTCAAGTTTAAGTGCAATCTTTATAGAACCAATTAAGGTTTTTGATTTTTTTTAAACGAGTTGCTTTGCTAACCCAAAGTAGGCTATTGCTATTAATTTGAGCCAAGCTTGCAGCTTGAGCTAAGTTAATGCCTCTCAGCTGCGACGAGCATGAATAAACATTTCAAGGTGCATAGACATTTCAAGTGCACCATGTTTGAATTTTCAAGGTGAAACAAAAACATTACAACTCGGGTTGACCAAATACCCTATTAATCTGAGTCGGGATCTTGTTTCGTTGAAACCAGGAGATGTTGTTTCATTTTATCAACATTCGCCTGCAGTATAAAATTGTAGGTGCAGAAAATGATGACCCACAATAAGAGGGTGCCTTATAGGACTTATCCGAGAAGATGATGGTGTCTGGAATGTCTGGATGCCGTCCGAGAGCCTGAAAAGGAGTAGCAAACGGTCAGAGGACCCTGGCCTGGGCGGCGCAAGGCTCTCCGATGCCAAAGTCAGTATGGGAACTGGAACAATGGAAGGAGAGGAGGAAGAGAGACAGAGTAACGACTCTGGTATGGAAAAATGGCGTACCTTAGATGGTGGCATGGGTCTCTATTTATAGAGTGTGGAACGTATCTTTGGAAGATATTGTGGTGTGGGTCCCATGATTTGACTTAGAAGTCATGATCAGCCCACATTGCATTAATTGTGGTCCAATCCAGCCCACTAGGCATTAAATGCCCGTCGGGTCAGCCCACATCGCATTTAATGCACATCTTGTTGGGCCAGATCCTGTTGGGCGCCTTTGGCGGTAGGAGTACCAGCGGATCTGCCCTCGGGCCCTGCCCTGATGTGGCTTCAGCCGCTGGATGGGATTCTGTCAGGGATCTGGCGAAGATCGTGGGCGGCTGGATGTCGCGTCTGTCCCACCAGCGCGTGTCCCTATCCCTCCACGTGCCTGACGACGTGGGGGGATGAAGGGTACACGTAAATGTTCTCTCTTGCTTCGGCTTCTGTCTTGGCTCCCTTAGCCGAGATGGAGCTTTCTGCCGAGGTGGTACCCGTGGTGGTGCCCCTTGCCGAGATGACGCCCGAGGTGGGCCAGTTCGGCGCTAAGGGCCCGGAGCTGTCCGACTTCGGCCGGACCTCCTGTCCTGGTAGCCGGGACGAGCCTGGCGTCACGTGGATGACGCGAGGATGGCACGTGAGAATGCTTAACCTGATCTGATGGCTGTGATTAACTTAATCCTGTGGTTCGGGAAGTCTCCCCACACAATTGCCCCCTAGGTTTTGACCTCTGAAGTGTGCTAGCCTTTAGGGGTTGAAAGCTAGAAGAATCCATCTGGGGATACTGTGATCATTACTTGGTGTCGCTTCAACTCTCTAAAGCAATAAATGCCCTGCCCTGTCCGCCTTTGGAACCGAGCTGACGGCTACACGCGTAGTTTCCGCGCCGACTGCGTTGTCCCATTGATTGACGGGCTGTCTCATTGATTGACGGGCACGGGCTTTGAAGTGTCTCTTCGAATTCGGAGGCGGTACCCAAATGAGGGTTTCCCCTTCTATAAATAAGGCCGTCTCCTTCTTCTTCTTGCTTCTGATTCTTTTCGCCTTCGCCTCTGCTCTTACTTTCAATCTCTGCTCCGATTTCTGAGATCCGTTCGAGGCTTCCGATCTCCGTTCTGGTTCCTGAGACCTGTTTGAGGACGACGACCGTAGAACGCGCTTGGATCTGCCTCTGATCTGCCTCTTTGCCCTCGTAAGTCGCTCTGTTCTTTCGTCTGGTTTTCTTGGGGGTCTTTCGATTTCTAGGGCTTTTCTTCGTAGTCACCCCTTCTAGACATGAGCACCCCTAGATTCAGGGTAGACTCTGATGAGGGCTTGGCCGAGTTTAGGGCTGCCTTCAAAATTCCGGAGAGGGTCCTCCTGAAACCGGCAGACCTTGCTGACGCTGCCCTGTATCGCTGCTACGGCGGCTGGATGCCATTCCCTCTGATCTCTGTGATCGAGGGTGGGGTCAGGTTTCCACTGCACCCCTTGCTTAGGGCTTGCCTTAGCCTTTGGTCCCTCGCCCCGGGCCAGCTGATGCCCAATGGCTACAAGGTCATCATGGGCACGGCGAAGCTGAACGAGATCTTGGGGACCAACCTGGGTCCTCACGATATCGAGGACACTTATGATATCTGCAAGGCTGGGGAGGGAAGATACTATCTCCGTGTGAAGCCGCAGCGAAGGGGCTTCGTCCTAGCCTTGGAGGATTCAAGTAAGAACGCCGAGGAGGATTTCTTCTGCGTCTCGGGGGACTGGGAGTTCGGCCCAGGCGAAGATAGGAGGCTGTCGGTCCCACGTCGCCCTGGGGAAGTCCCAAGTAATCATCGCTGCTTTTCTCCTTTTACTGTTTTGCTTATCTTACTGGTGCCGAACTGACATTCTTCTTTGCCTGTCGAGCAGAGGCGGGTGCAAGGCGACGCCGAGCTGCTAGCGAAGGCTGGAGGAGGAATACCGAAGACATCAACAAGGTCGAACGGTACAAGGGGCACGAAACCAGGTCGGCCTGGAAACTGCTTGGGTATACGCCGAGGTACCGCGGCCACTACCACAGGACCGGAGTTCCTGGGGCGGACGAGACACACCCTGACCGTCAGACCGTATCGGTTGCGGTGTTTAGCGGGATCCCCTTGACCGATCCTGTCGCTGACCGGACTGCGTCTGGAGCCGAGGCGTCCACTTCCGATCCGGGGCTGCCGGACTTGTCGCAGATAGTGGAAGCCTATACCTCGGACCGAGAGGAGGACATGGGAGGAAGCTCGAGGGAGGCCGCTGTCAGGGACCTGGCTGCCAAGTTTAGGCAGAGGTCAGCGTCTTCTGGGACTCCGTCGCCTACCAGTACTCATGCTGCTTCGGGCCCGGTGGGCGTGGGCGCTCCCTCTGTTCCTGCTCCTGGGAGAGCCCGGCAACGCTCGCCGGACCGCTCGAAGGAGGGGTCCCCGCTCAGGAAGAAGTCCAAAGCGGGGGAGAAGAGCTCAAGGGCCGATCTGCAGTCGGGCAAAGCCCCTGGGGCCAAAGCTCCAGCCGAGAAGGGAGGCGAGAAGAGCGCGCCGAAGGAAAAGAGGGCGCCGGCCGAGAAGGGTGCGCTGGTCAGCAAGTCGGCTGTCGGTCCAGCGCGCGAGCCTCTCATCTCGGCGGGACAAGGGTCCGGATCGGCTTCCGGGACCCGAACTGCCCCAGCACCGTGGAAGCCGAGGATGGAAACCTCTACCGGTGAACCCTTGAGCGTTGAAGACCGGCTGCTGGGAAATGCCGAGGTGATTGGGGCTCTCGCCAAGGCCTGTGCTCTGCCAAGAGATATGGAGACGCACGACAGGTACGAGGATGACAGCCTGATGGTCTCGTCGATCCAGGACAGTATTCGGGTAAGTGTTTGCAACGCCTCTCCTCATTCTTCAAGTACCTTGGTCGAATCCTGACTCTGTTTCTTTTTGCAGAACGTGCAGAGGCTCCTAACCGTGGTGGGAAGGAGGGATAGGAGCGCTGCAAGAATGGCCCGCCTGGAGTCCGAGCGGGAGAAGTTGAAGAAGGAGCTGGATGAGCAGCGGAAGGGATTTGAGGAGCTCAAGGTAGCCAGTGCTGGAGAATCTGCTCGGCTGGCGTCGGCTCTGGCTGAGGTCGCCGAACTCTCGTCTCGGGCCGACCACCTGAAAGGCGAGCTCTGGGCGAGGAACAAGAAGGCCGCCGAGTTGGAGTCCGAGCTGGCCAGGTTGAAGGCTGAGTCCACTGCTGAGGGGACGAGGCTGCGCGCTGAAACGGCGAGGTTGAAGGCCGCGAACGCCGAGCTTGAGAAGGAGGCCCAGTCCGCCTTCCAGGATGGGGTAGATCGAGCCACCGAGCTGTACGAGAAGCAGGTGGAGGAGATCACCGCCATCCTGTTTGAGGAGGGATGCCTGGCCGCACTGAGACGTGCGGGGGTTCCTGAAGACCACCCCGTCTATCAGGACCTGCCGAAGTATTCAGACCTGGATCCCGAGCCGAGCTCCGTACCTACAACTGATAGTGCCCCGGTCGAAGCCCCTGCGGTCGTTGACGCTCCAGCTGCCCCGGTCTTAAGCGATGCCCCAGTCGCCAGCGAGGCTTTGGCCGTGCCTCAGGGTGAGACTTCTGCTCCTGGTTCGGCTGAGGTGCCAGCCGAAGCCTTGTCTGCCAGCGACGCTCCAAGCGAGGTCCCTGTCTTGGCCGAAGCTTCTGGCCCCTTGGAGACGGTGATTGACCTGGTTGAGTCGCCGAGACCGGAGTAGCTCTACCTTGTGGTTTTTTGTAATGCTTTTGCTTTCAGCCTTGTAATCCTTTCCATTGTTAATGAAAAGACTTCTTTACTTGCACATTTTTCTCTTTGCATCTGCTTCCTTTTTACCTCTGGACGTGGATTGAATGGTATTGAATGCCTTTGCGGTGTGGCGTGGCCCTTGAGGTAGAAAGAGTCAAATTGTCAGTACTGACACCCCGTATTCTCGAGACCATAAATAGCAACAAACGAGGTGGCGCAGCTGACGAGGGAATCGGACGGATGTCTCCACGTGGCGCCATAGGGATCGCTGGTCAACAGCCGTGCATCCCCAGTACGCGTGGGAGACTTCGCCCTCATAACTTTCTTCGGAGACCGAGTCCTCCTCCTTCCTATAAATAGGGGTGGCAAGCTCGCCATGGGAGAAGGAATGAACATGGCAGTAGAAATCATGCCTGGGAGGTGTCCGAAACTTCTTGATCCGGGGGGAAACCCTGCGCCGTTGGACGGCTATCCCCGAGGGGGGAAGGCTGTCGTGGTCTGCGCGCTCTCTGAAGGAAATCCCCGTGGACCACGCGCTCTCTGAACGCGGGTCCACGGCCATTCGTCCCTCGCCAGGCAGAGTGAGGATGCGCTGCAGGGGGACGGTGGCGCCTTCTCGTCCGACACGGCCCTGTGCGCCCGTCGTACGGCAGGCGGGATTGGGCCTCGCTGGTCCGGGAGGCTTCTTCAAGCTCTGCCGCTCCCACTGCCACCGAGGGTGTGGCAGAGCCCAGCGGGGTCCAGGGTTCGCTCAGAACCTCCAGGAGCCTTCTGCCTGAAGAGTCAGTGACGCCTGAAGAGTCAAGTGAAGATCAGAGTCCTTCTGTCGCTTTATTTTCTGCTTCATTTTCTGTTTTCAGAGGACTGCGATCCTCCTTTCTGTATTCTTCTTTCTGTTCTGTAGTTCTTGTAACAAAGCAGTTCATAATAAATGAAAAGGAATTTTTTGATTATCCAAACATTGTCCAATGCCTTTGAATTCCTTCTCTTTCTGTGTATCGTCCTGGAATGCTTGCATTGTGTTTGAACGCTGGCATCATTCCATTGGTCATGGCTGTTAAAGCGTGAGCTCGGCAATGACCTTTGAGGGGTGTGAAAACCCAGATATTAGGAATCCGGCTGAGTCTGGACTCGAAGCCTTCTCCATAGCCCAAGGCTAGGAGCTTTAGGAATCGACCGAGTCTGGACTCGAGGTCTCTTCCAGGGCGGAGGGCCCAATCTCGGCTGAGTAAGGACTCGAAGCCTTCTCCATAGCCCAAGGCTAGGAGCTTTAGGAATCGACCGAGTCTGGACTCGAGGTCTCTTCCAGGGCGGAGGGCCCAATCTCGGCTGAGTAAGGACTCGAAGCCTTCTCCATAGCCCAAGGCTAGGAGCTTTAGGAATCGACCGAGTCTGGACTCGAGGTCTCTTCCAGGGCGGAGGGCCCAATCTCGGCTGAGTAAGGACTCGAAGCCTTCTCCATAGCCCAAGGCTAGGAGCTTTAGGAATCGACCGAGTCTGGACTCGAGGTCTCTTCCAGGGCGGAGGGCCCAATCTCGGCTGAGTAAGGACTCGAAGCCTTCTCCATAGCCCAAGGCTAGGAGCTTTAGGAATCGACCGAGTCTGGACTCGAGGTCTCTTCCAGGGCGGAGGGCCCAATCTCGGCTGAGTAAGGACTCGAAGCCTTCTCCATAGCCCAAGGCTAGGAGCTTTAGGAATCGACCGAGTCTGGACTCGAGGTCTCTTCCAGGGCGGAGGGCCCAATCTCGGCTGAGTAAGGACTCGAAGCCTTCTCCATAGCCCAAGGCTAGGAGCTTTAGGAATCGACCGAGTCTGGACTCGAGGTCTCTTCCAGGGCGGAGGGCCCAATCTCGGCTGAGTAAGGATTCGAAGCCTTCTCCATAGCCCAAGGCTAGGAGCTTTAGGAATCGACCGAGTCTGGACTCGAGGTCTCTTCCAGGGCGGAGGGCCCAATTCGTCGAAATCAGTCAGAGAGATGACAAGTCGATGACAAGGTGAGAGCTGTTTTCATTGATTGAGATTCATTACATCCTTAGAAATAAAATTTCTTCAAGTGGGATGCATTCCACGGTCTCGGCAATGGCTTGCCATCCAAGCCTTCGAGCTTGTAGGCTGACTTTCCTGCCAGTGAAACTATTCTGAACGGGCCGTGCCAGTTCGGGGCAAGCTTCCCCTCATTTGGTTCTCTGTCAGCTGGCAGGGTCTTCTTTAAAACGAGCTCTCCCGTGGTGAACCTTCTTTCCTTGACATTTTGATTGTATGCCCTGGCTAACCGCTGCTGATAGTCGGTTAGTCTCAGGGCTGCAGCTTCTCGTCGTTCGTCCGCTAGCTCCAGCTCCATTGCCAGGTTCGTCTCATTTCGGCCTTGGTCGACCAGCTCTGTCCTTAGGGTAGGAAGGCCGATTTCCAGGGGAATGACTGCTTCCATACCGTAGGCCAGAGAGAATGGTGTCGCCGAAGTGGACCTCCTTGGAGTTGTTCGATAGGCCCACAGCACGCTCGGGAGCTCTTCTGTCCATCTGCCCTTTGCCTTGTCCAGTCGCTTCTTCAGGCCGTCCAGGATCACTTTGTTGGAGATTTCTGCCTGGCCATTACTCTGTGGATATGCCGGGGTGGAGTAATGGTTTCTGATGCCATGCTCTTGGCAGAAATCTCTGAAGGATTTGGAATCGAACTGAGTCCCGTTATCTGAAATCAGGGTCCGGGGGATGCCGAACCTCGTGAGGATGTTTTTCCAGACGAAGTTCCTGGAGTCCCTGTCTGTGATGGAAGACAACGGTTCAGCCTCTATCCACTTGGTGAAGTAGTCCGTAGCCACTATCAACCATTTTTTGTTCCCTGGGGCTCGGTGAAGGGGCCCCACAATGTCCAGGCCCCATTGAGCGAAGGGCCATGGACTGGAGAGGGGGCTCAGATCGCGCTGGCTGATGGAGGGAGTGGGAGAACTTCTGGCATTTCTCGCATTTTCTGGCGTAGACCTGGGCGTCCTTCTGCATGTAGGGCCACCAGTAACCCTGGCTGATTGCCCTGTAGGCCAATGAGCGGCCTCCTATATGGCTGCCGCAGATTCCTTCATGGATCTCGTACAGGAAGTCGTCCACCTTGGACGGGTGGACGCATTGGAGGTACGGGCCTGTGAAGGACTTCCTGTAGAGTTTGCCTTCTGGAGAGAGCCAAAAGCGGGCTGCCTTGAGCCTGATCTTGTGTGCCTCAGTCTTGTCCTCGGGGAGCTGGTCATCCTTCAGGTAGGCAATGATTGGATCCATCCAGCTGGGGCCGAGGTCAGCACAGAGGACAAGCCGAGATGACTGGAGTTCTAGACTTGACCTTGATACTGACCCGACCTCGATGGTTCTCTTCTTTCCTGCTTCAACAGCGGAGGCCAGGTTTGCAAGCGCATCTGCGTGCGTGTTGGTATCTCGGGAGATTTGCCTGACCTCGGCTTTCTGGAATTGGGAGAGTAGCTTTTTTGCCAGGGCTAAGTAGGCCGCCATCCTGTCGTCCCTGGCCTGGTAGTCTCCAGCGAGCTGGCTAGTTACCAGTTGAGAATCGCTGAAGATTTCCAGGTGCTGGGCTCCGAGGACTCGGGCGCTGTTCAACCCTGCGATCAGTGCTTCGTACTCTGCCTCATTGTTCGTCGCTTTGAAGTCGAGGGTGAAAGCCTGCTCTATGACCAGTCCCTCTGGCGATTGGAGAACTATGCCGGCGCCAGCTCTCTTGGAGGTGGACGACCCGTCGACGAAGATCCTCCATGCCGAGGTGGAAGACTGCTGGACTTCTGTTTCTGCTGGCTCTTGCCCTGTGCCCCCCAGTGCCGTGCCGAGCTCGGTCTGAGCCTGGTTGGGGCAGGCGAATTCGACTATGAAGTCTGCCAGAATCTGGGCTTTGATTGCAGTTCGGGGACGGTACTGTATGTCATACTGCCCCAATTCAACTGCCCACTTTGATATGCGCCCTGAAAAGTCAGCTTTTTTGAACAAGGAACGGAGTGGGTGCTCCGTGATCACCACAATAGTGTGGGATTGAAAATAATGGGAGAGCTTGCGGGAGGCGGTGACAAGAGCCAACGCAAGCTTCTCCAACAGAAGGTACCTGGTCTCGGCATCGAGCAGGGTCTTGCTCGTGTAATAGATCGGCTTTTGAACTCCCTCGTCCTCCCTGATGAGGACGGAGCTCACTGCGTGATCCGAGACCGCTAGGTACAAATACAGAATCTCCCCCCGAATCGGGGTGGAGAGTAATGGGGGTGACATCAAATAAGTTTTGAGTGCGGCCAATGCCTGGTCGCACTCGGGGGTCCATTGGAACTTCAAATTTTTCCTCAAAAGCTGGAAAAAAGGCCTGCACTTATCTGATGAGCGGCTGATGAAGCGATTGAGTGCGGCGGCCATTCCCGTAAGCTTTTGAACTTCCTTTGTGGTGGAGGGACTCTGGATGTCCTGGATGGCAGTGATCTGGTCTGGATTGGCCTCTATCCCCCTCCGCGTCACCAAGCTGCCGAGAAACTTGCCAGAGGCTACGCCGAAGGCGCACTTGGAAGCGTTGAGCTTAAGCTTGTAGGCGCGAAGGATGTCGAAGACTTGGCCGAGATCCACCAGGTGGTCGCTGGAGCGCACAGATTTGACGACCATGTCGTCAATATACACCTCCACCGTTTGGCCGAGCTGGGCCTGGAACATCTTCGTGACGAGGCGCTGATAGGTCGCCCCCGCGTTCTTCAGCCCGAAGGGCATTACTTTATAGCAGTAAGTGCCGCGGGGGGTGATGAATGATGTTTTCTCCTCGTCGGGCCCATAGAGAGGGATCTGATGATAGCCTCGGTAGGCGTCGAGGAAGCTCATTCGGTCATGACCAGCGGTGGCGTCAATCAGTTGGTCGATCTTCGGGAGGGGGAAACTGTCCTTAGGGCAAGCCCTGTTCAGGTCGGTGAAGTCTACGCACACCCTCCACTTTCCAGTTTTCTTCTTGACGACCACCGTGTTGGCCAGCCATACCGGGTACTGGACTTCCCGGATGGCCCCTGCTTTTAGCAGGTTGTCGACCTCTTCCACGACCGCATCTGTCTGCTGCAGCCCGGTTCTGCGGGCCTTCTGCACTACTGGCTTGTGGTCGGGGTCGACGTTGAGCTTGTGGCACATGACCTCAGGGTCGACCCCGGGCATCTCACTTGGGTTCCAAGCGAAGACGTCCACATTCTGCATCAAGAACCGAGAGAGTTCGGCCCTTTCTTCGCCTGACAGCTGGGTGCCGATCAGGAAGAAACGGTCTGGGTCTGCCGGGTCTAACCTGACCTCGGCTAGGTCCTCGATGCTCTTCTTCTCAGGGTCCCTGCCGATCTCATCGAGGCCCTTTTCGAATTCGGCCAGGTTAACGCGCTCTGGCTCCTTTACTGCTGGAACTGCGGCTAACACGCACTGCCTGGCCTGCTGCTGGTCTCCCTTCACTGTGACTACCTCCAGCTTGCCTTCTTCGTTCTCGTGGACGAATTTCAGCTTTTGGTGGAAGGAAGAAGGAACTGCCTCTAGCTTGTGGAGCCACGTCCTGCCCAGGATGACATTGTAGGGGGAAGGGGCATCCACAACCAGAAAGTCGGCTGTCACGGAGGCTCCGCCAACTTGGGTTTCCAAGGTGATTCTACCCTTGGGGTAGACTGGTGTCGCGGACAACCCTAGCAGAGGCGCACGGACCTCCGTGAGGTCTGCTTCGGAGAGCTTCATCCGTTTGAAGCAGTCGTAGTAGAGGACCTCGGAGGAGCTGCCGGAGTCGACGAGGATCCTCTTCACGGTGAAGTCTCTTAACTTCATGGTGAGGAGCAGGGGGTCGTTGTGAGGGACTTGGACCCCCTCTAGATCTCGATCCGAGAACGAGATGGCTGGTTTGTCGCGGCGGGCTTTCTTGGATGCCGGGGCGAGGTCGGCTTTCATCACTTCTTTCTCGTGCGAAGCCCGCCTGGCTTCGGCACGGGTCTGAGAGCTTCCCCGGGACGAGGAAGCGGGAGCTGAGGACGCCAGATGGATCACGTTGATGATCTTCTCTGAGTCCTCGCTGTCTGGAGCTTGGGCTGCGTTCTGGTGAACCCGGCCCTCGCTGCCACCGGCATCGCCGGCCTTGACGAACTCTTGGAGGTGGCCCTGTTCGGCCAGCTTCTCTAGATACCCCTGTAAATTCCTGCATTCTCCAGTCCTGTGCCCGTTGCCCTTATGGAAGGCGCAGTAGAGCTTGCTCCGGGAGCCTTCTGTGGGTTCACTCTTCAGGGGCGGAGGGTACTTGAAGAACGGCTCGGACTTGATCTTGGCCAGGATGCGGTAGATCGGCTCCTTGAAGACGACGTTGACGCTCTGGCTGGCGCTGGAGGGAGGTCTGGGCTTCCAATTGCCCCCAGACCTGGACGACGAAGGCTTCGTCGAACTGGAGGCCCAGTCCCGCTTGGACTCCTGCTTCTGGGAGGGCCTCCCGCCTCTTTGCCGAGGCTGGCTATTCTTCTGTTCGGGCTCTGGATGCCCGTCCCGATCCTTAGCTCGGATCTCATCTTCTTCCCGGGCGATGAAGCGCTTCACCCGGGACATTAACTCTGACATGGACTCTGGGGTGTCCCCGGCCAAGTCCTTCCGCAGGTCGCTGCCGGGGATCAGGGCATGCTGGAAGGCGTAGACGGATATCCCCTCCCTTGCGCCCTCGATCTGGCTGTAGATCGCCCAGAATCGGTGGGTGAACTTGGCGAGAGTTTCGCCCTGCTTCATTTTCAGGGCGATAAGGTCCCCTTCCTTCTTGGGGACGACGGTGTATGCTTGGAACTTCTTCAGGAAGGAGAGCTGGAGCTCCTTCCAACTGGGAATCGACTGCTCTGGGAGAGAGCAAAACCACTTCAGGGGGAGGTCACCCAAACTGGAGGAGAAGATCTTACAGTTTAGGTGGCCCTCATTTCCCCAGATAGACATCTTCTGGGAGAAGTGTCGGAGGTGTGCAGATGGATCTGACAGTCCGTCGTAGGGGACGAACCGCGGGACGGAGAACTTCCTGGGCAAGGGGGTGCGCTCGATTTCCTTCGTGAAGGGAGAGCCCCCGAGATCGGTGTGACCGCAGAGCTGCTTCTGGTCCCGCATGTCCAGGTTGTGCTGGAGAGCCCGCCTGACGCGCTTGTCGAACCACTCCTGCTCGTCGTCGTCCTCTGGAGTCTGAACTCTGGACTTTCGTTTGGGGCGGCTCGGACTGTGATGGCTATGAGTTCGGCCATCGCGACTATGGTGACTCCGGCTGTTGCTCGAGCCTTCGTCACGAATCTGGCTCCGTTTCTGGTCCAGATGATGTCTGAGGTCCTCACGAGGAGGCTGGGCTGCCTTGCTGGGAGCGCCCTTCTTTTTCCCTTGGGGCTCAGAGACCTCCCTCAAGGAGGCAGTTTGCACTGCCTTCAGCTGCTGCTGGAGCTTGCGAATCATCCGCTCTTGCTTCCGGAGTTGCTTCTGGAGGAGGGCAGCCTCGGGAGCCTCTCCGGGGGGTTGAGCGTGGCGCGTTTCTCCCACGGCCACGGCTTTGTCCTTCCGAGGACGCTGATTCTGACGCTCGTCGCGTCCGGGTGGCGGGACTTCGTCCGCTGAGAGTGAGGTCTCGACTCCCTCTTGGAAAGGGATCTCGACAAAGAGTTGGGAGCCCAGGCGGCCCTCGCCTGCAGTCGTCCCTTGCACCGCGCGGGATTGCCCCTGAGGAGGGACTTCCGCTGGAGTCGTGTCTTGCACCGCGCGGGATTGCCCCTGAGGAGGGACTTCCGTTGGCGGTGGTGGCAGCGCGAGCGCTGCTCCTGAAGATTCTACGCCCTTCTTAGCTTTCGGAGGCATGGCTTCTGAAAGGATGAGGTTAGGAAGATTGGGAAGGTTTTGAGAGGTTTGGATGGCTGGGTTATTTCCTTCCCACAGACGGCGCCAATTGTAGGTGCAGAAAATGATGACCCACAATAAGAGGGTGCCTTATAGGACTTATCCGAGAAGATGATGGTGTCTGGAATGTCTGGATGCCGTCCGAGAGCCTGAAAAGGAGTAGCAAACGGTCAGAGGACCCTGGCCTGGGCGGCGCAAGGCTCTCCGATGCCAAAGTCAGTATGGGAACTGGAACAATGGAAGGAGAGGAGGAAGAGAGACAGAGTAACGACTCTGGTATGGAAAAATGGCGTACCTTAGATGGTGGCATGGGTCTCTATTTATAGAGTGTGGAACGTATCTTTGGAAGATATTGTGGTGTGGGTCCCATGATTTGACTTAGAAGTCATGATCAGCCCACATTGCATTAATTGTGGTCCAATCCAGCCCACTAGGCATTAAATGCCCGTCGGGTCAGCCCACATCGCATTTAATGCACATCTTGTTGGGCCAGATCCTGTTGGGCGCCTTTGGCGGTAGGAGTACCAGCGGATCTGCCCTCGGGCCCTGCCCTGATGTGGCTTCAGCCGCTGGATGGGATTCTGTCAGGGATCTGGCGAAGATCGTGGGCGGCTGGATGTCGCGTCTGTCCCACCAGCGCGTGTCCCTATCCCTCCACGTGCCTGACGACGTGGGGGGATGAAGGGTACACGTAAATGTTCTCTCTTGCTTCGGCTTCTGTCTTGGCTCCCTTAGCCGAGATGGAGCTTTCTGCCAAGGTGGTACCCGTGGTGGTGCCCCTTGCCGAGATGACGCCCGAGGTGGGCCAGTTCGGCGCTAAGGGCCCGGAGCTGTCCGACTTCGGCCGGTCCTCCTGTCCTGGTAGCCGGGACGAGCCTGGCGTCACGTGGATGACGCGAGGATGGCACGTGAGAATGCTTAACCTGATCTGATGGCTGTGATTAACTTAATCCTGTGGTTCGGGAAGTCTCCCCACAGTGGTACACCCTTAGGTTACGCCAAGGCTAATATACCAAGGGTGGGAGGCCCTCACACTCGATGTGGGACAAACGCATGAGGGTTACAACCAAAGGTTACAACCCGAGTGTATACAATAGGCGCGGGGCTCTGGGCCCCGCCTACCCCCTGTGGGGGACCAGCTGTGCGACTCCTACGGGTTACCTCCTCAGTTCGCGTCCCTACAAAAAGGCCGGCCTTTTGTAGGGACGCGAACTGAGGAGGTAACCCGTAGGAGTCGCACAGCTGGTCCCCCACAGGGGGTAGGCGGGGCCCAGAGCCCCGCGCCTATTGTATACACTCGGGTTGTAACCTTTGGTTGTAACCCTCATGCGTTTGTCCCACATCGAGTGTGAGGGCCTCCCACCCTTGGTATATTAGCCTTGGCGTAACCTAAGGGTGTACCACCACACTCCTCCACGTGGGGAGGTGTGGTGGTACACCCTTAGGTTACGCCAAGGCTAATATACCAAGGGTGGGAGGCCCTCACACTCGATGTGGGACAAACGCATGAGGGTTACAACCAAAGGTTACAACCCGAGTGTATACAATAGGCGCGGGGCTCTGGGCCCCGCCTACCCCCTGTGGGGGACCAGCTGTGCGACTCCTACGGGTTACCTCCTCAGTTCGCGTCCCTACAAAAATATCTTCTTTTCTTTTCTCATTTCAAGGAAGAAATTGAGAGTGTGCATTAACTGACATGAGATTTTCCCTTCTTTTCTTTTTACATTCCAAGGAAGTAATTAATAGGGTGCATTAGCTAGCATGAAATTTTATACAGCCGGCGAATATTGTTGATAGGATGAAATGCTCTCATGTACTTTGTTTCCTTAAATTGCTCAGGCCACTTAATGCCCGCATTAAGTTCTAAACCTTTCCAAGAGTGCTATAAAACTTTTTTTTTCTTCAATACTAAGGGGTCGTTTGTCTATACTCATTTACATATGTAAATGGTGAATATGCGTAACATTTACGCATCAGTAATGTTTGTCTACAAGTATTTACGCATCTTGTGTGTAAATCAGACATGTAAATTGTGTGAAAATGAGCCAATTTTCACACCAATATTTGAACACATGTTCATGTGGGAAAGGAGAATACCAAAGATTTCAAAGAATACCTGTTGGAGGTGGACGGTTTGGTTTTGGGGCAGTTTCCGTTAAAAAAGTTCTGGTTTCGAAACCCCCTCTAACGCATTTAGAAAAATAATAATAAAATAGGCATTTTCATCAAAGAGGTTTTGGGTTTGAAACCCCCTTCCAACGCATTTAAAAAATAATAATAAAAGATGCATCAAGACTGATGAAACCTATGAATGAAAACCCTCACTGCATCTCATCTCCTTTTATGAAGATAACCTCTCTATTTATATCTCTTGCCTTGCTTAAAAAAAAAAATCAGTATAAAATCTATTTACTTTGTAGGTTTATTCTTTCAGAATTTGATTATCTATCTTCTCTTCTCCTATTAGATTTTCTTCCAATATCTCAATGACTTTTCTAAAATTAATTATTATTGTATTACTTTAAAAATATTTAAATATGTATAAATGAATGTAAGAGAAAAGGAAGAATGTATTTTATATAGCATTATGGTATCATTCAAAAATAATGTATAAAAGTAATTTTATCTAACCATAATAAATTTGTGATACTTTTAATATAATTGGACTTAGCAATAAAATACTCATTTTAAGAACTTTCTATAATTGATTAATATTAGCATAAAACCAATGAGATGCATGGGTTAAGTTTTATGCAAATCAAATAATGAATTAAGATAATATTAAACTAAATATTAATTAATAAAAAAATTAATAATAATCTTATTTTTCTTAAGCATCCGACTATAAACTCTTATTTCCTTAACCAAACATGTTGTAATGCATTTTTTTAAAGGTGATCATTGATAGAAATATCTATTTTTGAAAAGTATATTACATGTTGAAAAATATATTCTTTTTTAAGAATCTAAAATGCAAATGAAAACTTTGATATAAATCAGACTTTTTTTGTCTTCTTTTCATATCATTATAGTAGAATATAATTTAATGATTAATAAGTATCATTTACAAAATCGTTACATAGACACATATCATTGAAACAAACATAGAAAAATGAATCATATGTGTAAATGATGCGAAAATAGTGTTATTAGACAAACGTTGTAAAAGGAAACACATGTGTAAACTTTACATACTTAAAATTTAAATATTCATTTTTTACATGTGTAAATTGTATTTACATATCTCACGCGTAAAAGACAAACGACTCCTAAGCAACATAAGACACTTTAATGTCTTGTGGAACAGTCCTTAATTAGGATGAAAAAGGAAATAAAAATCCATTGTACATTTTAATAATCAAAGGCTATAAATTGGATGGAAAGTTTATAAAGGTTTTCTATTTAGATGGTTCATTACACAATCTCAAGTAAAATAAATAGTAAGAAAAAAGGGGGTTACTCAGTTGGTTGGCAACCCTATATATATTACCCAGTTGCCTAGGGATCTCAATCCGTGGGTATGCCGCTCTTTTGACTTTGTGGGCTTCTTTTTTCTACTTGTGTTGGGGCTATCCTTCCCACTCTGAGGGCCTCTCTTTCTACTTGTGTTGGGGCTATCCTTCCCACTCTGAGGGCCTCAGCTTCCCACTCGTGTGGGCTCTCTTGACCCCTAAACTAGGGTACCAAAAAAAATAAAATAAAAACACAAAAAGCAACTTCGAACGTATTGATTTTGATAAATAGCTATACAATCCAACTGATTATAGGCTTCACAAGCATTCATATGCCACCATTTTCCTTAATCCCAAAAAGGAGAGACACATTCCGTAAAGTGGATCTAGATTCTATAACTACAATTTACAAAACCATAGTGTAGGCTGTGCCATAGGCTACCAGAACATGCACTAATTTGGACTCTTGACCTCTCACTTTTTAATTTAAAAATACAAATATATTTTACATAAATACTCATACAAAGAATGCCAAAAGTAGTTTTAGGCAGGGTGGGGTCTTAGCTAGATGCATGGGAGATAAAGATTCAATTCTTGCCATGAATACTACTAAGAAATATGCACCATATCATTTACATGTTTTCCCATATGAGATCCTATTAATATAACACCATCTCTGTATATGTACATGTCTAAAATATATATGGATTTCAATGACAGATAATACTAATAAAAAAACTGAACAAGATATATGACTTGATGATTCTATTCCGAAAGTATTTTCTAACTAGGTGGAGTTGGCTTTAGATTTATTCATTCAATTTTTATTATATTTTTATTTTAATATTTATTATTTATGCAAGCTTTTATATTGTGTTTTATAATAAAAAAATGAATCTATTGGTGGGCCCAACAAGAACTGAAAATAAAACTTTCCTATAGGATCTTTGTCCTACATAATGTAAATGTTTGCTTAGTTTTTATGTCTTAGGCATATGTTAGTAACAATAAACATCTATATTATTAATTCAATCACATGTATTTTTTTCTTAATTTTTTACTTCTATAATTCATATCTACTATTGTTGGACGTTACAAAATCTCTTTCCTTTCTAACTTGTTATACTTATTTGTAAATGTATAAAGAATGAATTTCTTTTTAATTTTGGAAACTTTCAATGTAAGTTTTTATTTTCTTATCTCAAATAAAATTTTATATAATAATTATTTTTCATGTTTTAACAATATCTTAAAATCTCGACCGTATCAGAACTGCTATGACTAATTTGTTATTCTTTTTTATGCTTAAAGCGTGGGTAGTCAAGCTAGTATATACAATTCCATGCAAACAAATGAGCTTGAAGTTTTGTTTGGACTCATTTCCTTGTAAGAATATTTCTTGTTTTCCTCATCTCTCCCTTGTCACTTCTTATTTCATAATTTTACTTTCTTCTCAAAATAAAAGTAGAGTGATTAATATGAAGGAAATTACTTCTTCAAGTCTGTACTTATTTTACAGAAATGTTCCTCATTTCTAGCTAGGGTGATAAAAAAGGTGAAATTCTAATTAAAGATCGAGTTTCTTTTCTACAATTTTAAGTTTTGAGTGTCAAAATATTTTCGATGGCACGACATGTATTTTAAATTCTTGCCTGAGATTGCAAAAGTGGTTCTCCACTTTTCAAATTGAAGCCTGCTATTTGCAAAATTTCAAGAAGTGTTTTCACCTAAGAAAATAAAAATTATGAAAAACGTTAACATGAAACAATGGAAAATCATTGCCATAAAAAAAAAAAAAAAAGCACCATACAAACATATCCATAAAAATGAAAGTTGAAGGCATCAACTTTACATGAATTCTGATTTTTTTTCTTTACGAAGGGAAAGTATTTTGAGATTTAAATATATTTCTCAAAAATTAAATCTCTATCGCCATTTTCTTTAATAGTCGAAATTACAAAAACAATAGAAAATTAAAAAAATAATTAACTCAAGAAGAAAAAAAAAAAAACAAATCATGAAAAGCAACCTCATGAACATACCCCTTGTTTTCCATTTAATTAACTTTAGGAACATGTGATTGGTATTTTAATCCGTCTTCAGTGCATTAGGTGCGTTCTATTTATGATATTATGATCAAGTATGAACCCTTGATCTAAGAGCATCGAAGACTTTTTTTTTGGGAAGATCTTTTAATGGAGTTTTTGGAAGGTATCTATAAATAAGCACTGATCAAATACTTAAAAAGTAGAAGAGAGTATCATAGAAATAGATTAGAATACATCCAATCCAATGACTTTGAGGTTTTGATCTTTCTTAGTTTTGACATGCTGATCGACTCTCTGCTGACGCCTATATATATATATATATATATTTATATACTACATATATCTTTTCTTTTGTCAAGATGGTACTGGTGGGACCCATTTTTGGCCCTCCTCCATCCGACGGCTCCTAGCCATCTCTTTGTAGGTCCCATAATAGATGTGGGCACAGCTACTTCAGGAGTAGTTCAGTTGTAGACAATGTAGTGAGTGAAACTTGGCTTGATAAGTGCTTTAAATTAAATTTAAACAGAATCATGTTGTGATTTGTGTATCTGGGCTGAACTTAATTGAGCAATATTTTAGTTGGGTAGACCGTGACATTGAATTTCATGTAAAATAACTTTTAAACTATTTAATTTATTGGTGGACACAATTTTGAGCAGCAATAGAAATACAGTACATAAATTTTGGCGGTTAGAAGTATACTAAGGTGGGCTTTCCTCTTTTAACTTTCTGATGTCTCGAATAAATTAATGTGTGTGATCCAATAGAGAGATGCATAATTTTAGATTTTTGAAGAAAATTTTCATGTCCCTTTATATTCATTTTTTTTTCCTTTGCTATGTTTGGGATTTTAAATCATGCACTCTAGATTACATGCCCATGTTCCTACTCAATTGAGCTACAACTGAGGGATATGTCCATCAATTCTGTGTTCGGCAGTAAAATAGTATTTTTGAAATACATGCATTTTCTAGTGAGATTTCTCGAGCCTATTTAGTTAGAGGAATTTGGGAAATTGTATTTGTAAGAACTCGTAAACCTCCACATGTTGTCTTTGGAAATCCTTTCAATTTTTACTATTTTACTCATTTGTTTTTATTTTTGCTATGTAGGATTTAAACTCATGTACTCTTAACATCTGGTGTCCAGTGTCCTTAACAAGTTGATTTACAAATGTATGGACCTTCAAATTTTTTTTTTTTTTTTTTTTTTACTTTTCTTCTATCACATCATATAAATCTTGGAATATAAAGATTTTAAAAATAAAAGATGTTATTTCAAATTTTGCTTCTCTATAAAAAGGTTGGAAAAGTCCCTGAATTGACTCTTGACTCTCCCCAGTTATTTTATTTTGATAAAGGACTGAGTAAAATATAGGAGAGATTTAACCAAGTCACCTCATTTTTGTAAGTTGTTTGCATCTAAACCATTTTATCGGTAGATCTAATTTTAAAAAATAAATATTTATTTTTAAGTAAGTAGGCATGAGATCTAGAGCCAACAATTAAAAAATGACAATAGAAATATAATCTTAAACTTATATTTGATCTTTTAAAATTTGATATTAGGACTAACAAATTATGTAACATGCAATATTTTTTTTATTTTCCTTATCGTAATGTTTTCTTGCATATATAAATGTATTAATTTGAATTGATTATTTTAAATATATCTAATAAATTTACATTTATATTTTATAAGTATTTGATCTAATTTAAACATTTCCAAAATTACTGAAAAAAAGAACATGACTATCTGATCAACTCATTGTGTTGATTCCATATCCGGATCAGATTTTGTGCATTTGGACACCTTGAGTCTAAGTAACGAGTTTTCTAACCTTGCCATAATATTTTACAAATCAAATAAATAATCATGAGAACTCTATACACAATAGAGCAGAACGAGTTAGGTCTATTTGAAACAACGCTGTTACAATTGGAGTACTTCACAAATAGACCTTTTATATACATAAAGTATGTTTGAAATTAGAAATATAAACTTTTCATATAATAAAAGTCATTTTGCTTAAAGTAAAAGTATGTACAAATATTTTTACCGTATAGTAAAAGTTTTATATGGAAACTTGTAAAAAAGTAAAAAAAAAGATTTATCTGTTTTAAACATTGACTTCTAATTGGATTTTCTTTTCTTTTATTACTTTTTGAAAATAGCAAATGAATTTGATGCCGCTTCTGTCAAAGAGAAAACTAGAATTTCTCAAACAACCTAGTTATTTTTCTCAAAGATATATTTGGATTATAATATATTTCTAGTGATACCAATCAGCAGCTTGCTACTCATATCTGAAAGTCTAGACAGAGAAAATTTTCATCTGAAATTTCAAAACTCCAACCGTTAAGTTATTTTTTAGATGATGTGACCTTTAAATCATGGAATTTACCCATAAAATGGTCTACGGGAGTTTGTCCATGTAGACTTTTTGCTTTTTCTTTTTGATATTAGTTAATATATTTTCAATATGTCACCTACTTGTCTATTTCCATTATCGAGTTCACCAAACTTCCATAGGACACGGGAGTGATTGACAGCCATGACATTACACCATTTCCATAAAAAAGATCCAACTTCTGGATAACTTTCTTTTAACATCAATCACAGTTCAAAGAACTGTCCCAGAATAAAACTCAGTACCTACTCCAAAACATAAATTTATGTTATCATGTCCATCTTAGTATCCATTGGAGAAAAGGCAAATGACCCTAAACGAAATACAACACTATTTTGATGCAATGCTGATGTACTCAGACCTCAACTTGTACTGTGCAAATCATAATTTAGGATCATGGGAGAAGGTTCTCCCTCCCCTTGTACGGTCTAAATGGTGGGGCCTACTTAGATACGTGCGTGCTTTCGACGAGGAAGAGGGGGGTTTGAAAGTTCTCTTTTTAGTGTTTACAGATAATGGTCAACAAAGAACTTAGCATGGCCCAATCATCCTACCTTGTTATTTAATAGCGATAAATTCTATTAGTTTCTTGTATAAATTTCTTTGAAAATTTTCTTAGTGCCGCATCATGAGAAGATGAGAGTGTGAAACAGATTGCACAGACATAAAGTGAGCCCAAGTGTTTCCAATAGAACTAGACTATGGGTATGTTTGTGTAACACTTTTTCATGAAAAAAAGTAGATGGTTTTCCACGAAAAATCCATTTTTCAAGCGTTTGGTAAGGAATAATTTCACGAAAATGCTTTTCCGCCTCGTCATCATTTTGATAATGGTGGAAATGAGTTTCTTATGGGAGTATGGAAAATGAATTTCCTCAGAAAACTTTTCACTCATCTTTTCCTCACTCTTGTCCATTTCAACCTAAAACACTACAACTCTTTTATTTTTTATTTTTTTAAATAAATTATTATTTGATGTTGAATAAATAATATATATATATATGTTATTTTATTTTTCTTCAAAAAGTTTGTTTCACCAAATAAGAAATTTTGATTTTCTATAAGGAATTCACAATCGCGCTAAATAACATTAGCACCAATTCAATGAGGAAATTTTTTTTGCACCAAATATGAATTTCTAAATTCTACGAAAATCCTTTTCCGAAGTATTCATTTCTATGAAATTTGTTGAAGCGATAATTTCTCTTTTCCGCAAAAACAAAACGTACCCCATATACATACCATTCTTCACATGGGAAAGTTCTCTACATTGGTATAAGAAGACATCATCAACAGGTAAACTCATAGTAAAGTGAGGCTAATTAAGCCAATTCATGATGATGATTATGACCCTAACCAGGTGATGGGCCACTTGAGAAATGTGGCTCCTTACTAGGACATGGACAAGACCTCGGTGGAGCAAAAGGAAATGATGATAAGCAAAAGCAAAAAAAAAAAAAACAACCCTCACACATCTCCTCCAGCTGCGTGCGTGTCACCCTCTATCCGGTCACGAAACCCCAACCTGCCATCGTGTCACTCTCGTACACCGTGGCCTCCTATTTTAGCCACGTGTCATTTACTATAAAATCCCCTCCTCCTTATCGCCCACGGGCACAACCAGCAGACCCGCTCATGCCTTGTTTCCTGCGCAGTCTCGTCGCAAAAATACACAGCAGATTTCGTTCTTGATTTCGCAGCCGCGAGATTTCTGCGAATTATAGGGTTTCGATTCTCATCTAAAGAAATGGCGACTCCATTGACGGGTCTTCAACATAGAGAGGGAGTTCTGTCTCTGATGGCGGCGGCGAGCTCTGTCGATCCTTCTTCATCTTCTCCATCTTCTTCATCTTCTACTTCGAATATATGTTTGAAGAATTGCGCATCGATGTCACCGATTTTGATATTCTTGTTCTTTCATAAAGCTATACGATTGGAGCTTGGTCGGATTCACAGGGCCGCCATGGCGTTCGCCATCGACCGAGGCGGCAGGGGAGATATACGGCCGCTGCTCGAGCGGTATCATTTCCTCCGTTCGATTTACCAGCACCACTGCAATGCTGAGGATGAGGTAATTGGGTCTTGGCCTTTGATTTTCGTCTAGTTTTTTTTTGGGTTTGGATTGTGGTGGTGTTTCTTTCTTTTTTGGGCCCTTTTGGATTGGGGATTGTTGGGCGCGGGGTTTGGTTTTGTGGGGTTTATTTCGATTTGAATATGGGTTTTTTGGTCTTGGCTTGGGGTTTGGGATCATGCGTTTCAATCCATTTCGATTATTCGGAAAGGGTACTCTTTTTTTTATCTTGTTGCAAATGGAAAGCAGAGATTTTGAATAGGAAATGTTAGTACTTGGGTTTTGGGTGGAAAAGTATCTTGATGTTTATAACTTTTCTCTCGGGATTCAAAACGGCCAAATCTCACCCTAGTTGAATTTTTTTTTTTTTTTTGGATCATCTTTGTTTGGATTAGTGGGGGTACGTTTTAGGTCATTTAATGATTTGGGAAGATAGGAAATGGTACAGTTGATTTGGGTTGGAGCTGAATCTCGTTTATGATTTTATTCAAATACAGTTTTTGTGCCGACTCTTTGGTTAGTTTTTAGCACTAAGATGAACTTTTGAGTTGCATTTGATATGAAGATTTTGGTGGAAAGCCATCTCTTGATATCCAGCATGCCTTTAGGGTAGGGTAGAAAACGAGAGCCACAGTAGCCAAGATGCTACTTTACACCTTTTTTATGTTCGATGTTGATAATCTGAAGCTCTTGGATCCAACACGAGAGGGAACAAATACTAATTTGGATGAGCAAGTGTCCCACACTCCTACTCTTGTTACATGTAGCGGCAGGCTATATGAGGGTATTGTGTTTCATCTATTATTTTTCCTTTTTTTTTTTTTGGTCCAATATAGTTTATGAGCTTGTGTAATGTATCTAATCAAATTGAATCCTAGAGAGATTCTTAAATAAATTTATTAATTGGGTACTTAGAATAGCGGTCTGTTTATATGCTCTTCTTTAAACTATCATTTTCCTATTTTTTATTTTCTATATATTTTTTTTATTTTTTAATAATGCCACATGTATAGCATCTAAATTTTATTGAAAGACACAACAAAGGATAACATCCTTGAACAGTGGCGGAGCAGGATTTTTGTTTGAGTGGGGCGGCTAATGGTCAATTGAAAAAACGCTGCCCTGGCAAGACACAACATGATACAATAGTAATGTAAGCAAATCATAAACCCAAAGGCACATGGTCAATAAGAAATACAATTCACACAAGATCCAATTTTAATTTTTTTTTTCAATCAAATAGTTTATTCACAAAACCTACAAATTAAAATCACTTCCATCCACGGAAGATCCAACATACATGAATTGCAAGGACGGCATGAGTAATATCACAAATCAACAAAAGGAAATGTTAGCGAAGTGTCTGAAATCGCAATGAAAGTGCAAGAAGAAACATGCCAAAGTCCTGATTACCTTTTTGACCATGAGTTATGAAAAAAATAAGAAATAATCTATTTCCAACACTAAATAATCTATAAAGGGGAAAAGGAAAAAAGGAAAAAGGGGAAAGAATCCAATAACCCTTGCTGGCAACTATGCTGGATTGGATTGAGGGGGACTTCCTGAGATTGGGATAGTTCGCGGGTGATTGAAAAGAAGAAGAAAATGATGAAGCAATGCGAAGATGGCATAGAGAAAATGGTCAAAAGAAGAACATTTTTTAGACAGAGAGAATGAGACGAAGGTTTAGGTTTAGACATAAGACATACGGGGCGATTGTTTAGACTTATGTAGTCCAAGAGACCATTCGGCTCTTTGGCATTTCAAGATCTGACCTGGGGTGGCCTCCCCATATCAATATAAGGTAGTCACCGATCCCGGTGTTTGCACCCATTCGAATGGACTAGACTGTTGGATCGACTATGCACTCGTTTTGAAAGGTGAGAACTTGCCGGCCGTTGATCAAGTAGTTAGGATCATCATCCAAGCCTCTGTCACCGTACACAGGTAGGTGGGCCCCTCATGTACATTTGAGCAGATGAGCGCCCGCGGGGGCGGGGGCATGCCTATATGTAGACACACGTATGTATATATCTATGAGGTCATGTTCTCTCTCTCTCTCTCTCTACATATATATAAATATATATATATATATATTTGTATATATGTAGAGAACATGTGGTAGTTTTCTCTTCCAATCAACACTGCATCTATTCCTTTTTCTAAATATTAATCTTTAAGTGGTAGCAGCATATCTTGATTTCATGCAATTTCTTCTCTTCCTCTGTAATTGTTAACTTTTCTCTTTTGAAAAGGTAATTTCATCTTGATTTCGTAGAATATTTCTCTATAATATGACTACCTTAATCTATCTTGATTTTTGATGCATTTCTGGTAATATAATCTCTCAATCCTTTCTTTTTTGAAAAAAAACTTTGTGCTTTTTAGTTGTTATTTGGATATTTACTTCTCACGTGTGCACACACATTTTCAGGAATGGCCAGGTTGTCCCTAAACTTGGAATGGACTGGTTTTTGGGGCCTGTCTTGAAGCTTTCCAATGAACCCAAATATATGCAATTTAGATGCGAAATGAGAAAGTTTTGGCGCATTTCTTGGTAGGGTGTGGGGTATCACTTTATATATTTGATTGGTTAGGATTACAACTCTGTTATATTATTTTGGTGGTTGAGATTGTGCTAATACTTATTGATGTACGAACACATAGCAGATTCAATTGTTGAGATTGTGTTTATACTTATTTTGATGTATGAACACATAGCAGCAAGAGAGTTGTAAAAGCATAGCTTTTGGTTATGTTTTTTCTTTCTTTCTTTATTTTATTTTTGGAAAAAGAAGAGCCAATGAGAGGGTCTTTGAATGTGTGTATCCATTTAGGGCATGTGACGCAACCTTGATTCTAGGTGTGTTTTCTCTCATATTTTTGGCTTGTTCTATAGTCTATTGTGGATTTGGTGGAGAGATTATGTTTTGTGAAAATTATATATCTCTACTTGTAGTTGTTGCTGTCCACGCTTTGTCTTATGGTTTTTGGCTGCATCGTTTGTTGATGCCAATTGTAACTTAACAGAGTTAAAAGGTTAGGTGGGTATAGTATCTTATAATTTTTCAGAAACAAAAGTAAGTTGACGAGATAGTTCAATCTATTGTCTGGACGGTTTCTGAATGGGTGATTAGGGCAGCTGATTTGTTGGGATTCCTATTGAAGATCTTCACAGATCATGGGCAGCTTGTTTTAATGGTGGAAGAAGCTCTAGACTGGTTCATACAGTTAGTTGGCATTCTCCTCCAAAAGGTGTTTTGAAGCTGAATTTCGATGGTAGTTTTGTTCATCAAATTTGTATGGGAGGAATTGGTGGTGTTATCTGTGATTGGGAAGGAAAGGTTGTGAAGAATTTTTCAGGACCCATTAATTCGTTAGATGCAAACGGTGCTGAAATGTTTGCATTGCTGGTGGGTTGCCGTGAGTTGCAGAATTTGGGAGGTTATAATGCAATTATTGAAGGAGACTCTTTTTCTGCTATTCAGTGGGGCTCAGGAAAAACTACTTGTCCTTGGAGATTGGCGGATTGGGTGGAGGAGGTGCAAGCTATCTCTACTCAAATGAAGCTTACTTTTCGTTACATCTTTAGAGAAGCGAATGATATGGCGGATGCTCTTGCTAGGGAAGGAGTCTTTCGTTTACACATTTCATTTAATGTTTAACTACTTAAGTTGTTAATCTTCTTGTTTTTTCATCTGATGTTGTTTTTCTTTTCCTGTTGTTTTCCTTCTCTTCTTAATAAAATTTACTGTTATAAAAATAAATAAATATTATCTTATAATTTGACGTATGATACATCATCTTGTAATCTCCAGAAATAAATGATTACAAGGGAATGCTCTTATGTTAAAATTATTTGCCTCTTTTTGCAAAGCAAAGTGGGGAAACGTTCTAGGGCCCTCTCTTGATTTTACTATGTCCTAATCATGGGCTGAAGATGTAATGGTTGCCATATACTTTGACGTAATGTTTGTATAAAGGTCAACCATAAATTCTTTTCTTTCTTTGGTTGGTTCTTTTCTTTTTCTGACAGTATGCCTATTCCTGAACCATTAGGTAATCTTTCCAGCTCTTGATTTACGTGTGAAGAATGTAGCAAAGACGTATTCTCTGGAACACGAGGGAGAGAGCGTACTTTTTGATCAACTATTTGAGTTGCTGAATTCAAATTTGCACAATGATGATAGTTTACGGAGAGAAATAGCTTCATGTACAGGAGCCATTCAAACATCACTTGGCCAGCACATGTCCAAGGAAGAGGAACAGGTAATTGAGTTCTATCATGTTTTGGCGAGGCCAAATATAACAAATAGTCATAGCTGTATCTCCTGAAGCACAAGTGAACAGTCAAAATCTGAATTGCACTTTGCAGCTAATATTTATAGCATTATCAAATCTATGTTCCAGTTAATATTTATAGAAATATCAAATCTATGTTCCACTTTACACATTGACCAAGACCTTGATGGAGCTGAGGGAAACGGGATAGTCCAGAAGGAGATCCCAAGAGAGTATTCCTGGTTTCACTCACCAAAGCACAGACCACACATCACACAATATAAGGAAGAAAACTCAATTTTATACGTTTATTCACCTTGATGACTCATTTGGAGGACAATGTATAGACTTCTTTGTTCGCAGAACAAACTTACATTTTTTTTGGTAAACAGCTTACATTATTTAAGTAATACTCTTTCTAATTATGACGAGCTTGTTACCCAATGAAAGGTGCACGCTATTGCAACCTTGAGGTTGTCCGTTCATGTTACCAATAAAAAAAACTCTTTCTAATTAGAAGAAGACGAATCAATATGTGGAATTCCCTTTTTCTAATTGCAAAAGTTAGTCTATCAGGTAAACTTAAAATAGAAATATGGAAAACAGAAGAACTATCTAGAGAAAATAGAAAGATTTATATAGGGAAGGACTCTTTAAACCAAACCAAACCAAACCAAACCAAGCCTTTTCCCACTAGGTGGGGTCGGCCATATGGATTTGACGACGCCAATCAAATCTGTTTAGGGCCATGTCCTCCGTTAGATCCATGTAGGCAAGATCATGTTTAATAGTTTCTTTCCAACTTCTCTTGGGTCTCCCTCTCCCTCTCCTACTCTTGGCAAACTCCATGCTTTCACACCTTTTAACAGGTGCCTCTGTTGGACGCCTTCTAACATGGCCGGACCATCTCAGTCGATTTTCTCTCATTTTATCTCCAATCGGTACTATTCCTACTATGCCCCTAATCTCCTCATTCCTAATCTTATCTCTCCTTGTGATCCCGCACATCCATCTTAGCATTCTCATCTCCGCAACTTCCATCTTCTTGACATGATTATGCTTTACTGCCCAACACTCTGATCCATATAACAACGCTGGCCGTACCGCCACCTTATAATACTTTCCTTTAACCTTGCGGGGGACTTTCCGATCACACAAGACCCCCGAAGCACTCCTCCATTTGGTCCACCCGGCTTGAATCCTGTGACTTACATCAGTATCAATCCCTCCATCCTGTTTGCACCATAGATCCAAGGTACCTAAAGTTTTTCTTTTTCTACTATCTTTGTGTGCCCAAACTTACTTCTATGTTACCATGGTGTCCTACTTTGACTAAACTTGCATTCCATATATTCCGTTTTGCATCAACTTAGCCTAAACCCTTTTGTCTCTAATGTTTTCCGCCACAATTCAAGTTTAGCATTCACTCATTCTCTCGTCTCATCCACTAAAACAATGTCATCTGCAAATAACATACACCACGGCACCTCATCCTGGATATGTCTTGTAATCTCATCCATAACTAGGGCAAACAAGTACGGGCTTAACGCTGAGCCTTGGTGTAGACCAATCGTGATAGGAAACTCCTTAGTTTCGCCGCCAGTCGTCCTTATAGATGTCACGACTCTATCATACATATCCTTTATCGCCTCAATATAAGCGACACAAACTCTTTTCTTTTCCAGAACTTTCCAAAGAATCTCCCTAGGAACCCGGTCATAGGCCTTCTCCAAGTCAATGAACACCATATGTAAATCTCTCTTACCTTCTCTATACTGTTCCATTAACCTCCTCAGGAGAAAGATAGCCTCCATGGTTGATCTCCCGGGCATGAAACCAAATTGATTCTCTGAAATATTTGTTGTTCTTCTTAGTCTTCTCTCAATAACTCTCTCCCATAATTTCATCGTATGGCTCATCAATTTAATCCCGCGGTAGTTCGCACAGTTCTGAATATCTCCTTTGTTCTTGTATATGGGTATAAGAATACTTTTCCTCCATGCATTAGGCATCTTCTTGCTCTTTAGCACTACATTAAAAAGCTTTGTCAACCAACTAATACCATCCTCCCCCAAGCACCTCCATACCTCAATAGGGATACCATCTGGCCCAACCGCTTTCCCATTCTTCATTCTTTTCAATACTTCTTTAACTTCTTCCCTACTGATTCTCCTATAGAACATATGATTCGCTTCTTCTCTAGAAATAGTAAGCTGCCCCAATTGTTCCTATGGGGCCCCACTACAAGTATGTCCTTTGCTGGATGGTTTGGTTTTCTCGACTGGGGGGTCCTGCCTTCCTTCTGCTATACATGTGTGGGCCTGTTGCCTAGTCTTAGGGCCTAGATTTGGGCTGATGGGCCAGGTCCATGGACCTGAGGCCCACTTTGACAGGCATGCTTCATCTCTCTCTGGCTTGAGAAAAACTATCCCTCAATTGCATTGATCTTCTCTTGGGTTGAAGAAGATCTGCCATTCAAACTTCTGTTTTGTTGATGGATCTTCATTTTCTTTTCATGACATGGATGCTTAGTTGATACTTTCCTCCAACTAGAGGTGGATTGGAGGCATCACCTCTTTCATAGTTGAACTTCTCTTATATATGCATTTCAGCCATTGGATGTTCCAGTTGTCGAATTTTTACTATTAGGTTCCAATATTTAACCATCCATCTTTGATCCTCGGAGATGAAGTCAATGTGGGGGACTTCAACAAATGCTTCTTTTATGGGGGCCATTAGGACAATCAATTCTTCCTCTGGTAATTTAGATTTTCTTTTTCGAAATTGTCGTCACAATCACATCAATTGGTTGATCAGGCTTGTTGTTTACTGGATCTGAATCTTCAATGTCCTATATTCACTCTTCTTTCTTTATTTCTTTATTCTTATTAGCGTTGTCCAACAAAAGAAATTTGGTGCCTTCCTTTTCTTCTTCTAATTCTTTTGGCACTTGGTCCACATTTGGAGCTCCTGGTTTTGGAATTGGCTTTTTTTTTTTTTTGAATGGTTATTTTCATTGAAAAAGAACGAACAGTACAAGAGATAAGTACTAATAGCAAACTAAGGCCTTGCATTAGAGAAGGCCAACTCTTTCCAATGATACACTATTTGTTGTAAGGAATATCCTCTAAAACACGGGTTAATGGACACCCAGAGAGCCATAATAAACTTTGATTTCTCCACCAAACCGCTCTCGCTAGAAGCTATCCCTTCAAAACATCTTGAGTTCCTTTCTTTCCAAATCGTCCAAATCACCGCCAGAAATGACAACCTTCACATCACCTTACCTCTAGAATCCCCAATAGGGGCCTTCCAATCCTGGAAGAGCTCGTGTAGAGAGTTAGGATGGGCCCAACAATAGTCAAACCATCCTACCACTGATATCCAAATAGACTTAGCTGTTTTTGCAATTTAGCATTAGATGGTCCACGGATTCCTCATGCCTCAAGCACATAGGGTAGCCATTCACTATAGTCATCCCTCTCCTCCTTAAGAAATCCATAGTAGGTATCCTATTCCTTTGAGCCAACCACCCGAAGACTAGCACCCTTGGGGGAGCCTTCAACTCCCAAATGCTGCACACAACGCTCCTCTCCCCCGAATTGTTAAGAATTGCCTTGAAGAAAGAGGACACTGAAAAGGATCCATTCTTTGAGGCTTCTCACACCCTGACATCTTCCCTTCTATCTTGAATATTTATACCGTTCTGGAAGTTTAGGAATTATTTGAATTGAGATTCTTCATTTTCCTTTAGGTTTCTTCTAAAAGTAGGACACCAAATCACCTGACCTCCACTTGTATTCATATAAGAGCTGACTGTTGCTTCCTTATCCTTCTCACACCTAAACAGATCTCGGAATTGAGCACTCGGAGTCCTTTCTCCAGTCCACCGGTCTTTCCAATGGCGGATCCTCTCCCCTGATCCAGTTTGGTATCTAATATTCTCCATGAAGAGCCTCTTAACCGAGAGGATTCCTTTCCATATTGCAGATGAGTTCGTTGGAGCTTCCTGGACATCCCAACCATGTCTTGGAAGATTATATTTCCTTTTCGGAACCTATCTCCAAAGGCCTTCTGTGCCATTTCCTATCCTCCACAACCACTTGCCCAAAAAGGCTTGATTCATTTGCTTGAGAGGCTTAATTCCCAGGCCTCCTGCCTTTGGTTTACAGATGGAAGCCTAATCTACCAAGTGAGACTTCTTCTGAGCGCTAGTTCCATACCATAAGAGTTCTCTCTGCAGCCTTTCTAGTCTCTTAATAATTGAGGCCGGGCATTTAAAGATGAAGAAGTAATAGAGTGGCGGGTTCGACATAATTGATTTAATGAGGGTGACCCGTCCTCTGAATTAGCTTTCCTTGTAGACAACTTCCTCTCAACCCTTTTCATAACCGTGTTCCACGGTGATGTAGTTACCCGCCCCAAGAACAAGGGCATCCCTAAATACAAAGCTGTCAGCTTCCCAACCTTACACCCCGGTATTTCTGAAAATTTAAGAAGCAGCGGCTGCTCAGTTCTTAGCCCGATCACCTCACTCTTGAAGAAGTTGACTTGGCGGAACTAACTTCTTCATGGCCAAGATATCCTAAGTTAGATGTTTATGCCATTCATCAAAATGAATAAACCTGTCCGAGTGCTCGAATGAGTTAATTCGGAAAGTGATATGACCTTTCTTAGTCACTTGGATAATGTATCATCATTTACCCATGTGACCTTGTATAGCTGTCGATGTTTCTCCATTGGCAAGCTTTGCTGCTTGTTGCATTCTTTTAAGATTATGTTCATTTCGATACCTCTACCAATGATGAGGTTGCAAATGCAATTGCACAATTGGGCTTTCATTTGGTAGATAGTGTTAGATCCCTAATATTATGATGCGAATGGTCTTCTCTTAGTGCTCACGATTGGAAACTATACATTTTTTATTGGACTGTTGTCTTGGAAACTAGGGTTGCCTCGAAATGGGGTTCAAAGTAGCCTCGGTGGCATGAGCTGTGAAGAATGAATCTTTAGCATGGAAATATTTGTCCATTAGGTTTCATATTCGGTGTCCGGTATCTGAGTTTTGAGAGTTTTCTATTTCTCAATGAAATGTTGGCACGAGATTGCATTTACTTAGGTGTGGAAACCCTCTATTCATCTTCAATGGATCCCTTCCCCCCATGGTTTTATCAGTGTAGGAGGCAATCTAGGTCTGGTAGGAATGGGGTAGGAGTGTTCATGGGTTGGGCGGGGTTGGGCTAGGCTGAGGCATATCCTGGCCTGACCTGCCTTTAGAAACACAAGCCCGCATTTGGCCTATGACCAACATGAGAGTTAGTGCTTGGTCGTGCCTGGTCCAAGCCTGACCCACCTTACGCATGTCAGTCCAGAGTGTGCCTATTGAGTCAATCCAGCCAATCTTTCTATATCTTGTTTGGGTTTTCTAATAACTTGTTTGGGAAATTCATTCACTAAACTTCGTGCATTACTTATTCGGGCCGGGCTAGTTCTGGCTTTTGGCTTTTTATCGGTCACTAAACTATGTGCATTACTTAGTCGTGACGGGGAATTCAAAGGGCCCTGGATTTCGGGTTGTCGTGACGGGGAATTCAAAGGGCCCTGGATTTAGGGTTGCGACAAGGGCCCAGCCAAATTTCACTCTAATTGGAAATAGGGAAATAGGGCCCAACCAAATTTCACTATGATAGAAAATGGGCCCTTTTAACTTTAATCAGGAATAGGCCCCGGCCAAATTTCACTCTAATAGTCAGTGTTTGTGTGTGTGTATTCCGAGGTGTAGCTCTGAAACATTAATTCTAAGCATAATTGTGATGACCAGTTTGATGACACAATCACACAGTTTGAGATAAGCATTTCATTAGCTTCTAAGTTAGTATAAGTAATCTAAATGAATACATGTGAGAAAAATAGATCGATAGTATTATTTTATAATCATATTGCAATATAAGACCTCATGCAATGAGGAGGATCACTACGGTCCCCTACTTAGTTACTTCTGCAAAAAAAAAAAAAATATATATATATATATATTCTAGCATTTTCCAATATTCTGGATTTTATAGAATTTTTTCAGGTTTTTTGACGACTTTGTATCACTCGCTATGTAGCGTTCCGGCGGCTGGCCTCCTTGCCCACTGGTATTACTAATTTCATTCTTAATCCTGACACATGTCAATGGAGGACTAGTTGGTGTATCTTTCTAGGAAGTTCCTTGGTTTTGTGGAACCTTATTAAACAAGGTAGCATCTATAAGTCAATCAATCCTTGTCCTCTACATGCTTCGAAATCATCTGACTTCAACGTTATACTGAAGGAACTCAGTGTCTGTCTCGGCACCCACTCCTCTCCATATAGACAACAAAACTGGTATAAAGACTCGTGGCAAATCCAGGATTTTATTAATGGAAGAAACGTATCTAAGTTGATCATCATTTCATTTGTGAACACTGTGAAGATGACACCTAAAATCCCACATATCTCATCCGAGTTGCAAATTGCTGATTTGTTTACTAAAGCCATGTCTCGTGATTGCCATAATTTCTTGGTTTCTAAATTGATGCTTGACGATTGACGCAGCCAAAGATCCACGATCGAGCAGTAGATCAATCTCCCGAAGGATTGATCGAATCCAAAGATGGATTCTAGCCCTAGGGCACGGCACGAACCATAACACACAAGAGATAACTCATGATAACTTGGATTAATTGATAATAAGCCTGTCTATTACAATGAGGCCTAACATCCTTTTATAAAGGAGTTGGCTTGATCCCTAAGCAACTATATTTCCTAATATATGAAGCATATCTAAAATAAAAAGGAAACTAATTAATATTAATCATAAACAAACCAAACTACTAAATAATATTTCCTAACTAAATGGATGTTCCCTTGGGCATATGGACTGGACCCAATGGGTTGGCCGACCTATTGTCTGGCCTGCATCAACGATCCACATCAATTTGAGGGGGAGTTCGAAGAGTATGCTGATTGCGGTAGATTAGCGGACATGATATCTCTACCAATCTGAGTCCCTCTAGATAACTGCTTGTAAATTGGTTATTCCTAAATTACCCTTGTATATATCCTCTCTTTAAACTCTTTTAGAAGGTTACTTATGTAATCCCACTTTGTGAACATTAATATAAATACAGGGTCATCCCTCTGAGAGGGTACAGCTGGTTTTATGTAATTCTAATGTTGTTAGGATACAGGACCAGGTTTATGCAAAAATCTGGGGTTGTTTTGGGACTATAGGGATGATTGAAAGGGATGAAAAGGTTTAGGCTAGGTTTGGGTTGAATTGGGTTTAACTGATGGGTTTTTAAGTCCTGCACTAAAATGACCACTTGCAGTAAATTGCATGAGAAATCAGCAGGTAATATTGGCGGTTTTCTCGGACTGATTTTGATGAAGAATGGAAGTGTCTTTAGAAGGGAATTGTAGAACAATGGGTTGGGAAAACAAGTCGGTTTTGATGGTTTGTGGATGATGATGGAGCCGATTGCTGCAGAATGCAGAATGCAATTTCTGTTTGCAGACATTGGCCAACAAAGGGGAATTTGGCCAAGGGGGAAATTGGATTTTGGGGGTGGGAAAAGGGCAGGGCTGGATTGGATCTGTAAGAATCTGATCAGATAGGTTTTCTTTCATTTTATTAGGGAGGTACTGCTGAGAAGAAAAAAATTTGGAGATTTTCAGGTAAAACATTTGGGCTGGTTTTGGGGTTCTAATGGGAAGGATTTTAAGGGAAAATCTAGGTTTAGGTATGGTTGAGGTCAATTTTGAACAGATAAATGAAGGGTTTGATGGGGTTTTGGTGACTAGATTTTGGGGTTTTTGTGGAGTTTGAAAAATTGAAAGATAACAGAAGTGATGGAAGAGGGTAATTTTTTTATTGGAAAATTGACAGCAACAATTGAAGAATCAAAACAAAGAAACCAAAACTTCTGGCTGAAGCTGAACCAAGGGCTTTGCTTAAACAATTCAAGGAGGAAGCTGTAAGCTAGTGTTGGTAATCAGGAACTAACTTATGGTGCTTCTGGTTATTATTTTCTTATTTCGTAGCCCAAAATAGTCTTTTGTTCATATCTTGTTGCTATAGTTTGTGCTTAGGCAGCAGATCTGATGTTTTGTTCCAGTTTGATTTGATCCATAAGCTTTATGGAACCTTTTGTTCAGGCCCTATTGCTTTTTATGATCAAGAGGCCATGGATCTTCCTTTCCCACTGGTGTCAGTATTTTTTCAACCTAAGATATTTGTTTTTATTAACAATGACAGCGTGGATTTCAGTTTCCTTTCTCTCATCACATGAGATGAGATGGAGCAATGCCAACTGCCAATATTTGACGCTAATTTCCTGAACTTCTCAAAGTAGCTTCTTTATAATCAGAGTTGCATGCGTTTCCTGCTTGAAGAAAAGAAAGGCTTTTACTAGAGCAACTTCTTTTAAGTGGCCTAGGGAGACTAGACACTTCTAATCGGAAACTGGAAATACTGGAAATAAGTCTTTTCAAGTGAACTTTATCTTGAACTTATTACCATAGATACCATAATTATTCGACAAAGGATGTACTGTAGGTGTTAGTTTCTTGTTTTATGTTGTTCATGGAGACTGATGTCAATCGTTTTAGTTGTCAAGATTCTCAGGCACAACAAATTTCTTTTAGTTTGCAGCATTTACAGTATATTTGAATACTACAAACTGGTTGTCGATTTTGATGCAGGTCTTCCCCTTGCTTATTGAGAAGTTTTCATTTGAGGAACAGGCTGCACTAGTCTGGCAGTTTCTGTGCAGCATCCCTGTTAATATGATGGCAGAGTTCCTTCCATGGCTTTCATCTTCTATTTCTTGTGATGAACACCGGGATATGCTGAAGTGCTTGTCTAAGATAGTCCCTGAAGAAAAGCTTCTTCAACAGGTCCAACTTCACGCTTGAGGATGTGAACCTTCTTCTATTTCTTCTATTCATATATTCTTCTTGACACTTCTTAAGTTTTTGACTATTGATTATTGAAAAATGAAGGTTATATTTACCTGGATTGGAGGAAAAAATACATCATGCAGGAGAAAGAGCCATGAAGATGATCCCAAGTTCAGATGCTGTAAAAGTTACTGGGCTGACCAGTCAATTGATAAAACTGAGAAAAGTTATTGTGCATGTGAATATTCTAAGATGGGGAAAAGGAAACATCTCGAGTCAGACTGCAAGGTTGCTGATTCAGCTGCGGCCCATCCGATAAATGAAATTTTGCATTGGCACAATGCAATAAAAAGGGAGTTGAGTGAAATTGCTGAAGAGGCAAGGAAGATACAACTTTCAGGGGATTTCTCTGATTTATCAGCCTTCAATGAGAGGCTGCATTTCATTGCAGAAGTATGCATCTTTCACAGGTATGCAATCTCTTACGTCTAGTGGGACTTGATCTTCATGAATGTATGTGCCTCAAAATTAAATTTATCTGCATTATTTGTGCATAATTCAGATCAATCTCTTGCTTACAGGTGCTATATCCGTTTGCTCGTCCTCATTATTTTCCTTTTGTGTAGTTGCTTTGACCTTTTGACCAAATACTTGAAATTCTTAATGCAGCATTGCTGAGGACAAGGTTATATTTCCTGCAGTAGGCGAGGAACTGTCTTTTGCCCAGGAACATGCTGAAGAAGAAAGTCAATTTGACAGATTCCGACGTTTGATAGGAAGCATTCAAATGGCAGGTGCTAATTCAACTTCAGCGGAATTTTGTGCAAAGCTATGCTCTCTTGCTGACCAAATAATGGACACCATACAGAAGCACTTCCATGATGAGGAAGTCAAGGTAAGTTTGCTTCATCGAATAGCAATCACTCACCTCCACTGCATTTTCTTCACAATCAAAACACTCTTCTTCTTTTTTCTTCCTTAGGATAACTATACAGAGTATACCTAATTTATTTGCTTTCCTAGGTTCTTCCTCTTGCTCGGGAGCATTTCAGTTATAGAAAACAGCGAGAGCTTTTGTATGAGAGCTTATGTCTGATGCCATTGAAATTGGTAGAGCGTGTCTTACCATGGCTGGTAGGATCGTTAAGTGAAGAAGAAGCGAAGTCTTTCCTTCAGAATATGCATTTAGCAGGTTCGCTTTTCTTTCATCTGGTTATTTTCATGTGTATAAACAACTGTTTGTGAACATAGCGAACAAATACTTTGTTAGAATATATATTTATATATATATGGGAGATGCTCCTATGAGATCATCTTTCATGTGTATATGACGCCCGGTCGTTTTTATAAGATAAATGCCCCATGGTTTTAACGAATGAGAGAGGAATAAGATGTACTTGCATTAATTAAGTTATCATAAATGATGTTGGTTTCCTACATTTTCGAATTGGACGATTCTCCTACTCTAGTTTTTAGGAGGGAAATTTATGGTAGTTGAATCCCTACTTTCTCTTTTGAAAAAGCAATCATTCCCTTTCTTTTTCTCTTTCTTTAAACAAGCCATTCAATAAGCAACTAATCCCTATTTTTTCTCTTTTAAATAAACTCCTATTTTTTCTCTTTTAAATAAACTATTCAAGATTAATACTCTATCGGTAGCTTAACACTTCCCAATTTTTTCTCCTTGTAAATGGGGCCCTCTTATTTTATGATTAAATCTAAAGGGAGTCGATGGTTGGTTGGATAATCAAGTTCAATGGGGCCCTCTTAATGTTCAAAGATGAATAAGAAAAGAAGTTGCACACGGCATGCCATGCAATTAAAACTTACATGTTTAGCAGTTTAAATACTCTCAAGAGTCAAGATTTAAATCTCTCTCTAGATGGAAGACTTAAATGCACATTTCTCTTAGTAAATGATAATCAATGTTGCTTTAAAGTAGGAGAAAAAGACTTTCTGCCAACTCTTCTCTCATTGGATGTTGGATAGGGGCAGAAACGGCCCCTTTTGAAGGGAGCATTTTGTAGAATCTCTCTCTCTCTCTCTATATATATATATATTCACACTATCTCCATAAATGCTGTGTGCACGTAGAATATCTGGATTATTCACATGCAAGCTAACCCCCCCACTGCCTCGTGATAGTTTCGAATGGATGGTTGGCGTAAAGTCCAACCCGTGGTGATTAATGACAAAAAGTCTATTTTTCTGAATGATTGGCATATAAGTTGCTGCTTATCCACGGCAATCTCATTCATGCCTGACACATATGGATACGGAGTGCATCAGAACTTTGATACATATTGATATGGCTCACACCTGATTGTTTCCCATGAACATTCACGCACTGGTTTTGAACCCATATAGAACTTATGCATAGCCCATTTGATGCAGCTCCAGCATCTGACACTGCACTGGTCACACTTTTCTCTGGTTGGGCATGCAAAGGTCGTGCCCAGGATCTCACCAAATCAGGAAGGTTCATATGTTTGTCTTCAAGTGCAATTGGTGGCTGTCCAGTGAAAAAATTGAATGGAATTGATGGTGGTTCCTGTCAATCATCATGTGCTTGTGCTTCTCAGTTGAGCATCAAGGAATCGTCATTGGTGCAAGAAGATAATGAAAAAAGGCCAGTTAAACGCGGAAACTTCTCAGGTTCATGCAAGAATGTCAGCACTTGTGGAAATTTTGAAACTGTGGAGTCCCAAAGTTTATCTTCTGGTAATCAGCCTTGTTGTGTCCCATGTTTAGGAGTGAATGGCAGTAACTTGGGAATAAGTTCACGTTCTACCACAAAGTCTCTTCGTTCCTTATCTTACAACAGTGCTGCTCCTTCTCTCAATTCAAGTCTATTTATCTGGGAAACAGAGTTTAGTGCTTCTAATAGTGGGCAAACACCAAGGCCAATTGATAACATATTCCAATTCCATAAAGCTATTCGTAAAGACTTGGAATATTTGGATGTTGAATCTGGAAAGCTTATTGGCTGTGATGAGACGTTTTTCAGGCAGTTCAGTGGAAGATTCCGGCTGTTGCAGGGTTTATATAAAGCGCACAGCAATGCTGAGGACGAGATTGTTTTTCCAGCATTAGAATCCAGAGAGACTCTTCATAATGTAAGCCACTCTTACACGCTTGACCACAAGCAGGAGGAGAAACTATTTGAGGATATCTCAGCTGTGCTTTCTGAGCTTTCACAACTGCATGAAGGCTTGAAAATTATTAGTTCGTCTTCTGATTCTGATGAAAGCAACTTTGTTTCTTTTGATGGTCATGGTCTGATGATGAAATACAATGAGCTAGCTACAAAACTCCAAGGCATGTGTAAATCAATCAGAGTCACACTGGATGACCATGTCATCAGGGAAGAATTTGAGCTGTGGCCACTATTTGACAGTCATTTTTCTGTGGAAGAGCAGGACAAACTTGTGGGTCGTATAATTGGGACCACAGGAGCAGAAGTACTCCAGTCAATGTTGCCATGGGTAACTTCTGCTCTTACTCAGGAAGAGCAAAATAAAATGATGGACACTTGGAAACAGGCGGCAAAAAACACAATGTTCAGTGAGTGGCTTAATGAGTGGTGGAAAGGAAGTCCTGTTGCATCTTCACAGGCTGCCTCAGAAAGCAGTGTTTCTGCAGAAGGTTTTTGCCTTTCTTTTGTTTCGTGTTGCCAATACATTATTGTTCCATATAATTTACTTATATATATATATATATATATATATGGTTTTGTATATACATACATACATACGTACGAGGAATATTCATGTGCATCCATCCCTCACCATAGGGCGAGCGAGGGACACTTAGGTGGCTTTCCCTCTTTGCACATGAACATTCCTCTTTTGCATATGACCATATATGGCTTTTCCTCTTTTGCACATGAATATTTCCAATTATGTGTCCCTCACCCTATGGTGAGGGATGGATGCATATGAACATTCCTCCATATATATATATATGTATGTATGTTAACATACTTGATATTGAATGGAAATGAAGATGCATGCTTTCTATAGTTTTAGTTTTGATCCTAATGTTTGGTGGATATTGTAAATTTCTGATTGTTTAGGTGCTGATATCCAAGAAAATCTGGACCAGAGTGATCAGATGTTCAAGCCTGGTTGGAAGGATATTTTCCGAATGAATCAGAATGAGCTTGAGTCTGAGATACGAAAGGTTTCTCGAGACCCAACACTCGATCCACGGAGAAAGGCATATCTAATTCAAAATCTTATGACTAGGTTTGTTTCTTTTATCATCATATGGTTGTAATCTGTGACTCAAATACAGTTTTGGATATGGGATGAATGACGGAACTGGAAATGTATCTGCTTTTCTTGAACCTAGGATGCTGATATGGATTCAGCTGTTCAATCCATTGCTTTAGACTAAGCACCATGAGAAAATCAGTAGGAGTTTAGAATGTGGTGAACCAGATAGAGTATGCTGTGAAATCATGACCTAAGAGTAAATGTGTAGTATCCAGTATCATAATTTGAATTGTTACCATAAGGATATGTAGCATGTGTGCATCCTAATTAGTTCATGAAAATAATAATAGAAAAAGCCTATTGGTATGAACCTGCATTTTTTAATGTTTGAATTATGTTCTTGATCATGAGTGTGCACAACCTGATCAGTATATGGTTATTTTAGTCGCTGGATAGCTGCTCAGCAGAAGTTACCTCAGGCAAGAACAGGGGAAATTGCAGAGAGTGAAGAGGTACCTGGATGCTCTCCATCATTTCGGGATCCAGAGAAACAAGTGTTTGGCTGTGAGCACTACAAAAGAAACTGCAAACTCGTAGCTGCTTGCTGTAACAAGTTGTTCACATGTCGGTTTTGCCATGATAAAGTCAGCGATCATTCAATGGATAGGTGATTTCCAATTTCCACTGTATACTCTCTAGGCTGCATTTATAGGCATATTAAAGTCTGGTTCATCTTCCTTGCAGGAAAGCAACATCCGAAATGATGTGCATGCGTTGTCTTAAGATTCAGGTGGTTGGACCAGTTTGCAAGACGCCCTCCTGTGAAGGACTATCAATGGCAAAATACTATTGTAATATTTGCAAATTCTTTGATGATGAAAGGTATGGAAATTCTAATTTGATTTGGGTTTTTTTTTTTTTTTAATATTTATCCGTTGATTTAAAAAGCGACCATCTTTCTTTTTCTTCCACTATTCTTCTCTCGTCTCTTTGGGCTACTTGTGGAAACGTAGTTCAAGCTTTCATTTTTTCTCTCTTATTGATAAATTTACAAGTTTCTTATATTAAACTATTTCTTCTAGACCATGCATCATATAATACTAAAAATCTCTTGTTTATTGGCATCACTCAAAAAACAGTACTGATTTTTGAAATATGAAATTATCTGCCATTTTTCTTAAAAAGGGCTGTTGCAGTACATTTGTTAGTTAAAACTTAAAAGAATCAAATGACCTAGTCACTAAATTAAGTTTCAACTTAACAATTCGTTCAACCCACTGATTGAATGAATGCATAAATCTAAGGATTATTAGATTACTAATAAACTTTTGAGGCGTAAAAGGAATTTTTTTGGATTGAACTTTGTTTAGAAATGTGGCGACCTCATGGTTGGATACCAATTTTACATAACTTTCCAACCCAGTGGGTTGAGTTTACCATGAGATTCGGTGCATCAACCAGGTGTGCGTTACCTTAACTTTGAGTTTTCTTATTATAAATATATACATTTATAATAACTAAAATATAAAAAAACATGTAAAAAAAAAACCCATAAACATATGTATTTTCTTCTAAGAAATCTACATATATTCCATTTTCTCTTTTATATCCGGGTTATATAATCTCACAATTAATTGTGAGAGAAAATTTTAAAGAATTGAAGAACAAATGGAAAACATAATGACATAAAGCATTGCAATTAAAAATCTACAAAAGCTTATTTTATTGCAAATATCAAAATCCTTTTCTATATCAGTGTTTTTAAATAACAGTCAACATTAGAGATTAAAAAAAAGAAAGAAAAAAAAAAGAGGAAAGTACCATTAAGATAGCGATTTGCAAGCACGAAATGATAGAAAGTGCAGAAAACCAGGATTTTCCATTTAAGGCTGGAAGCAAAATGCAAGGAAAAAGAAAAACCATTGGAGGGTGTGCATCTTGATAAGCATGTTAATTCTAGAAGGAAAAAAGAAAGAAAGAAATCCAAAAAATTGAAAATAAGAGAACAGAGCTGGTGCGTTTTGGTTCCGTATAGCTTGTGAAAGGTGGTGACAAAAAGGTTTTTTCTTTTCTTTGATGTGTGTGGAGGGAGTGGGGGACTAGCAAAAAGATAGGGTTTTATTAGTTGACCCAGCGGGTTGACTCAGTTTGCGGCAAAACTTACCTCAACTGGGTTACACCCAACTTTGTCACCCCAGTTAATGAACTTTGTCTTGTCGACTTGGTCAGGTCGACTTGCCAGGTTGGGGAACCATATCTATTAAAGCTTGTGTAGATGACAAGGACATAAAACTGTTATAACTTATATAACTTGTCGCTTTTGCAGTATCTATAATATGTTTTGAACATTGTGCATAAAACATGAAGTCTATGATATTATATAGTGATTAATGGTTACATTGTGCATTATTAATTGTTGCTATCTTGAAGAATGAACTTAGATGCCTGACCTGATAATTAAAAGAGATGTAATCATTTTATTTGCTTATTTATTTTTTGAAATTGTTACTGATTCTATTAAAAAAAGAAGGAATTACATCAGGATACCACAAAAGCTGAAAACAAAACGATACAATCAACAGCATGAAAGAGATGTAATCATTTAAAAAAAAACGTAAAAAAAGAAGAAGAAAGAGATGAGGAGCAATGTTCTGCATGGGGTGACATCATAGAGTGCATTTTTCCTGCCCCATGAGGTTTATATCATTGTCATGAGAATCTTTCACTCATGACTTGACTCTTACAACTCTTATGAAAAATTATCTGAATCTTAAACAATGAATCATGGTAGAAATCAGAAGTTAGAGCTAATGAGACACTGCAACATGGTAGTGTTACAGGCTTATAGCATGCATGAATTTTGGCGTGATATGATTTTCAGTTACAGTTTACAATTTCAGCTGTCTTATGATTTTGTGATCTGATCCAACTTTCAAATCATTCGAATGTATGATATATCACCCAATACGTAAAATGACATGCATTAGTGATACATGTATTCGAATAATTGCCATGTGCAAACTACTGGATCCTTTGAGACAGAACTTGATGGTTGTTCTTTTGCTGTTTCAAAAGGTAAGATAATTATAAATAAATTGTTTAGATAACTAAAAAGATAATTTTTTTTTTCTGATTCGGATAATTTCAAAAAGAAAGAACCACTTTCTTCTTCTTTTACCCCTTATAATGAATGCATTTAATGCTGTTGATCAGGTGGTAGCATCATTTTCTGGCAGTTATGAAGCCCATAAATTCTAAAACCTTGAATGTATCCGTATTTCAGATAATGGATCTTAATCCTTACAAGTTTTCAATTATTGTAAATCCCCTGTTTAGAACCCATGGGCCTAGGAGTTTAGGCCCAAGCCTAGTCCATGGTAGATCAAGCCTAACTAATGACCTGAGAGGTTGACCCAGTCCACTGACACTCTTACCGGTAAGCAAAACAAAATATCTCTAGCACATACTAACTTTACCAACAAAGAAATTATACTAGGTAAGCTAACGAGTGTTGTAACAAGTGTATCATACTAACTTTACCAACAAAGAAATTATATAGCCAGTTTTGAAAAAAAAATAATTCTAAAACAATATAAATGCATTTGCCGTAAAATCAACACAAAAGGTATATGCTTTTATTGATCTCAGGGTGTGATGATTCAATATCTATCATTCCTTGACAATCTCAAGTGAAAAACAAGAAAAATGAAGAAAGAAGAGAAAGGAGGGAGGAGAAATAGATATCTTGATCTTCGTAATCTTCCTTGTTTTTCAAAATCTCTTGAAGAAGTTTGGGGATTTGTAAATTGTAAATGAGGAGTGCTCACGCCAATTTATATGCTTTGGAGGCTTAGGGTGGTTTTGGGCCGCACAATTGTCATTTGTGCCCGTGCCCTTTTCTTTAAACTTACAGGCGCGAGTGCTTGATGCAAAAACCAAGAGGAAGCCTGCGACGCGCCCACTGTCACGGGTCACACTAGTTCTAAGTTGGCTGCCAGGGAACTGGCATGGCCACTATAGGAGCTCCCTGAGCCTCTGATCTTCTAGAAACATGTCTCAAATGGATTCTTAGATCCTCCACTGTGTTAGTCTTTACTGTGAAGACACTTAATTTTGCATGGTCCTCAAATGTACCATGACTTCTTGTGGTGCTCTCTTATTAGATAGTTCTCAATATACCATATGTTTTCTTAGCTTCTTGTAGTCAGCCAACTCTTTTTTTATTATTGTAGATAAGCATGTTTCTATTATTGTATATGAAGCTTGATTATAAATAGGGTGGCTGGGATCAGTAACCCACCACAACGACTTCTCCAAATCCTTTGTATTTCTTAAGTTGTTTCATGGTATCAGGGCCTAGGCTCTTTGATTCTGTCAAATCCAAGTAACCTTAAATTCTGCTTGTGAGAGTGGTGAGTGATTGATTCTCTTTATTGTGTGACCCATAGACCTTCCATCAGCTATAGGACCCACTAAATCTTGTAGAAGACACTCATGGAGGCTTCTTCATCATTGCCACTTTGATTTCCCTGAAATCTGTATTTTCAGCATTTTCCCTACAGCACATTCAATCAGTCGACTGTTTCCATCTTCTGGCAGCGAGGTCGATGACTGGTGGGGCCCATTCCAGATCTTTCTGTTGTTTCTGGAAGAAAAACTACTTTCAATTTCTCTAGAACTAGGATCTAAACATCATCAATAGCCCCAGAAAGCTTCCATGCCAGTTGCTAGGCTCTTTCTTATATATACAATTATTCTATTTGAAAACCTTTTTTTTCCTCTAATTTCTTCAAGAATGGGTTTTCTTACCCACTTTCTGATAAATTGTAGCTTGTGAAGGGAATGGATGCTCATGGGTTTGCCTGGAGTGGGCACCACCTCCATGACATTATCATTAGACCTCACATTTGTAATTAATGAGGCTAAAAAGATCTCAATCCTTGTCCTGACCATGATCTTGACCTCAAAATTATTTTGATGGTTAACATGGCCCTCGAACTTGCAATATGCACTTGATATCTTATATGTTGTGTTACTGTTTGATGATGTAGGTCATTGATCTGATGGTCTTCAGCGCCAGTGACTGTTCCGTTCCCCAAAAGATTATGATGGGAAATTGTTTTTGATTGATATCATGAAACAGAAGGTTTCAAAGTTGACATCTAGAAGCCACAACAACATTACCACTATCTTGTTGAAGTACAAATCTTAAATAAATGAAGAGAGCCGAACATAAAATGTTTGAAAAAAAGAAGAATGACCATAAGCAGCAAATATTCATGAATAGTGCCCAACATAAAAGATATGAAAAACCAGAGCATGTTCCCATTTTTAAAGTGGGAGTAAGCTATATGGACTCATAAATAATTAAATAAACAGATAAGGGAATAAACAAATCATAATAGAAGGGGTGAGATGAAAGAAGAATGACCATGGATCCATGAAAAAACAATAATTTACACTATTTAAAGAAAATAATGTAAATAAAAAATAAAAACAAAATGAAGAACTTTACACACACACACACCACACATATATATTGGTAATGACAATTATATTAAAGAAGAACAATAGGAAACATACGACCCCACCAAAGGCCGGGGCTCAATGTTTAAAAAAACATTATACCAAGAAAAACACACAGCAAAAAAAATTACATAGTGAAAGCTACCAAGTAAAACAGTGCAATTATTTGTAATTGTCAAAGACTTTGTTTCGGCTACAACAATCTAATCATGTGAAGTTTGTTGACTTTGTTCTGTTTCAAATTGCAAACCCTGTCAAATGTTAAGCTGAAAATGTAGATGGGGAAGATAACAAAGCATGATGAGCAGAATGAAAGCACCTCTAGAAAAACACAAGCGGAGAAAGGGAACGAGAATGATATAAACAATAAAAAGTGTTAGACAACACTAAAAAAAGTTAGATACCATGTCCTCGTCAATAGATATTCCTGTTTTTTGACTTGTAGAGTTCTGGTACTGCTGACCACATTGGATTTTGTTCTTTTAAGTAGGTTAGGGAAAAATTGTGCTAAATGAAAAAGGAGGAATAATAGTAGAAGAGATGAGAATGTTTGAGATGGATGTGTGGTAAAACTAGGAAAGTTAAAATTATAAATTAGTTCATTCGGGAGTATTTAGGGGTACCATCAATATTAATGTGATAAATCAAGAGAGACTGGTTTAAGGATGGTTTGGACTTTGGACATGTCCAATGCAAGCCAGAGATGGTGCCATTGAGGAAAGTTTTTGTATGCAAGTGGATGGCCCATAGGCTGAAGAGGACTTGGATGGAAGTAGTAAGGATAGATAATGAAGAAGTACAATCTATCTGAGGATTTGACTCATGTAGATCGTAATGGGGAAATAGGATTCATGTGGCCGACCCCAACATAATTGGGACAAGGCTTTGATGATGATGATGATGATGGATAGCAGCTATTTTTTCTTTCTAGCAGTGGTATACACTGGTACTCTTAGATACTTCTAAATTATCCATTTGGTAAATAGTATGGGAATGCCGGCAGAATATGTACTTTGTCATGCAGTGTGCTTTTGATGTGGATTCTTTTAGTTACAGATATGGAAAATCTCATTTTGCTTGTTTAACAAAATAGTGTAAAGATTGGTGTTGTAGGACCTTTTTTTAGACTGTTGTTCCTCATGGATTCTCTAACCATTTCCTTTATGTTTATTACTTCAGGACAGTATACCATTGTCCATTTTGCAATTTATGCCGTGTTGGAAAGGGACTTGGCATTGACTTCTTTCATTGCATGAAATGCAATTGTTGTTTGGGAATGAAGTTAGTGGAGCACAATTGCCGGGAGAAAGGTTTAGAGACAAACTGCCCCATATGTTGTGATTTCTTATTCACATCAAGCGCTGCAGTCAGAGCTCTTCCTTGCGGCCACTTCATGCATTCAGCTTGCTTTCAGGTCTATCCTTACATTTGCTTTAGGGTTATTATAAGTGTACAAGAAACCCCCCATGATTTGGTGTTTAGGGTTGTCATTACACTGGGCTTTGGAATGGGAATCCTGAACTTTTATGGGTCTAGCCCAAAAATCCAGCCTGTTTTCTTGAAAAGTTCAACAGACCTGACAGTCTTACCAGTGATCCATGTGTGAACAAAATATTTTTTTAACACGTCAGGGTGCCATATTAGATTGGAACAGATTCTGTTGGCATTTACTTTTCTGCATTTTTGATAGATAAGTGCTATTTATCTGCATTTTCCCCTTCAAAACAGTATCCTGTTTCAGGTTTGAGCTGATGGGTGTAATTGTAAATACATATTCAGCAGTTCATATTTCTATCCTTCATTCAAATTAATATTTTTCCATATTCCGGCATTCACATTTCTTCTTTTTCTTCTTTGATGTGGAGGTTGTGTGAAAAGTTTAGGTATGAGTAACTCATTCTTCCTTCCTAAATATTCAGGTTTACACTTGCAATCACTACACTTGTCCAATATGTAGCAAATCCCTGGGAGATATGGCTGTAAGAGAAAATTCTTTTCCTCTTTCTCTGACAAAATCTTGTGAAATTTGTTATTCACTTATCTTATTGGAATGATTTATTAAATCAGCAACTATGATGTCATGAATCTCAACAAGGTCACAGTTTTCTGAGGCACCTAATTCCATACATTTTTGGTGATCCAGGCCATTGGTCTGGTGGATTTATTGTGACTTGGGATAATGAAATAAATCTTCCTCATGGATTATGCTCTCTGACTTAGATGGTTAACAAGACATGTACAATTATTTGGAATTTAAGGGCCAAAGAGCAAATGATTAGCATCTTCCATCTGCTGCAGGGCACCTCAGATCATTGGTCCACTGAGCATGCTCTATTCATAAAGAAATGATCAGATTCTTCTACATTTGAATCAAGTTCGTCATATACAAGGAGCTTATTGGTTGACAGTGCAATTAACCGGATTTATTTATTACATGATGATAAAAAACTCAACAGCATCAACCAGATAATTTCTCCAAAATGACAAGTGGTAGTAAGAGAACACATAATTTGGAAAATGTTAGCATCACTGGACCATGTTGTATTTTCATAAACTTGAACATTGTAGATTGGATAACTCTTCTTTTTCCCGGATATAAGAGTTATCCATCCTGTCTTAGAATGGATTAAAAAAGAGAAAAGGTTTTACTGTCCTATGTGGATTTCTTGTCATCGGCCATTAGGTCTATTAGATGTATACTGTAGCAACCAACTTGAATTGGTTAATTACATAAACCAGCCTTGCTTAGCTATTTACAGCCTATTTTTTTTAAAATACTGGTCTATTTCTGATAGTTGGAATTCAAAAGAAACAGGCTTGATTCAAGATCTTCACAGTAAGCGACAGCACAAGAGTCCTTAACCAAAGAAGTGAATTCGACCTTTGATGTATCGGAGCTGTTGATTGGAAGGGCCTCAACCAGATTCCCTAGTCCATCCTCTACCGACTTGCTTAGTTTATTCTAATTTTCCATACTGAGCCTGCAAATGGAAGGTTCAATCCAATTTACCTCTGCCTTGTGCACTTTTAGGCCCTTGATGGATGTTTAGGATGACCAGAACAAGTAATACGTGGGTCTAGGGCAACCGACGTGGGTTTCCGTATCCATACTGCTCATTAAATCCAGAATTTGGGAATCCCTGTTGGCTCAGGGGCTTTATATTCTTTGGAATTCAATTATCCTTTCTTCTACCGTGTAAATTAGAACTGTTTCCTGTACCGGAGGCTTCCAAATCTTGCCCTGCTCTTAACCATTGATGCCCCAGTGGCAAAGAAAAGGGAAAGCTCCAGGGATATTTAAGCTATTTCTTTCTTTTTTTCTCAGTTGGTATGCTTTCTTCTGTAACTTGTAGAATGCTGTACATCCAGGTTTACTTTGGCATGCTTGATGCCTTGTTGGCTGCTGAAGAGCTTCCAGAAGAATACAAGGATCGCTGTCAGGTACATATATGTGCACAACTCCCTCTCCATACATTTTTGCTGTTGCTGCTGCTACTCTTTTACAGGCAAGGGAGTTAATCGAGTTTCCTAACTGTCCAGGACATCCTCTGCAATGACTGCAATAAGAAGGGGACGTCCGGCTTCCATTGGCTGTACCATAAATGCAGCTTCTGTGGTTCTTATAATACCAGGGTTATCAAGACGGAGGCAGCAAATTCGACTTGCTCAAATTAAACTGCCGTGTATTGGTTCAGGTGTGAAAATATTCAAAGTCAAGCTTAGAATATACCCATACTGATAAAAAGTATATAGTGAAATCCAATTTTGCCAAATTTGTTGATGCTGTGAAGTATAGGATCAGGAGCGCGCATCAGCCATTTCTATCTACATCATCCGCAAGCCGCCTATAAAGTACAAACTCAAGTCTGTTTTTCGTGATTTTTTTTTCTTGCTCAAAAGGTGTAGTAGCTGTTTGTCGATGTTCATCATCTTTGATAGAAGAATTGATGAGGTCATGAGCCCAAAAAAGGATAATAGAGGAAAAGAAGATTTGAGACACTCAGTGTCACCTTTTAATACAATCAAGGCAAACATGACTTGAACCCAATTTTGTAACACCATCCAACCAAAAGTCTCAGAAACTGGGTGGAGGATGAACTGGTGGAGTGGACCTTTTTCTTCCAGACACAGTTTGATCTTTAGGTCTAACTCTGCTCAAGTGTGATGCAAAAAAAAAAAATGAAAATTAAAACAAAAAAAAGATGCTTTAAAATAATTCATGGTGGGTCTTACCAGTTTGACTGCTGGTTTTTACTTCTTTGACCCATCAACCAGATGTTTCTGCCAAAAAAAAAAAAAAAAAAAAAATATTCTAGGTAATGGAGAATGCAAAACCCTGATCAAAACTGCCAATTCAATTCCTCCATGCATCAGTACAGACTAGAAATCTCACACATAAATCAATGTAAGATGTGATACGCATATATTTGATTTGACCTCATTTGACTGCACTTAGGATTGCAAATGGGTAGTGAAATCTATTTATGGATCTAGGAAAAACCAGGAATTGGAGTATTGGACCCACATCCAAGCAAATAGGATCCACAACACTTGGATCCGGATCCCGTTCCTTGTATGTGGCAACCAGAGGATCCACATCCAAGATTGGTAAGTGGTAACATCATGTTTTAAATCTATATATCGATTTTGAGGGCTTACATAACCATTTAATAGCCCTTTTAAAAAAAAAAGAATCTATTTTGAATGCCTTTATATTTTGAATGTGGAATTGGATCTGGTTTTTTCAAATTGAATGCACCACATAGGTTCAGTGTCAGATTCGTATTTAGGAATCTAGCAGGCATTTAAATTTTTTTTAAAATATAATAACCGAGAGTTTAATGTTTATTATTATTATTATTATTTCTTTTTTATGAAAATGTTCATGGTAGCAGCTGGTTTACTGTAAACTCATAGTTGGCTAATTCATTAGGTATTGAACAAATCTCTAGTCCATATTGAATTGTAATTTTTCTATTTTTAGATGTGGACCGTGATTGGACTTCATGTTGAAGATTGAAAGGAAGCATACTGAAGACATTAGAAATACTCAGTGCACAGAGCTGATCCGAGCCAAAAGGGCTTGCTTGCTCGCGTGAGCCCAGACATTTCCGCCAGACAGAATTGACTCTCGCTCGAGCGACCCTTGTAGAGTTCTGCGCAAATTGAAACTCTTATTTCTGAATTTGTCTCCAACTTCTATTCCTAGTTTCATTCGAACTGAATCTCTTTTCCACTACCATTGGCCTATAAATATAGGCTTCTTGCAACCCTAAACCTAACTCTCTCCAATACAAACAAGTGAGTTTATTCTTGATAGATCTTTTGGCTGTTGCTGTGAAAGAGTGTTGTGCTTATCTAGAAGACTATTCAATTCTCTGAAGCACCTTGAAGAGGCATCCAAGGTGGTGATTTTAAACACGATGAAGGTGAATGGTGAGTTGTCGGCAAGTTCATCACGGTCTTTAGGTTGAGTTCTAACTGGGTGAAGGTTTTGTGAGTGTCCTTGTAACCTTTTTTTTGAATTATTATTATAGTGCTTGGTTTGTCTGTGGTCTAGACGAAAAGACCCGTGGTTTTTTCCGAGTAAGGTTTTCTACATAAAAAACTGTGTGCCTCCGGTCTCTGTTGTAGTTATTTTTTTTGGACTTTGATTAATCATCTAAATTAATTAATTGGATTGAAATCTATAAAGAAATTTGATCTGGAGCCTTAGCCTGTGTTAAGACCTAAACGCAACCTTCCTCCCTCATTTACCTTTACAAAAGCCTCATAAAAGTGGTATTTTTGTTCATATAAAAGAGGATGTGACCATATAATGTATAGAGTGGGTCGGAGCTTTTCGAGTCTAAGGTAGCGTTTGGTTCGCTGTAATGAAGGTCGGAATGGAATGGTGATTCCAACGGAATGGTCATTACTGCGTTTGGTTCGCAAAAAAGTGGCGTAATGACCATTACCTCCGGAATCCCATTCCCTTATGTAGAGGAATGGCCATTCCATTCCTTTCTACTTTTTTTTAAGACCAAAAGACCCTTATTCACATCTATACATTATTATTAAAATAATAAGATTATAAAAGATAAGAACTTGTGTAGGCCCCACCTATATAATAATAATATAATATATACATTATTATAATAATTATTATTATTATAAGATTATAAAAGAGAAGAACTTGTGTGGGGCCCACCATTATAATAATAATAATATAATCTATACATTATTATTATAATAATAATATTATTATAAAAGAGAAGAGCTTGTGTGGGCCCCACCAATATAATAATATAATATATACATTATTATTATTATTATAAAATTATAAAATAGAAGAACTTTTATGGGCCCCACCTATATAATAATATAATATATACATTATTATTATTATAATAAGATTATAAAAGAGAAGAACATGTGTGGGCCCCACCTATATAATAATAATATAATCTATATATTATTATTATTATTATTATTATTATTATTAGATTATAAAATAGAAGAACTTGTGTGGGCCCCACCTATATAATAATATAATATATACATTATTATTATTATAAGATTATAAAATAGAAGAACTTGTGTGGGCCCCACCTATATAATAATAATATAATATATACATTATTATTATTGTTATAAGATTATAAAATAGAAGAACTTGTGTGGGGCCCTTCTATATAATAATAATATAATATATACATTCTTATTATTATTATATTATAAAATAGAAGAACTTGTGTGGGCCCCACCTATATAATAATAATATAATCTATAGATTATTATTATTATTATAAGATTATAAAATAGAAGAGCTTGTGTGGGCCCCACCTATATAACAATAATATAATCCATACATTATTATTATTATTATAAGATTATAAAATAGAAGCGCTTGTGCCCACCTATATAATAATATAATCTATATATTATTATTATTATAAGATTATAAAATAGAAGAGCTTGTGTGGGTCCCACCTATATAATAATAATATAATCTATACATTATTATTATTATTATAAAATAGAAGACCTTGTGTGGGCTCCACCTATTTAATAATATTATAATCTATACATTGACTGAGCCAAAGATAAAATTCTAACAAGGGTATTTTGGTCAGTCTTATGTAAATTTTATTTCATTCCAGGACTCATTCCAGCATACCAAACGCAGGAATAACAATCAACTGGGTTGATTCCTCAGCGTACCAAACGCTGGAATGGAAATGCCCATTCCTGTCTCATTCCATTCCAGACTCATTCCGATCTTCATTCCATTCCCACCTACAACCATTCCAGCGAACCAAACGCTACCTAAATCTCTCATTGACATAACAGAAACAAATACTTGATAGCTTTTGGCTCGAATATTATTGAGCGAGAGCCCGTGGTGATTTGAATGAAATGAATATCATACAAAAATAAGCGACTTACATAGAGCTAGAGGTGTGAATTGGGCCAGGTCACCTAGGCTCGGCATTAAAAAAAAAAAACTGGGCTGTGGGCCGGCACAGCACCACATTGACCAGGCCAGTGTAGCCCGGCCCAACACAACCCAAAGGATGGGCCGTAGCACGGCGCAGGGGCTTGGTTGTGCCGGGCAGGGCCAGGGTGTCTGGGACGACGCAATACCCGGTACAGCCCAGCACGGCATTTATATAAAAAAAATATTAATTTTTATATAAATACAATTTTAAATTTTAAATAATTAAAATTATTAATATTTATGTATTTATTTTAATAGTTTCAAATTTAACCCTAAATGTAAATAAAGCCTCTTTCAATTTATATAAAAAATTGAAAAAAAAACCCTTAAGGCAGGCATGTGTGCCGGCCCATGAACGGCACGGTCCAGCCCATCTGGGCACGACCTAAGCAGTGCTGGGCCGACCCCAGGCAACCTGGGCACGGCACAGCTCAGTTTAACCCTCTACATAGAACACAACCAACCCTAAAATGAGGCCGGGAAAGAAGACAAAAGGATGATCTGGTACAAATGTGTAGTGCCCCTTCCGAAGAAACTACTAGAGTTGGAGATTCCTGAGGCTTCTGTAAAGGGGAAACCAGTCGGGATATCACAACTGATTGCAATATCCCAACCCATGGGCATTTTCATCAAAAATAAAACTCAAAACATTCAATTATCATTTTTTTGGCAAAAATTTGAATCCCTGTTACTATTTGGTGTTTAACATAATTCCAAAACACTTTTTGGTAAAAATCCCGATTATATATTACCTGCACTCGTAATTTGGACCGTTGACCCAAGAATTAGGTCTAAAAAAGGGTAAAAGGGTCTACACTTTGAATATCCAGCAAATTGGGGATTCACTTAGATCCCTGGTTTCCAGTAGATGACTAGGATCCCTGGCTGAATCCTTCGTTGGGGCTAGTGTAAGTGAATCTAGAGGAAACTAGGGATGTAAGTGATCATTCATTGGGGTTAGAGTCCTGAGATAACTATGTCATTTACTAGAAAAACGGGTATTAATGTCCCCAAACCATAAATGTGTATGGCCCAGAAGAAATCTAAACCAGCTGTAGACCTCCATTTCCCAGCTTGAAAATGTCCACAGCAAGACAATATATGACGGAATCAGCTGCTGCAAATGAGACAACAGAATTAGGCATATGAGCAGCAGAATTCTTACCCCTAATAGATCAAATAAGGGATCATAAAAAACAGAGATTAATCTTCTTAAGCACTATCAAGGATTGAAATGGAGCGCGCCAAAAGAACCATCTAGAAGGAGCCCATGGACCACCAAATAAGGGACCATCTACGAGTGACTCTAGATAGCAAAATATGGCTCTGACAAGCAATTGCCAGTGCAGTGACCACCCCTAGTCAAACGTTTGAGGCAAAATCAAAGAAACATCACCAGAGCAGATAATCCACAATCAACTAAGAGAAGTCCATACAGTCTGACAGTGGAGAGTCCAGTGGCATGTAAGTCTTGTTAAAAGGCCGGTGCATGCTGTTCGGTGGATAATAGTGTATTAAAGATAAAGATTACGCGTGGAAATATAATATAATTCTTCCATCCAATTCCAACTTCAAATTTTATAAAGCAGGACGAAAACGTCAAAATTTAAATCATATTCACAAGTATGACAGGAGAAACAGGGCAAAATGCCAAACTTCCAAAGTCATAAATTACTGTCACACGAGAAGGCAGTTATTTCTCCAAGACTGCTAACAGCCATGAACCCTTTTTTTTTCTTTTTTCATGAACTAACAGCCATGAACCTTGATTATTAAAAAAAAGCATTAATCTCGAGCTAATCTCTAGAAGGAACATGTAAACAACCAGTTGCATCTATATGCTAATTTGAGTTCTCTACAACTTTTCACATGAGAGGAAAATCACCTTCCTTTCCCAGAAGTGTTGGTGATATCAATTGGTCTTGACAGTACATACCTTTAGACTGGGTTGAGAGCGCGCTCTATTTCCTCTAATGAGCGGCCTTTTGTCTCTACCACATTGCCAGCTACGTAAAACACAGCGAGAAGACAGACAGTTGCGAATCCCAAATAGACCTTGCTGATTCCATACTTGTTGACAACACTCAAGAAATATAGCCCAATCACAAAGTTGGAAACCTGCAAAATTAGTATCCATGTTGTTTATGATCATAATTTATGAAAAGAGAAACAAAAAATATCAGAGCCATAAAAATAGCCCTTTGACAGCTGGTTAGGGATACGTGTGTGTGTGAATGCGTGATCATTTAACAACTATTTTGAGAACCTGGAGTGGTTCAGTTGGTTGGCAACCTCTATCTCACCTAGCTGCCCAAGGATCAATCCTTGGGCAAGCTGCCCTCTTCACATGTGTAGGGGCTTTCTTCCCATGTTTGTGGGCTATCTTCCGCATGTGCGGGCTCTCTTCTCCCCGTGTGTGTGGGTGCTCTGATGGGTCCCAGCCCCCTTGGCTGGGGTGCAAGAAAAAAAAAACCAACTATTTTGAATCCTTAAATTTTTATAGAAGAAAACAGCATGAAAGGACATGGATTGCCAGAAAATGTTGAAAGAGAAGTGATTTTCTCAAATGATAGGGGTCTTTATAATAGATGTAACTCAATTATCTATTTCAAGCCAGGATGATAAACCCAGAGTAGATGTCAAAAGCTCATCTCGCTTTTACAAGCAAATCCCGCCTAGTTCACATGGAGGAATCAGAATCAAAATGGGACGACAAGCAGAATTAAGACCAGTTACATGAAAATCGAATGCAGATTGTTCCACGGCACAATGGAAATTTTAATGTAAAACAAAGGAGTGATTTAGTCACGGTGCATCAGAACAAAATCTCTACTAAGCCCCTTTACAGTAACATTGGCGGTTGATCTGACCAGTTCCCATGGCGAAGGATGATGCAGACGTCCAACCTATAAATGGCTAAAACTTTCCACCAATCAAAAAGCCTACACACGGTGAGTTAAGCCTCGTATTGTATGACTAATCCTCTAATATAGAAAATTATGAACATCTCTCATCCACAATGGAATCTAATAAGGTCCGAGATCTAGATCACTAAAATTTTGGGCACGTCCAACGTAGTAGGCCAGCAATGGCGCTAGTAAGAAAAAGTTTGGGTATGCAAGTTAATGGCCCACCAAGCGGAAGGGGTAGGACGAAGGGGACGTGGATGGGCGTAATAAAAAAAAGATTTGAAGAAGTGAAACCTATTTGAAGATTTGGCTCAGGATAGATCGGAATGGAGAAACAAAATTCATGTAGCCGACCCCAACATAGTTCGAACAAGGATAAAATTAGAAATGAGCATTTTCAAGAGCTTTTAAGGGTAGCATCAATATCAATAGGGGATAAAATTAGAGAAACTCGTCTGAGATGGTTTGGGCACGTCCAACGCAGGCCGTCAATGGCGCCGTTAAGAAAAAGTTTGGGTATGTAAGTTGATGGCCCACCAATAGGAAGGGGTAGGCCAAAGAGAACGTGGATGGAGGTAGTAAAAATAGATTTGAAGAAGTGAGATTTATCTGAAGAATTGGCTCAAGATAGATCGGAATGAAGAAATAGAGTTCATGTAGCCAACGCCAACTAGTTGGGACAAGGCTTTGATGATGAACATCACTGAAATATGGAAATGTGGGTCCTTCACAAATTATAAAATTGGTGCTTTGGGATATTGTGCACGTCTTAATGCATTAGATTGAATAATATATCCAAAGCGGTTTTTTTTTTTTTTTTCTATTGTAGGACCACTGCAAGAGTGTGGTACAGGATTTTCAATCTGCCAACCGTCTAAGGACAAGGAGCTTCGTTGCTTGAATGGCGGGGACTGAAAATACTGCACAAGTGTAGTGTGGGATTCCCGCAGGGCAAAAAAAAAAAAACACGTCTATATATAGGGAAATTTTCAGCTATAACACTAGGGAAAAGTATTGAACCAAGTTCCAAGTGAAAGAAAACTAGTAAATCCAGTGTTATAAAACTCGGCTGAGTTGACTCCAACTCCATTATTACCAGGTAGGGTCCAACATGACTTTGTTGGGTCCTATGAGATAAGCTGAATGAGATGTCTTCTTTCTTCTTCTCCTCCTCAATCTTATTTGAAACCCTTTCTCCCTTCACATGCAACACCTGAATAAACCACATTCAAGACCCTAATACAATTTCTCTCTTCTTTGCTCTCATTCTTTCCAATTATATTGAAAAACCTAAATCAAATCCATCTTTGAAAATGGAATTCAATCCCTTTCTTCTCCCCAAATCAAACCCAAACAACCAAAATAAGAGAATGCCGAAAAGATCTGAGGAGGAAAGAAGATATGGGATTTCTTACATCTTTGAATTGGAAATAAGAGAACCGTCCTTCCTATCTCTATCTTATTATTAGAAACCCTTTCTTTGCCCCCTTAACATACCAAACCAAATAAAAGAAACATTTTTTTAAAATAAAGAAAAGTTGGGACTCAACCCGACTTGGACTACCCAACAGCTGCTGAGTTGTTGTGTGTGTGTGTGTGTGTGTGTGGGTGGGGGGGGTTGGCGGGGTCTATTTAAGTAGTCTTCACTTTCACTTTCCAGATTCCACAATGTGAGAAACTACATCATAAGAAACAATTCAACAGATCAGGCACTTGAAGAGATTATGAACAAGATAGGGCAAGGTGGGCAAAATGGAAACAAGCTAGTTGCAGTGTTCTTTGATCAAGTGTCACTGCTATTAAATGAATATTTTTATAAGACAAAACTAAATTGTTACATGGAGTTAAAGATTCGTGCAATGGAAATCAAGATGAAGACTAAGTACACGTTATTAAATCTATATGTTAAGATTGATGAATGGAGTGACAGGGATAAAATTAAGAGGTGAGGAAATTCATGGGTGGCTCAAATAGATGAGGAATTCAAGGAATGCCATTTTAGATGGCTTAAGCCTATAGATATTATATCAAAAACATCTATATAAGGAATAGAAGTGCTACAAGTACATGGGACTAGAAGGTGAAAACAATTGAAGGACTTGGAAATGGAAGAGTCCAAATAAACATGCTAAAATATCATCAATCTGAATACTTCAATCAACTCTCCCATCCAATATAAATTAGCTTGAGTTTCTTGACCCGATTGTAAGGTTGATTTAGATCTGTAAATGTATTGTCCATTGCGAATATCTTAACTGTTCAAAAGGTACTGCCGACCCATCTTTGCCTCAATGGGACTGAAATTAAGCTGGACTTTAATCATCATGGTTGGATTGGGAAGATCAAAAAAAATTATTGAATCCTATAATAAAAAACATCCGTATATTTCCATACATAGGTCCACCTTTTTCTGTACCAACCATATGTTGAGACCACCACACATGAACTGGTAGATGTTCTATAATCCATCTCATTAGGAAAAATATCAGCTGTTTGAGTAAATATCCACACAAAAAATTATTAAACAGTGTGCATCCAGCCCAATGACAAATATGATTCCCATTGGAGCAAATATCAGCCAATTGTACAAAACACGGAGAGTTGTGAATTGTGATCCTTGAAAGGTAGGCCCCAATGTGCATAATAAGGAGATTTGAAAATTTACTTAAAATTGAATTGCTAATTAATTGGACAAAGTCTGAGACGGGAGTTCTAGGTAAAATATCTGAGGTGCAGCAACCAAATGGATTAGATCTTAGAGAGGTCGGCTCCACACAAGTAGATCTGGGACTCACATGGATACTAGTATATGCATAGCACACACACATTCAAAGGAAACAACACTACTACTGGTACTTGATACTGCAGCGATACCTTAGGATCCAATTTTGCATGTGCTACTGTAGTAAGTTGTTCACCATCATCATCGATATTATTATTATTATTATTATTATTATTATATTATCAGCTAGTGAGCTATTAGCTTTCTCATTTATCATCACAATTTCAGCCCTCATTACAAATACATGATCGTCAAGTTATCATCACTCCTCTTGTCCCTTGGCAAGGCTAAGTGCTTTTTCAACCCAAAACCTAACATGTCACCTCTTAAGTACTCCCTAATCTTAAAATTTCTCAATAATAATAATAATCATGGATTTGCCGATATTCTGATCAGTTATTGCCTAGCAGATGCACCCTAAATCACTATTCGGTAAGATGAAATTTACACCAGTGGGTACTGAATCAGCATCCAAATAACTTCTTTTTAAAGTGATCTGGATGGTGCCCGGGCAGGGTGCATCCCATCAACCCCAAAAGGCAGAGAATCCCAAACGTCATGGAGTGATCTAGCACTGTCCATGATAATTTATTTATTTACATGTAAATCTACAATTCGTAGATGGATATTATAAAAAAAAAGGATCTGAATTTATAATTCTTGTTCTAAATGACTTACCCAATGCATGCCCAAGGACAATGCAACTGCCTTCGCTCTAATTCTAGAGGCAAATATCTCGGGAAGCAGAAGAGCTGGCACAGGGCCAGCGCCCAGAGAAAAGGATAGCACATAGCTGTTTCAATTAAGTTAAAAGAGCCAAATCAGATTGATGTATTAAATGCCAAAGATAAATGGTAAAAGGAAGTTGGAAAATATTTTGACTTACAGGACCGTGCCAAGAACAGCCAAGGTGCCAGAGTATGGCGCCAGGACCTTCCATGTGAAAGAAAGTGAAAGGAGCAACATTGAAGCAGCCTTGTTAAGATTACCACATCACAAGTATGAAATCAGTAAAGCAAAACATGAGAAAGTCAAGATAAAGAAAGTTGTTCATTTTCAATATGAGTCTAATAAAATAATACCTGCCAACCTAGGATTCAAACTCAAAATCACTAATGTGAATTAGAGCACGGAAAAAACAGTAATCAAGAAACCAGAACTTTTGTGATGCATGACGAGCCCTTCCAGATGGGCCCAAGAGTCGAAGACCATGGGCCAGGCCCAATAACACAAGGCCCATTGGGCCCAAGAATCTGCCCGCCCGGACCTCACATCTTCACTAGAAGGCCTAGGCTTCCAGTTTCATCCATGCAGCATTTTAAGTGAATATGAGCTCCATATAATGTATTTGATAAAAAGGAAGTTACTTGTTTATTCTAACTCGGACTAGGAAGTGCATCACACGTGCAAAAGGGGAGTTGTTACTTTTTACAGCCAATAGTTGTGGCTATTTTTGGACAGTTGTAACACTTCAACTTGAGGACCCAGGGATTGATCCCTGGGCATGTGTATGAAACTACGATGGCAACATGACTCAACCATGAGTGTGTTGTAAGGATGAAAATAGCGGTACGCCCGCCGCCAAACCGCTACGAAGCGGGCAATACGTAGCGGCGTAGCGGTGCGATTTGAAAAAATTGCCCAAAAAATCTGAAAAAATTTCAGAAAATCCAGAAAATTGTAAAATGAAAGAATATGTGGTTCTTTTGCAAAAGTAAGTAAGAAAAGGGGGCGTAGCGGTGCCCTCAATATATGAAGTCCTGTATCGCTGTATAAATAGAAAATAATAGTAATGATTAGTTTTTTCACATGTATTCATGTTTCTTAGTCATACTAACTTAGAAAGTAATGGAAAGCTCATAAAAAAAAAGAAAAAAAAAAAAAAACTAGACCATGAAATAAAGGCATAAGACTTAAGAGTTAGGTCATTACTCATGAATGAACATTGAACAATTAAATATCAATACTTCAATATTCAAGGTTCAAATTCAATCAAGTGAATGAACTATGAAGTTATGAAGTGATCAACAATCAACATTCAGCACCAATTTAAAAATGACAGAGTAGAGAGTTAGTGAAGGAAATAGGAATACCTTAGTTACCAGCACAATGAGGGTTCTTTATAAAATAATTTAATTAAGACCAATTTGAAATCTAGTAGTAATAGGTAACTATATCTTTACTACTATACAATTTCAAACATAATTAAACAGGTTTAATATCTTATCTAGCAAGTTATGATAATAATAGACATCCAAGCACAAAAATGGAAAGACAACCAGCAAAAGAGTCTTAGCTATCATGGTCAAGTATGATCCTTTTGTCTTCTTGATTGCCACTTCTCTAAAACATGCGCTTCGCAGAGGAGACACTTGGACCACTTAGGAAGAAGAAATGAGGAAAACCAGCAGCAAGAGAGGAAGAAGAGGGTTTTCTAAACCCATTCCCGTCAAAAAGGGGTTTTTATACCCCCCGCCCCCACCCCCCAAGGTAGCGGCCGCCACACTTTGTAGCGGCCGCTGCGTGTTGGCAGCCAATAGGTCCATTTAAAGGGCTCTCATGATGTATTTGGAGTATTCTACATCAAATAAATCTTCAATTTCTCTTTTTCTATTGTGGGTGTGCTTGATTTCTAGTCTCAAACCCTAGGTCTGAATTAGGGGTAAGTTAGGCTCGGATGTGCCTTGTTTGGGCTGATCCTCATCTCAAATCAGCTGTGTCAGACTGGTATTAGAGCCAGGTTCTCAGTGGATCTTGCTCTGGGCCAACCTCACTGAGCTGCTCTCCCGTTCTTAAATTTTACCCATTGTTAGGATTTCTTTGAGATCTAAATCTTCTCCATCATTTGTCAATTGTTTACCATCTTATATTCATTCATCTATCTTTTAATCAGTCTTGCATCATAAAATACACAAAAATCATCACTTTTCATTCATTTCTGAATCTATGTTAATTTTCTGCAATTCCCATTGCTACTCATTATGGTATTTTACCCATCCTGTATCAAAACCCTAAGTTCCATTTTCTTCCTCTCTCCTTTTCCAGTCAAACCCCATTGTTCAAAGTCCTGTTCATAGTGCCAATTCTGTTGAATACAGAAAGGCACACTGCTGTGTCTTATCTGCAGAAACAGTCCCTAAATAAGCCTCCTTAGAATCCTTACCCTAACAAAATCTCGTAAAAAACTAATCCAAGCCTGGCCTAACCTACCCCCATATGCCTTAAATAGCCTCACTGAACCCACATTTCCCACAACTTGACCCTAAATCTGAAATATGATAAAAATTTTAGCTAGAAATATTTGTTGCATCCTTTCATCAATGAGACTCTGAATCTGAGCTGTCAAATCAGCAAAGGGTGAACCATAAGGAGTGTCTGCAGCAACAACTACCAGTGTGGGCCGAAATGAGCTGCACTATTATTGCGCTGGGGAATATTGCACTAGTTAGAACAATGATTTTTACTGCCTCATCCTTTCGGCTGTATGAAAGAGTCCTGATTCTAGTGTCCTCTCTGTTTGCAATAGTTGTGTCATTCAAGATGAATCCTTTGGCTGGTACAATATTGGTGCAAGAAGGGAGCTGAGCTGTAAAGGGTTGTTCGGAGTCAGTAGACTTCTTTTCTTGTTAAGAAGGATTTTTGGGTTTGTTCTCCAGACAGAAGTTTGAATAGAGCAACATCCACACTAGGGAGAGGTCTTATAATGAAGCAAAATCCCTTGAACATGTTTTTGTTCAAACCAAAGAGCCTTCAGAAACTGTACTATATTTCTTGTCTATATCTATCGAAGGTAGATGAATCTGTCTGATGCACAAACTGAGGTTCCATGAGAGCTAACTGATTCGACAAGCCAGCATTTTCATGTATAACTCCTGGATTGCATCATTTTTCTTGTTTCACATTCTTGATTTCCCAAGAAAATTTGAAATTCTCGGGCCGAGTTTGTCTGAACATACAGATAGGCCATATAATCCCAAGTATACTTCATGAATTTTAAAGTTGGCCAATTGATTTTGAATGGATGGATCAACAAAATTAGCTATCCAGGAAGTAATTCTACATCTGGTTCCACTCTGCAAACTCGGAATCAAGTCTCATTTGATCTTGGGGTTTTAGTTGGGTCCCATCAATGTGTCCCCATAGTTTTTTTTTCCTTTGATGTCCATTCTGAGTTGAAATTCCTATGCACAATCATTTTTCCAATGAATTTAATAAACAAAGTTTCTGATTTTCAGCAGTAGCCATTTCAAAAATATATTGATTCCAATTAACTTCTTCTCACAGCCCCACCCAACTCAGCATGAAATTGTCTGCTTTGGCCCAAGTGCGCGCGCGAGGACTTCCGAGGAGGTCACCCATCCTAGTATTGCTCCCACCCAAGCACACTTAAATCTAGAGTTCTTACGGTTTCCGGGGCTGCACGGTTTTAAAACGCGTCATGTTGAGTAAATACATGGTTTGACTTATAAGCCTAGGTTCAAGACTTGGACATTTCTGACGTGGGAGTGGCGGAGTCCCTGATATCTCGGGTGTTCTTGATTTTAACCAGATCTGCCACCTCGGGCCAGGCCCGCCGGATCTCACACTCTAAATAACTCCAATTTTGGCAAGTGAACTTTCAGATAAAAGGTAAATATCCAAACAAACTAGATGCGTAAATGCAGTACATTTGAAGAAATCCGTGTAGAATGTAGAGAAAATTGCCCAGATTTCTAAATCAACTCGATAGAAAGAAATCCAAGTACGGTATGTAGATCCAATGGCCTAGATTGAAAACTGAGAGAAAAATGAGCTAGTCAACGCTCTGTAGGGCTTATGGAAAACTCATATCAGAGGGTTATTGATCTCTTTCTCCAAATAAACTACAATACCCTACTAAATACCAAAATGCACACCCCCTCACAAATTCCAAAAGAATTTCATGGAAAAAAAAAAGATTTTCAATGGCCGTAATTAAATCCAGACAGATTCTCGTCAAAATTGGGGATGTGGAAAATCACTGACCTCTGATCACCAATATATTCCCCAAAAAAATCTCCAAATATCTCATAAAGGAGTCTTTTAGCTGGTTGTAGGTTCCTTCATTCATGCAATATCAGGTGTGGGACTCCTAGATGGATGAGACTTCCTGAAGATATTCCGCCTATGATCTCAGAGTAGTTCTGAGAATCCTCGATGAGATGTTGATTCACGGCCTCAAGACAGATAAAAAGAGAACAAAAGCTAAACAGAGAGACGGGTTGTTGTCAATAGAGATGAGGTTTCTATGCCTCTCAAAGACGAACAATACCTTTTGAGGTCTTTACAAGGTGCGCACCCACTGAGCTAGTTTTGAGAGAGATTGGAGAGAAACTTCTAAGTTCTTATATTTCCATGATGATCTATTTATACTGGTCTCAGATACAAAGCATACGTTTAGGAACTCTTAACTACATTTATCTACAGAAATTATCCTAATCCTTACAACCACTTACCTGTCAGTTTACAACAGAATGATTTGGCTAATTGGCTCTATGCTCAACATCCAGTTTCCAAGTCCATTTGGTCCTCAACCCATGAGACTTCAGGCCCACCTATGGCATTGGCTGTATATTTGATAATTTGAGTCATCTCAGAGCCTTATTCATTGTAGATCTACCCAACTGAGTCCCTGATCAAACCTGCTTAACCTGATTCCTTCAGACAGATACCACCACCTTCAAAATCCAATTCATCCCTGTTGCTGGAGTTCCCTATTATTGTTCTAGTGCCGAACAGTGCCTTACCCTTTTGTCATCATGCATATTCATTCCTCTTCATTTTTCTTCAAACTAAAGTGATTCCTTTTCTTTCGAAGAAGTTAAGTTGTTTGAGGAATTCAAAACTTGAAGTTCACTTGTGACTCGGTCATGGACACCACTGACCCGGTTGTGGTTTCACATGTAAAATGAACAACTCCTATATCCCTACAACCTCACCACTTTATCCTACAGTACAAAAGTTACACATCAAACACCCGCAGGAGAAGTAGTCATCGCACATGTCGACAACCACTTACTCGAAAAGTTTAAGCTGACAGAGAACGGTGTAACAATGTCTATCAAGGTTGCAACACCCCCTCGCATGTGCGGACTCCTTCACGGGAATTACACCCTCCATGTGAGAATAATGGGGCTCCGCACGGGAATCACACCCTCCATGGGATAATACAAGGCACAATAGCCCCAGGAATTCGAAAACTCGACCTCCCGCTCTTATACCATATTGACAACCGCTTACTCTAAAAGCTTAAGATGATAAAGAAGGGTGTAATAATGTATATCAAGGTTACAACCCCCTGCCCCACCCCGCACGTGCGGGCTCCTTCATAGGAATTACACCCTCCATGGGAGAATACTAGGACTCGGCACGGGAATCACAGCCTTAACTTCTAGAGTAACTGGATATCAACATAGTATCAGAGCAAGATGTCAAGTGTTTGAACCCCCGGGGCCGTTGTGCATTGTATTCTCCCACGAAGGATGTGATTCCCATGCGGAGTCCCAGTATTCTCCCATGGAGGGTGTAACTCCCATGAAGGAGCCCGCACGTGCGGGGGGTTGTTGTAACCTTGATATACATTGTTACACCGTTCTTTGTCACTTTAAGCTTTTAGAGTAACCGGTTATCAACAGCACAACATCTAACAAAAGTTCTTGTTCACCTACAAGTGGAGTGGAACAACTCAGCCATCTCATGAATTTAAATGAAATGAACTGAGTAATACGTGAAAGATAAAATTGTCCAAATTCGAGGATGGACTGGACCTCCTTGTGCAAGCACGGAGTTTGGGATAACTTCTGAAATCATTTTCATTCATTCTTCTCTACTAAATAACCAAAGCTGGTTGCATAGATAGAAACAAATTCAAATGACTCCTATAATTAAGGATAACTTATCACTAAGAAAGAGATAATTCTGTCAACTCCTACTCAATCTTGCCGCCTAATGGATACAATTATGCTGACAACTCCTGCCTAATGTTGTACCTTTTTTCAAATTCAAATTATTCTACTCTGAATATGGCCTACCTCTGTAGTAGGCATGCTAACTCATCCAATTGACTTAGCCCTTGTAGTGCAGTCTGGTTGGGCTTCTATCATTCCCTTCCCCTTCAAAATTGACCTTGTCCTTAAGATCAAAATCTGGAAAACATTGTTGTAGTAGCTATGGATACTCCCATGTTACATCTTCAATTGGGAGATTGGCAGCGACGAACAATACCTCTCGGATCAAACACCAAGTGGCCTAGGATAAGTCCAATGTTACCAGAAACACGGTTCGTTTCGATATGGGGTACGGGTACGGGGTATGCTACTTAGGGTGGGACGCGGTACGTTGGGGTAGGCTTCATCGGTACGGTATTTGGAGTCGTAATTCACTGTATTATGTTTTTACGAGATGTTAATATGTGTGTGTGTGTGTGTGAAGATAAATAATTGTAAACATAAACATCACTGTCATTCACGCTTTGCTAGTCTATTTAGAAAAGAAACTATTCCAGTAAGCCAAACTCAAATCCTTAAAGCTCACAAACCATAAATCCTTGCTAGTCTAATAAAAATAAAATTAAAAAAACCATTCCAAATTTCCAATAGCTAGGGCTTTGGGCCTTTATTAGATTTAGGAGTAAACCCCATAATCTAAATTGTTTGGATCTGTTAAAACTTTGGGCTGAACTTATTGAGCCCAATTGTTGTAAACTTTTAAAACCCTAGAAATTAACATCTTCTTCTCCGATGAAACCAAAAAAACAAAAACAAAACCAAGCTGCCATCCCTCTCTCACACTTACTTTGCTTGGGTCGGTTGCCATCTGCTACCAGGATGTCAAATGAGGAAGATAAATGCACGGGCCAATCAAGCAGGCAAGCCAACTTACTACTAATGAAGTTGTGGTGCTGCCACTGTTGATCAATACAGCTACCACTTGTGGTTTGATCCGACTGGGTTTACGCATAGCTTGGCGAGAAGAATAACCCAACATTGAATGAATAGATATGGTTGGTGTATCTTCATCCTCTTTTGCACCATTGTCTATTGGGCCCTCCATTTCCTCTTCAACTTCTAGAATAAATAGTCGCTAATTTTTGCATTTGTGGCCGGGCCCAAACTTTCTTCACAGTTATAGCAATGAACTTTCTCTCTTTGGGCTTGCACCTTAAGCCAAGTGAGCTGTCAAATAGGCGGTGTAACTCGCGGCCCTATGAGTCCTACTTGCGGCACCACGGGTCCTACTTGCAGCCCTGCGTCTCCTACTTGCGAAAGCGGGGGTGGCCGAACATACGGTGTATGAGTTGCAATTTTTCTTCTTGCATTCAAGCGAACCCAATCGTTGAAGAAATGTTTGTAGGTTTGAACATGTTGCTCTTTGCTGCTATCTCATGTTTGAGTCCCCCAACGAAGGAAAAAACTAGTGCTTTTTAAGGCCATCCTCCCACCTGATTTGCCAAGCACTCGAATTTGGTTTGATAATCCCGCACCATGCTCGTTTGTCAAACCCTGGAAAAGGCTTCATCGAAATCCTCATACTCGGTAGAGCCAAAGCATACGCAAATGGCCTTATGGAGCAATGACCATGGTAACTGATCTTTTGTTTTCTAATACCATTGGAAGTTGGAACCATTACACTGGCTCTAATTCTAAATGAAAGGAAGCCAAGAGTACCTTCTGCTCCTTTGATGTCGTTTGGTATTGAAAAAAACAGTTTGCTTTACAGATCCAAGATGTTGGTTCTCCCCCTAAGAACTTGGGAAAATCCAATCTTCCAATCCAAGTTTGAAGCACCCCATTTTGATCTTGATTCGTATTGTTTTCGTGTGAATCAACGTTTTTGGCCTTGTTAGGAAGAAGTGAGAGGATGCGATCGTATTTGGAGTCCATCGCAACCAAGATTACCTTGATATCCTGCAAGGCTCCCACACAGTGGCGGACTTCCTCATCAAGCTTATCGACCTTTGTGTTCAAAACTTCATGTTTGGTATTGGAAATCATGCCAAGAACAATGCTCTGATACCTTCAATTTATATTCATCGCAAACCGTTTGCTTTACAATATTACTGTGCATGCGTTTGTGTCGGTAACTGAAGGGATAAAGAAAAAAAGGATAGAACATAAATGTTGAAGGATGATTTTCCACTTGTGCAATCTCCAAATTCCTGGATCCTCAGAGTATCAATATTATCAATAGCCATTTAAGAGTGCACTTAAATGAAATGAGATGCTAATAACCTTCTTCTAGAATCTAGATCAAGCTTCACCTTTCCCAACCACCAGTCTCACAAAAAATCCAGTAAATCTCGTGTTAAATCCTTGTAACAGGAGGAATGAGAGGAAAAAAAAAAAAAACCTTTAATCAATGCACAGGAATCAAAAGAAATTGAACTTGGAAACTGCAAGAATAATGAAACCCATGTTAAAAAAGATCTAGAAAATCCTTTTTATTTTTTATTTTTTGAGCAGTAAGATCTAGAATCTTAATAAGAAAACTTGAAAGGAGATGATTATATGAAGAATTCAAAGAGTTTCTGATTAAAGATAGAAAGAGAAAATTGTCAATCCAGGCCCATTCAGGCCCATCCATTTAGGCCCATTTATTGCATTGTAATTAGTCAAAGGCTGTTACTTAATTTGTTGCCTTAGTTTAGGATCTAAGATTTGTAATTACATGTAATTAGGGAATTCAGCCCTTATATATACAACAGTCGATCCTCAAAGGAGGGAAGACATTCATTTCTCTTTCTCTCATATTTTGTATTTCATCTCTTCAACTGACATGGTATCAGAGCAAGGTCGACCATCTTTGATCTTCTCCTAACTCATCTTCCAAAACATTGGGAGCCAGTCTATGATCATCTGTGATCATCCTCTTCAGCCTGATCATCTCAGATCAGACATGGCCCACTTGTGATCAACTCCAACACTTCAGCGGAATATTGCCATCTTGGTCGCCTGGAGCTTCTTGGATTTCTGAAGATTTTTTCCTGATTTTTTTATCATCAGAGGTAGGTTTTCTACCATTTTTTGTGAAAATTCCTTCTTTGCCAATAGTTTTCATCTCGGCCGTCCAACTTCCTGGATCTGGATTTGATCTTCATGCGACCACTTCCAATAGTTGCATAAAATTCTTCTCTCTTCATCCCCACACTCTGATTTGTGTCCAGATCACCAAGTGGGGCCCACGTGTGGAATTACACACTGCCAGCAGGGACGTTTTTTGTTGTTTGTTTACTGTGGTGTGTGCGATGGTTGGTGCTGCCTTCTTTCTATCATCTGATGCTAGCTACTGTTCATTACTGCTGTTTATTGGTGTTTTCTACTGGATTTCTACTGTTTTGTGGTGATTGTTACCCCTGTTTCTTTTGTGGCTTCTGGGATCTGATTCATCCACTCCTGTCTGCTGGTTCTTTGTATTATCCATTGTGACTGTGGCCTTATCTGAGTACCACGGTGAACATAGGGGGTCTGCACTTGTTCTCCTTGTCTGAGTACTTGCTACTTTCTAGTAATGGAAAAAATGAGATAGCCCTAATTCGTTTTGATGGAACAAATTATACCTCATGGGCATTCCAATTTCAAATTTACGTGGAAGGAAAAGAACTATGGGGACACATTGATGGATCTGAACCTCAACCTGAGGGAGATGATAAGAAGCTTTTAGCATGGAAGACAAAGGATGCTAAAATCAAGACCTGGTTGCTAAGCTCTGTTGAGTCACATTTTATTCTCAACCTAAAACCCTGCAAAAATGCTCGTGAAATGTGGGACTATCTTCAGAACGTGTATCAACAGGGCAATGCTGCTCACCAGTTTCAATTGGAACTTGAAATTTCTCAATTCACTCAAGGCACTCAGTCTATTCAGGAGTATTACAATGGCTTCCACAGACTGTGGTATGAATATGATGAGATTAAGTTTGCCACGGTATCTGCCGCACTTCTACCGGAATTACTTCCATTACAGCAAAGTAGTCATCGGGATCAGCTCCTCATGAAACTTCGTTTGGAGTTTGAGATAGTTCGATCGAACTTGATGAGCAGGGCTCCTCTTCCCAACCTGGATGTCTGTCTTCAGGAACTTCTGCGAGAGGAACAGCGTCTAGCTACTAAAACTACTCTGGAACAACAGAGATCTGCTGAGGCTCCATTTGCCTATGTTGCAACAGCCAGACAACCTCCTCGGGACATCAGTAAAGTTCAGTGTCATAACTGCAAAAAATATGGTCACTATGCAAATCAATGCAAGTCAAAAGTTTGCCGATATTGTAAGGCCACTGGTCATGTTATTGATGAATGTCGGAAGAAGGCTCGCAATTCTACTTCCCGAACTTATGTGCAGTCCGGTCCTGGTACTTCTACTATGTCATCAGCTCCTACTGCTTACACAGTGACCACTCCACCATATGCCTCATCTGACTTCAGTGGTTCTCTGCCATATGATTCATCCTCACAGCCTGGTTCCTCATCACAATCTATGTCTCCCGCTCCTCTCACCCCTGAGATGGTTAACCAAATGATCATCAATGCCTTGGCATCCATGAACATCGCAGGTACTGCTTCCTCTATTTCCAATACTTGGTACTTAAATTCTGGTGCCAGTAACCATATGACTTCATTACCCGCAACATTACAGAATGTTGTTCCTTACACTGGTCATCTCACTGTTCAAGCTGCCAACGGGGATCATCTTCCCATCATCTCTGTTGGTGATACCCCTGGCCCCTTACCCTTAACCAATGTTTTGGTTTCTCCTCCTCTTGCTACTAATTTGGTTTCTGTGGGTCAACTTGTTGAAAATAATTACACTGTCTCTTTTTCTTCTTCTGGATGTGTTGTGCAGGACCAGGAGTCGGGGGAAGTGATCGCGAGGGGGCCTAAGCGTGGCAGACTTTTTTCTTTACCAATGTCTTCTGTTATTGAGAATAATCCTTTACATCAGTTATTTTGTTTTTTCATTCAGAATCATTCTCGTTTGTGGCATAATAGACTTGGTCATCCAAATGCTTCTACAATGTCTACATTATTTCAATCTGGATTAATAAATACACCTGTTGCTTCTGCTTCTTTTGACTGTGATGCTTGTAAATTAGGGAAGAGTAAAACTTTACCCTTTCCAACCTCTCACACACGAAGCACTGCTTGTTTTGACTTAATTCACAGTGATGTTTGGGGTATAGCTCCGACCCTTTCACATAGTCATTTCAAGTATTTTGTCACCTTCATTGATGACTACAGCAGATTTACATGGATTTATTTGTTGTATTCAAAGTCGGATGTTCTTAATGCATTTAAATTTTTTGTTCAATATGTTGAAAACCAATTCTCTACATACATTAAAACTTTACGCTAAGACTCAGGGGGGGAGTATGTTTCCAAGGATGTTCAATCCTTTTTACACACTAAAGGAATTATTTCTCAACGTACCTGTCCGTATACTCCACAACAAAATGGAGTCGCCGAACGGAAAAACAGACATCTTCTTGATGTAACTAGAACTCTTCTGATTGAATCATCTGTTCCCCCTCGTTTTTGGACTGAAGCTCTCACCACGGCTGTCTATCTTATTAACCGTCTTCCATCACCTACCATTGCTCATTTCACGCCTTATTTTAAACTGTTTGGTCATCATCCTGTGTTTGATCACCTACATACCTTTGGCTGTGTTTGCTTCGTTCTGTTAATAACCAGTAACACCAAAAGCTCGAGCTGTTAGTGAATGGCATAACAATTATATCAACACCCCCTCTCGAACGGGAAGCAGTTCGAATTCGAAACCCAACAAACAGACGGAACAGACAGACCCGATAGACAGATGGAGGTAACATGCCTCCCAGGGGTTTCGAACTCGTGACCTTTAGCTCTGATACCATGTTAACAACCGGTAACACCAAAAGCTCGAGCTGTTAGTGAACGGCATAACAATTATATCAACACGTTCATCTACCTTCCACAGAAAGAACGAAACTAACAGCACAATCTCGCAGGTGTGCTTTTTTGGGCTATGCCACTAATCAAAAAGGTTTTGTTTGTTATGATCCCATTGGTTGTCGTATCAGGATTTCTCGAAATGTTATTTTCTTTGAAAATCAATATTTCTTCCAAACTCACATGGACTATCCTCATCCCTCTTCACCAGCTCTCTTACCAGGTTTTTCAGATCCAACCTCTGTTACTAGGTTTAATCCTGCTTTTGTATACCATCCACGGGAGAAACCTCCCACTGCAGATGGCCCTCCCCCTGATCCTCCATCGACAACTGGTTCAGCGCCTACTCCTGCCTTACTCGCTCCTCCAGAAATTCTAGACCGCCTGAGCGGTATGGATTTACTCATACTTCTTTGATGACCACTCTCTTTTCTATCTCTATTCCAAGTTCTTATTTACAGGCTGTCCAACAAGATTGCTGGAACCAGGCCATGAAGGAGGAATTAAAAGCATTGGATCTAAATCACACATGGGATATTGTGGAGTGTCCATTAGCAGTTAAGCCCATTGGCTGCAAATGGATCTACTCGATCAAACTTAAATCTGATGGGTCCTTGGATAGACACAAAGCTCGACTTGTGGCACTCGGAAACAGACAGGAGTATGGCATTGACTACGAGGAGACGTTTGCCCCTATGGCAAATATGACATCTGTTAGGTTACTTCTCTCCATTGCTGCATCTCAGTCTTGGCCCTTATACCAAATGGATGTCAAAAATGCTTTTCTCCATGGGGACTTGCAAGAAGAAGTCTATATGCGTATACCACAAGGAGTACCCTCTCCCTCCAAGAGGTTTGTCTGTAGGCTGCGAAAATCGCTTTATGGTCTCAAACAAGCTCCTCGGGCATGGTTCGAAACCTTCAGGTGTCGCTTATGCGACATTGGCTTTACTCAAAGCCCATATGATCCCTCTCCCTTTCTTTGCCGCAAGTCTATTGGGATTACTGTGCTTCTGGTGTATGTTGATGATATTATTATCACTGGCACGGATGATGGGATGATCAAATCTCTCCAAGATTCCCTCCAGACTTACTTCCATATGAAGGATTTGGGCCCTTTGCATTATTTCTTGGGATTAGAGGTGCATCAATCTCCCAAAGGTCTCTTTGTTAATCAACACAAATACACATCAGACCTTATCGAGTTGGCTGACCTCCATGATTCTTCGCCTGTTGATACGCCTGTCGAGGTAAATCTAAAGCTGAGTAAGAATGATGGCGATCTTCTTCCTGATCCTCAACCATACCGGCGTCTGGTGGGAAGTCTTGTCTATCTCACCATCACTAGACCTGACATATCCTATGCTGTTAATCTTGTGAGCCAGTTCATGACAGCTCCTCGCCACCTTCATTTGGCAGCTGTGAAGCGCATTATCCGATATCTGCTACGAACTGACTCTCGTGGTTTATACTATCCAAAGGATAATCCTCTTCATCTGACCGCTTATGCGGATGCTGACTGGGCAGGCTGTCAGGACACTCGTCGTACTACAGGTTGGTGCATGTATCTTGGCAATTCTCTCATTTGTTGGAAATGCAAGAAACAAGAACTGGTGTCTCGATCTTCCACGGAAGCTGAATATAGGGCAATGTCTTCTGCTTGTTCTGAGATCTTATGGCTTCGGGGACTTTTTTTCGGAATTCGGGTTCGCTCAAATCTCTCTTACTCCATTGCATGCCGATAATACTGGGGCTATTCGCATTACTGAAAATCTCATCTTCCATGAACGTACCAAACATATCAAAGTTGACTGCCACTTTATTCGAGATGAATATAAGCGTGATGTCATTCGTCTACCTCATGTTCCTACAGAACTTCAGTTTGCAGATATCTTCACGAAGGGACTTCCTCGGCCTCGACATCAATTTCTTGTTTCCAAATTGCTGCTTTATGACTCCCCAGCATCAATTTGAGGGGGGTGTCAATCCAGGCCCATCCATTTAGGCCCATTTATTGCATTGTAATTAGTCAAAGGCTGTTACTTAATTTGTTGCCTTAGTTTAGGATCTAAGATTTGTAATTACTTGTAATTAGGGAATTCAGCCCTTATATATACAACAGTCGATCCTCAAAGGAGGGAAGACATTCATTTCTCTTTCTCTCATATTTTGTATTTCATCTCTTCAACTGACAAAAATGCACGGACACACACAGAGATATATCATCATCATCAAAGCCTTGTCCCAACTATGTTAGGATATATATATATATATAGAGAGAGAGAGAGACAAGGATATAAATATGGAAAATACATGGATATAAATTAATGATTGGAAAGGCGCTCTTCTACCAAAAGAACATTTCAACCATCAGAATAGAAGGCAGAATTTGCATGCAAGATTTTGGAGAGAATAATATTATTTAAAAAAACAGAAGGGTACAAACTAAGGTTGACTGTTAAAATGGATGTCAACATCAGAATAATTTTGATGCCAGATGAAGAGTGCTTTTTATTCAAATTTTTTTCTTTTGACAAATAAAGAAGAGTGCAGATTTGAGTAAGGTGCTACCATTCCAGTAAAGCTGGTGATTAAAAGACTTTTCCTTCCTTGCGTGTCCATCAAAGAAGATGCAATGCTTGTGCCTGTAAAAAGAAATCACATCATCTATATAGAATCTACAATCCAGTTGACATCAGAAGAGTTTGAACTGAGTATAGGAAATACAAATTTCGAGTAATATTCACACAGAAAAAGACAAACCAAAGACATTTGAGGCCCCGACAAGAGCACTAGCTGCAACATCAGAAGCAATTCCAGCACTACGAAACACAGAAGTAGAATAATACACCACAGCATTTATTCCAGCAAGCTGTTGAAACATGAAAAGTGCTGCCCCCACACTCACAACTGCAGATGTACATCCTCATTAGACAGGTTTGAGCTTACTATGCTTTACCATACTTCAGCTAGAAATGTCAAGAAATATCAAATGATGAACTAGGTTTGGAATATCACATAAAGTAGAAATGCAGATACATCATACTAATATAATCTTAATACAGAAACCAAGAAGACGGGAAAATGCTAGAGGGGAAATGTTGAGTGTATAATTATACTTTTCCAATAGCGTCTACTGAAAAGATCAAACCAGCTGGCATCTTGCTCAGTCGAGCCTTGCGCACTGGCTTTCAAGTCATTCATAATTTCAGCAACCTTTTCTTTTCCAAAGAGTGACTTTATAGCTGTTTCGGCTTGTGCATACTTCCCTTGCTGTGTGAAAAGTAAAAAATCATCCTTTTATCATCATCATCATCATCATCTTGTTATCAGTTAAAAATAAGTTACACAAGATCACCCTTTTATTGTTAGAAGTAGCTTATATAAAAGGTGCATGCACTTTAACCAACAGAGGCAAATGCAAGCATAGATCGAAATGACATGTAACCGTAATCCAGTAAACGGAACCTGAAATAGCCAGCGAGGACTTTCTGGAGAAACAGTCATCCCCAATGCCATGAGGATAGAAGGCACGACAGCAATACCAAACATTGTTCTCCACCTGGCCAAAAGATGAGCCAAATCAGAATGATACAAGATGAATGTATATTCAGAACTCCCACAGAAAAATGTTATATTCCACAAAAAGTCATGGGGCGGAGAAATTAGTATGTCAACATTGCATACTAGATGCTAGTCCTGAAGTGAACCCAGCAGTAAAAATAATGTGGATATGATTAAAGTAAAACTAGTGGACATAATCAAAGTAGAACTAGAGTAAAGTGATCTTTTTTTACCCTGAAAATCAACTTCATTTTAACAGAAAAGTATGAAAAGAAGCCGCACAGATACATAATACATTATGGAAAAGTAAGCTTAAAGTAAACACAGCTTTCTCATAATTCTTTAATTCTCTGTGATGTAACTTATCAGTCACATCCAATTCTATATACATGCACAGTTCTATAATGTCGTTAGATGTTCAATGGATTTGATTATTTCCTGGGAAGGCCTAAAGTAATATTTCCAATAGCGTTTCAAAATGGAAAACCAAGTAAATTCATGGATTGAAATTGTGTGGCATCAAGTAGACTCGGTGCCGGTACGAATCGGGGACAAGGATCCCAAAAAGCCCTGACTCGAGCCAGTCAGACCGGCACGATGGCATGCGACTGAGTCACACAGTAACTCAACTAAAAAGGTAAGAAAATAGTTGGTGAAAATCCATTTCATAGCCGAGCAGACTCCATTTTTTTCCAATTGCAAATCCACCC